>JALBCR010000286.1:0-362500 GCA_030710515.1 Abscondita cerata
AACATAGATAGGAAGGTATGAATGTATATATAAAGAAGAATATAATAAGAAGGAATATAATAAAGAACATAAAGAATAAATAGAATAAATATAAGTAATGTGTAATACATAAGAATAATTAAGGTGTGTAATGTGTGTAATAATGTAATAGTGTAATGTAATCCAATATGAACAGTCAAAAACCACGTTTGTCACGAGCATCAGGAACTTCAGCTTCTGCTACTTTTGCAGACCCACACCTTACCGATGGGTCAACAACCATGCTGATAATAAGACACCACAAGCTTCGGGTGCTAGCACCTACCCTATTTCGGAAGGTTTCGAAAATCCGGAAAACTGGAGAGGGGAGCAATGAGGGAATTTGCTTTCCTAGGCTTGCCGAATCTAGCCCCATATTGTGTGATACTTGGCCTCAAATTAAATTTATGAAACCTGGTTCTTCAACTTTCGATCCTATGAATTTCGAACGTGAAGTAACCATATCCCGTGTTTGTTATCGACCAAATGTTCCCTTTATCGGAACAAGCAAGTTCGATTTATACGGACGAGGTGTAGAACTTTTACTTAAATCTGGGGAATAGTGGCGACGAGTCGAAAGTGCGTGACATATTTTGTGCGAACCTTTGACTCCTGTATCAAATGTACTCTTACAGTGTTTTAAGATAGGTTTCTAATTTGCCGTCAATGATGACTACAAACGACGATGTTTTCTTTAGAAATAATAATGTTATAAATCTTCCCCATTTAGAGGTGTCTTGTCATGACATTTGTTTGATCGCATTGATAGACTCGGGATGTGAGTTAAGTTGTGTTAATGAGGAGTACTATCATCAGATTAATAAATCCGCACACGTCCTCGTGTTGCCCGTTACATCCACGAGACTTCAGTGCGCTACTGGGAGTTTGAGCTCCAACATCCGTTTGCAAGTTAGCCTCGATTTTCATGTTGATAAACTCCCACATACTTTTACGTTCCCCTTTTTAGTAGTTAAGCGATTAGTGCGCCCGATGATCTTAGGAATAGACTGGTTATTGACTGTTCGTGCCAGTATTGATTTTTCTCATGGTTTGATTAAAGGATTTTGGGAATTAGAGCATTTGTTGCACCTTTGAAAGAAGAACCTCGTCACTTATTACACAGGAACCCCACTATATCTAACTTTAAGAGGCCTGCTGCGGAATTAAGTGTGAGAGGTCATACGGTTTGTCTTATCCACACCCAGTTGTGTTTCTGGCTAGTGATACCAGATTACTGATAAAATTCGTGACGTACCTTTTGACCAAGATAGTAAGAAACGTATCAATCAGGGGCGGATGTTGTGTTAGGTAGTTTGAGAATGGATGTGTGCCCTGATCAAGTGATTGACCTACCTCTCCGGAAGTGTACGTCTTGCTCAAGGGATGTTGAAAAAAAAATTTTGAAAGACGAGTACTTCCAACCTTGTTTTTCAAAGGGGCGTCTGTAGTATTCTCGATTTAATAATACTTAATATTTATGTGTAATGTTGGTTGCAGGCTTTTTGGTTCTTTGTTTGTAGGTAATTTAGACACCACCGAAGAGAAAAGAGTAAGTGCGGGAATTGGGGGAAGAGAGAAGAGAGAGTGGAAACAAGATGTATAGGTAATAGTTAGGGTGTGGTTTTTCGTGTTTACAGGTAATCTTTTATTTATTTGATTTGCAATTAAATTAAATAGTTGGCTTTACATGAGAAATTTGAGGATATTTTTATGTAGGGGCGAGTTTCTATTTAGATGATTTTCCTTTGTGTAAAAGACAAAGAAAATCTTGACATGTTATTGCGCAATAACTAAATAATCTTGAATGGCCAAAATAACAATAAAAGAGTAACAAAGTTTAAGGTTTAATCGAGTAGAAGTTAGGTTTCCTTGGTTTGTTATCGTATTGTGATCAGAATTTACAAGACTTAAGTAATGTTTTAATTTATGAATATTAAAACTTTACCTTTAAAGTTACGTTATGCTTAAAGGTTATGAACTTCTCTATTTGTATGAACTAACAGTTTCACCCGTGCTTCTAACTGCAACAGGATAATTCATATAGTTTGAGTACAGGCTGACGTTTGAATTTGATGACTGGTATTTGTACACATAACTGTGTAGTGCTGGTCTAATACTCTAAGATATTTACTACTATCGGAAGTCTGTAGTCCTGACTTTGCAGTTACGAAACAATGCAACTCTAGCCATGATCCCGTGAACCCAGGGACTTGGTACCTTCGGGCGGCGTCCCGACTCTAACATTCTTCAGTTTTGCTGAGATGTTGTCTGAGGTTATGTCTTTTATGAGTGAAGGTATTGTAAAGGTGTAGCGTAATTTTATAAGGTTGGTTATTTATCAGTGAGCAATAGCAATATGTGGATTTCGAGTCGAAGTAAGTTTCTGAGTGTGCGCCACCCTGTTATGTATAAAAAAAAACAAAACTTAGAACCATTTACCCGGTATTTATTTAAAGGAAACAATTTTCCATTAAAGGCACACAAACATTAATGAATAATATCGTTTTGTATTAACAAAACAACGAACAATATTTTAACGTCTTAAGACTTAATAGTACTAGACGCATCCGGATATTTTAGTCCGACAATTGAAATGTACAATGTGTGACTAGTTTTAGTCTTATTGTTTTGCTACGATGTTAATTCTAATTTGATTAGACAATGATAGAAACAGCATAAACGGTGAAGTTTTCTCCCATGCTCTTTCTTCACCGATACGACGCTGAGCATGGTTAAAGGTGAACTTTGTAAGGAAAATAAATATTAATCCTTTGGTGAGTTTACCTTTATTGTGACTTTTATTTCGAACCAACCTTATTCCTCCTCCCACCGAAAGTAAATCAGTGTATTGACGTCCTTACATAACGTAGTGGTTGAATTCATCTAGGGTTTTATTTTTGTAAGTTGGTAACATTTACGCGGTCAATTTAAAAAGTAGGTACTGTTACATCACAGTAGATATTCTGTTTAAATAAACCAAAACACATAAATCAATAATTTTTTATTAAAATGTTTAGAAAATTGTTTTTTGTTAGAATATAAACACAAATTGTACTTTTTATGCGCCCCTAAAATGTTTACAAGTTACAATATTGTATAAATAGGAGTGAATGTAAATGTGTACATTAGTTTTGTAACAGCTATCATTCAGATTTCATAGTGAATAAAGTCTTGAAAATCAAATTCTATTAGTTTTCTTGAACATGAGTTT
Organism: Abscondita cerata; assembly: GCA_030710515.1. Lineage (NCBI taxonomy): Eukaryota > Metazoa > Arthropoda > Insecta > Coleoptera > Lampyridae > Abscondita > Abscondita cerata. The sequence goes on from JALBCR010000286.1 coordinate 3,230, forward strand.
GTTGCGCAAGTGTTTTGTCTATGGTCTATGATGAGTTTTGCAACTGCAACAGTTTTGAATATTTTTGTAACGGTGTCGAGAATAACAATAAAGAACCATTGATAGAAATCGTACTTGACTTGATAAACATATGTGAAGAGTGAAGGACAATTCTGTTAGTGTTATATGTAGTTCTTAAGCGTAGTGGTTAGGTTAGATTACGTTTAAACTTTAAATTTATATTGACAATTATAATAAGTGATTAAAAATTCTTCCCAAAAGTTCTAGGTAAGTGTGTCATGATGTAGTGTTCTTAAATCTTTTTTGTGTTGCATGTAAGGGAAAAAAATTATCTATTATAGTGTTTTAAGCTGTCAAGAACATATGTTATACAGGCTATGTTCGAAATGTGCTAACAGTACTGATCGGGTTAAATTCTATTCGAAATTGTTATCAGTATGCAGAAATTACTGACTGGATACTTTCATTTGCAATAACATTGACTGCTACGACTGCTGTTTCCACATAAATTTCTCAGGTAGTGTACCATCAGTAATTCGTTTGCGTCCAGTGTCTTTTCAATCGAGAACTGGTTTTTTTGTTTCAACTGTTTCTCTGATAAAACCTGTAAACAAGAAGACTTCTTGTCTTTGTAAGTGTCATGCACAATGGAAGAAACTAGTATGTATACTCTTATTGATCCGAATGTAATTTTTATTGCAAAGATGGAGTTTTAGATATTGAAGTTAGAATCTAAAATGACATTTTTGGGGAAATTTACTAACTAGCATTCGAAAGGATATTTGTGTCAGTTACTTTGTTATATCGAAACTACAATTTTCAGTGCTGTTAGCAGCAGTAGCATCAGCACTTATTACACATTTCGAACTCACCCACAATTGAATCTTTATTACATTATTTGTACTGCAATTTATCCGGGTACAAGTAAATGAAATTCCCTACGAGGCAGCACAAAAATGAAGTATCTATTATGTTTCCTTACCAAAAATCAGATTTCCTAAATTTTTAAAATGTATATTTCTTACAGTTCAGATCAAGCATACACTAACATGGATTCTCAGAAACCAAAAGAAAGCCACCACCTAGCAGGACAAGAAAACGCACCAGCAAATCACGTGCTCTTAAAAACGACATAAGCAAGCAAACATATTTAATAAAAACGCTGAAATGGCAATAGATTCATCTGCAACTGTATCATTTCCTTTGCGAGCAGGTGAATTAACTATTGGAGAAGTAGATTCCGATACTTCCGGTGAATTAACTGTTTTACAACCAAGTGCAACGTACTCAAGAAGAGTTGTTTCGAAAATACTTCATTACAAAGTAATATAATTGCATCTGCAATGGAGGGATGCATTGAAGCACAACCATCTACTAGTACTGAGATGGACTATACGTTTATTACCAAAAATGAATATGATAGGCAAGTACATCTAAATATGACTGAGTGAATGTAACTTTAAGTTTTGGTAAATATGTGACATAATCATTTTATATTTTCATTTTAGTATTATGGAACATTCATTGCATGTGGAGAAAGGTGATGAAATGCCGAATGTCATAAAGGGTAATCGAATAGTAGATCTGAATTATGTACTAAGTTGGGCATTACCTCTTCAAAAAAACATAATCAAACATGTACACAAGGTACTTTATTCCCAATCAGAGAAGAAAATCGTCGCATGGGATTAGTTAGTATTATTACTTTAGCATGTGACACATGTGAAAGGCAGTACAAGTTTAGTACAGAAAATCCAAACTTAAATGAATCAAAAATCAATACGGGAGCTGTTTGGGAACATTAGCTACTGGGTCAACATACGGTCATTTATTGGAACTATTATCTGTGTTAGATATACCACCTATTACTTACCATTTATTTTCATCAATCGAAAATAAAGTGACAAAGGTGTGGGATGAACAGTTAACTGAAGAAATGTTAGAAGCTGGAAAAGAAGAAAGGCAAATTGCAATTGAGAATGGGCAACTAGATGAGGATGGTGTGCCATGGATAACAGTGTACCTCGATGGAGGCTGGAGTAAGAGGAGTTATAGGCATTCATACAACGCAGCAAGTGGTGTTGTATGTTAATGTTTTTATTTAATTTTGTATAGTCAAATAATTTTTATAGGGTGTTATTATTGGGAAAAACACAGGCAAGGTACTTTTTGTTAGTGTCCGGAATAAATATTGCTGTGTATGTGCACGTGCCGAAAATAAAAACATAATGGTAAAGGACCATTTATGTTTTAAAAATTGGGTTGGTTCATCTTCAGCAATGGAACCAGACATCATGGTTGAAGGATTTAGTTGCAGTGAGGAAATTCATGGCCTAAAATACTTGAAATTTATTGCTGATGGAGATGCTAGTGTTTATGCACGACTAAAAGAAAAGGTTCAGTATGGACGCAGAATCCAAAAAATAGAATGTAGAAATCATTTACTTAAAAATGTGACAAAGGCGCTGTATAATTTGAAGAAGGATTCTTCAATTTCAAAAGATGGACGAAAGTTGTTGACACAACATAAAATTAAAGAAATAGAGAAGACTATACAGCGTATAATGTATGAAAACTCTTTGAATCGAGATGTTTCCAATTTATGCGACGATTTTAAGAATGTTACAGAACACGTATTTGGCAAACATAATAAATGTAAGGACTATTATTGTCACACAGTGGGAGAGAATGAATCCAATGATGTAGAACAGTTAAAAACTACTGCAATGTATAATCATATTACGGGTATGTTTACTACTACATTTTCTTTAGTTCTTTAATTAAAGATGTTATATTTTATATAGTTGCAATGGATCCTCTTTTTAAAAAGTCAAGTAGATTGATTGATAACGAAACAAATAATCGAGCAGAAGTTTTTATGCAAATTGTTGCAAGATTCAATAGTGGTAAAAGACTAAATTTTATTCAAAGAGGGTCTTTTCAAAGAAGAGCTACGTTGGCTAGCTTACGTTATAATGAAGGGGTTGGATGGCACTATAGACCTTGGAAAACGTTTCTGAATCAAAGTCCTGGAAGAAATTTTAAAGATTTTATTAAAAGACAAACAATTAGTGCTAATCACAGGCGTACTAAAAGGAAATTGTTTCAGGACACTGACGTACAGAGGAAACCACAAGTTAGAAAAACAGTCAATATTGATTATGGTCCCAATGCCGAAGAAGCTGAACTAGAACCAATAGGAATGGAAACCGAGTGCCAGAGAATTCTTGACAAACTTCAGGTACGCATTTCAATAGCACGTTTAACGTCAACGCTCACATTTGTTTTATCAGATTACATCTGAGGAGCAAATAGAGATTGCCAACAATACGATTGGGCAATTTGGTAATCCCTTTATGAAGTTGAACGGAGAGACCGCTTGACTGCTTCTAATTTTGGAAGTGTAATGAAAAGGAGGGCATGGACACCATGTCATAATTTGGTGAAAACCATACTCTACCCGAAAATGTTTTATTCAGAGGCAATTGATTTTGGAAAAAGGCGAGAAAAAGTTGCTGTGGATATGTTTTCTAAACTATATAATTTAGAAGTTCTTCCAGCTGGATTGTTTATCGATGTTGATTATGGTTTTCTTGCTGCAAGCCCAGATGGTATATTATGAATTTGATAAAACTTAAGTATTATAATTGTTCTTTATTTAGGTCTGGTAGGGACAACACACTTAGTGGAAGTAAAATGTTTATACAAAGTACATAAGTCTGGAAAAACATTAGAAGAAGCGGCGAGGAGTGATACTTCACTATGTTTAGGTATTGTTGATGGACAGTTACGATTAAAACGCCAACATAATTACTTTTACCAGGTATAATACAGAGTAATTTATTATTTGGATTTTTCAGTGATACTTTTAGATTCAAGGTCAATTAAACATTTGCAATAAGGATGCATGCTATTTCATTGTTTATTGTAATGATGATAAGCCACTTCATGTAGAAGAAATTAAAAAAGACACCGATTTATGGAAAAACGAAATGGTTCCAACGCTGTGCAAATTTTACAAAGAATGCATATTAATGGAATTAATTCGAGGTAATATTCGACTGAATAAGAAATGCAAAGACCCGCCTTATATTCTAAAAGCAATAGAAGAACGAGAAAATATACTCTTACACAAAGAGCTTAAGAAAATAGAAGCAACTTTCTATAACGAAAATTTTGCGCACGTGTAGTAAAAAGATGCAATGTTTGTAGAAACAAACCAAAGATATTGGCTCATTTGCATAAAAATTATTCATGCATAGACTACCATTATAAGCGGTTCGGTTTTTTAATTTTAAATCTGCCTTTATCTCGTTTGTCAATAGTTTTAAGTTAACTGTAAATAGCTTTGTCTCAAAATATATAGTGGTTTAAAATCAAAACTTGTCTCCTATTACTTTTATCAAGAATCAGCAGAAAATGGGTAACGCCGTAGAACTTTTTGACATGGAGTGCGTTCAGAATCAGGTAATTCCACTTCACTTACTTAAACTTAGGAATTATCTAACTCGGATTGGTGAAATAGTCAACTTTAATTAAAAATTTGTTTCCTAAAAGCAAGTATACACCCTGTTTAGTCGGCACTATTGCTAACTTTGTTATTATTAGAGACTCGAGGTCAGTTAAACTAGGAAACTAGTAGTATTTTTCCTGCTGATTAAAATGGTGAAAACAAAAATTTATTAAATTTTCCGTTGAAGAGAAAATTAGGAAAATGTATTTTTTTATATGGAACACCCTGTTTGTTTTGCTATATCGAGTATAAAATTTTTGTAACAAAAAGTCCTATTCATAATTTGTCTAAAGTCAATAATAACTTCGTTATAACAACATTTCGATTTAATTCTAGCAAGCTGTGGAATTTAAGAATAAGATTGCAACTAACTTATCACAACTCATTTTTTATTCGTTTTGTTTGTCAAAATGACTTGAAATGAAAGTGGTGGTATAATAAAAATGGCAAATTTAATGTTTGTTTTGTTTCTTAATTTAAGATAACATAACAAGACGTGGTTTTGAATATTAGCTCTCAATTGTTACTTTAACTGTGTGACATCTACTATCAAAATGCTAAACTCAGATTTGAAAAATAGCACGTCACAAATTAGCGTTAAAATGTGTAACACTTCTAGCCAATAGATGTCACCCCAAAATGATTTTCTTTGATAACTTTATAATTATTTGTAAGAAATTGTTAAACGTATGCTTAACATAATCCATGGTAACCATAAAAAGTATTAAATATCATTTTATTCATATACAAATAAAATTTCATCTGTTTTTTTTATTTAAAAAAAGCCTGAAAATAGAGCTCTTTGTGCCATTTTTTCTGGTAACCTACTCGTACTTTTTTGTTTAAAATTTATTTTAGGATTTAGCAAAAACCTTAAACAACAATTTCATTCAATAAAAAACTCATGAAAACGATTACCTATGAAGTTATCTAGGAATTAATTCGCCCCATTTTACGTCTAAAAACATCATTTCAAACGCCACCTTAAGTGTAAGAGCAGAGGTTATTTTTTTTTTTTAAATAACTATCTGAACTTCGCCCAGTTGAAGCAAACTAATAGCACTACACTGAAGTTATGTATTATATATATATGCAAATGGTACGTATACAACTCAAAAATTATAACCAAAGTACGTGGTTGCCTCATATTTTACGAGTTCACCTCAAAATTGAGGCGAACTCGTCTTACTGTTGTTTTAGTAATTTTGGTATACGTGGTCTCCTAAGACAGCATTCTGAAAAAAGTTACGGTAGAGGCTGTTTTGCACCATCAGTCTATGATTACATACAAGTTAATGTATTACTATTCTGAGTGATGTCGCTACTGTTTTATACGATATATACTTAACAGAAATAACGTTCGCTAATAACTCAGCAGACTGAAATGCCTAAGAGGACTCATAAATGTGACAACAGTGTACTCATAAAATAAAAGTATGATTTAGTTTTGTAGTCAATCACGTATCTACTGATCCACGTATGCGTTCAAAAATATCAGCCTACCCGAATCATACGATGTATTTGATAATGCACTTTTTGTCAATAACGGTTGATCCTACAAAAAAACATAAAATATCATATTTGTTTAGAAAATATCAATCTATCGGAAATGAATTTTAAAATAATGAATTATAAAGAAGGAAAAGAGTTAAAAAAACAAATTTTAAAAGTGGCTTTTCTACTTCTTGGAACTACACGAGAATACCACAAAAATATTAACTTAATGCTTTTTCAATAGCAAGAAGTGTTAGTTTATTTTAAATTTTGTAACTTTGTTTTCAAGAAAAATACTAAAAACCTTTTTTGGGCAATTTTATAATAAAGACCCACACTATTTATCGACAAAAAACATTAATTAATTAATCATTAAACAAAATCAAATTTCGGTGGAACCTCTAGATTTTATTTTTAAGTTGACGAGTATTAGGCTGTTCATAAAAACTTTTAAAGATCGCCTAGTAACACTTTGCCAGAAAGCTGTGTTTAAATTAACAAAAATATAATAATTTTAATTTATATTTTTATGTTTCTGTGTAAGCGATTAAAATAAAAAGTATCTACTATTGCAACTTAAAAACTTTCTTTACATTTCTGCTCTTTATTTTTATTCTTTCTTTTATTTCAAGAATCTTTTCCCTATTATCACTCTCATTTCCCATGCTTCCACTCTTTTTCTACCGCATACTTCTCTCATATGTTTTATGTTTTCCCAAGCTACACTACACCATCTGCATTTTCTATACTCGGTAAAATATTATTGTATAATAATGAAAATGGACCATACAAATCAATAAATAAATAAATACTCGTTCTCGCACTAAAACTTATTCTCATATTTTTATTTTCATTCTTCAACCTCGCTATTATGTTCTTTTTTCCATTAAATTCCTTTTTTCCATTACGTATTTTAGTTTTCCTTAAATTATTATTTCCTTATAGGGATTGTGTGGGTATTTAAAAAACTGTTACTTTTTATGGTAAAATTTTATATAAAAAATTGGTATCAAACAAAAATTCAAGATGGCTGCTTTTAAGGTACTCACCGTTTAAAGTTAAATAGGAATTATATTAGATGTTTTGATTATTAGATATACTTTTTATTCTCTTTTAATAATGTAAACTAAGTGGAAATGAATAAAAATTACTTACTGTTTTTACATTTTAATTAAATAAATAAATTCAAATAAAATAAAATAAAACATTTTAATTAAAGGCTTGTTCATGAAACTAAAACAAAATAAAAAACTATTTCAACATTAAAACTTAATTTACATAAAGTATTTAAAATTCTTTATTATTACGTAGTATCGTATAAAGGTGTCCTAGACTGAAATTGTATGAGTAACTTCTTATTAATAAAACAGATTTGCTTAAATAAGCACTATTTTGAATACTTTACATAACTTTTCAAATTAAGTTTAGTGGTCAAATAAATTTTGTTTAGTTTCATCTGCAAGCCTGTTTGGTTAAAATGTAAAACAATTAAATTACTGATAATTTTCATTTTACTAATTCTGAAAAATCTAGTATAATTCCGATTTAACTTAAGAAAGTTGGAGCAAGTGTATGAGAAGAAGACTATCTTGAATTTTTGTTTGACAGCAATTTTCGATCGGTCTTACCGAAAACAATGATATTTATATAAAACTTTTTTTGTATATATTTTGCTTGTAAAAATATTGGAGATAAAAGAAAATAATAGTTTTTCATTTTTTTTAAATATAATTACTCACTGGATTGTTATTTATAATTTTTCAACAAAATATTAAATCAGCCCCTAAATTACTGCAAAACATTGCTCCATTAAACTAATCTCTATCCAAAACATTCCATGGTTTTAATGGAGAAATAAATTTGATTTGATTTAATAAGAAAGGCACCCATACAATGCCACTGAATCTGTGACACCTCTATATTTATACGTCAGTCACGTACCTATTTTAAGTTTTGGATTTTAAGTTTTAAATCGTATCGTTAGTTTTCTTTTGTAATAAATATGTTTCAATTGTCTTAGAGAGATGACAGATTTGCATTTTGATTGAGAAAAAGAAGAGATGCTCAGGCACAGGATTGGAAAGAAACAGGAATTTTAGATTGTGCGATGTCAACTTTTCGACAGTTTCACAAATACTTGATAGCATTTGATAGCCAGTTGTGACCACGTTTTGACGTTTAAAATTTGTGTTGTGTTGTGTTTGTGTACGTCAATTTACAAACCTATGCACGCGCACGCCAGGTACTTTGTAACCTGTGCATTGTTACTAACTACCCTTTTATTAACAAAATATGTTTATGCAGAACTAGGTAATTTTATTTTAAAAAGGTACAAAACAAATATAAGTAAAGAAATAAATTCTCAAAAATAAGTAAAAAGTAAAATTTTCAAAAAAATAAATGAAAAAATTTGATTATCCTTAAATCTAAGTAGTTAATTGTTGCGATATGTGTTATAGACGAATGTTTTAATCTTAACCCAATCTAAACCGGCTAATATTTCCTCTTTCAGTAATAATGCGTCGCACTCAACTTTCTTAGGTGGTTTTTTATTTTTTATATGTTTTTTAAAATAAAGCTTAACAACTTTCTTTTGCTCCTCCGTCCAGCGGTATCTACTGTTATTATTGCTTTTTTTATGTTCATTAATATTGCCTTTGTTAACTTCATTATTCTTGATTTTTGTAATTTCATTGTTTTCGATTATTGTATGCGATGAACTGGTAGGTGGAAAATCTTCCTTTGTTTCACTGTCTGATTCACTAACGTAAACCTCATTCGGATCAATGTCTATATCTTTTAAGTCTTTGTCTTTGTATTCAAGTCCCTTTCCTTTATCAAAGAGAGCCAATAGTTTCGACACTTTGGCCATTTGAAATGCGTCCTGTGTAATCCTGCAGACGAAAAAAAAAGTATTAGTGAAAGTTATCATACATAAGAATACACTACTAAAACTTAAAGGGCTCGAGAAAGTCTAAAGTGATATTACAATTAACTATAACTAATTATTCTATATTATTAATTTTGAAACGAATCCTTTAAAATGATTTATTAATATTAATGACCTACTAAGTATAATAGTTGCGAATTGTTTTAAAGAATGTCGTACTGGTTTCTTAAAATGTAAAAATAACTTAACAAAATATAATGAAAGGTAGTCAAATACTAACTCATAGTAATTTTGATGTGTTTTCATTGTATGACCCATAAATCTTGAAAAATTTTCGTATTCGTCCTTGGATAAGTTCACTAACTGCATAAGAGTTGCAATATGCTTACGTAATCGGTTTGATGTCATAGCTTCTGGATGTTCTAAGTTACTATCTTTAGCAAACTTTCTCAAAACTACATCTGCTCTAATCCATTGGTTTTTAACATTTGGATAGGCAAAAAGGTAAGTATTTTCTTGAGGAACAATTTTGGTTTCCTTTCTTGCTCTCAACAACAATGCTATATAATTTTGAATATTTTGTGGAAACAATATAACAATAGCTCTGCTGCCTTTTCCGCCTGCCACAATTCTTTTATAAGTCTTTGTTAGTACTTTCTCCGATTCCGTCAGCTGTTCTAGATACTCCGTTTGATCAGAATTTGTATAGTCTTTTAAGTAGCTCTCTATTGAAACATATTGGACGTCACCGATTCTTCTTCGATTAAATAAAATTGTTAATGTTAAGGAGCTCTCTACCAAGTTTTTATACGCAGTTACATTAAATATGTCATTTTTTAGTACCTGCTCATTATCTTCGGCTATTTTTAAAATGTAACTCCTAAATTTGACTATGTCTTTAGTTAAAGGTAGGATTACTGGTTTATTCCACTTTTTTTCTGTTAAATCTTTCATCGCTAAAGATGATATTTCAAAGTTCCATTGACTCTCCACTAATAATTTAAATCTTTTTAAATCCTTTATTTTAGCTTCATAGTCTTGAACTTTAAATTCAGCGTTCCTTTTTAACAACAAATGAATAGCTAATTCACATATCTGTTTAAGTAAGGTTCCTGTATGCATCGCCAAACTTGGAGCTTTAAATATTTTTTTTTCGTCGTTGTAACCGCTAATTAGTCTAGTACTAATTATAACATCATCAAAATTAAATGTACTTAGCATTTCAAAAAAAGACAGTTTGGGATTGTTTGTGCGCTTACGCATCTGTATTAGGAGTCTAGCACATTCTCGTAATTTATTGGAGCATACAGAAGCAATTTGAGATCTTTTGTGTTTTTTTAAATAATTTTCTCCAAAATGTCGAATTAATTGGTCACGTTTCGCTACAAAAGATATATCATCGGCTTTCATCTTTGGATATACTTCTTTAACGATTCTTAAGGAAGCAGTAGTTTTGGTAAAATTGGTTGCACAAGCGACCAAGGTCTGAGATTGTGTGCGATGTTGAATTCTAGATCCATTTTCATTTATCGATTTGATGATGCAATTCTTATAATGTCATCTTAAATATGTTACAGACAATATTTTCTTACAGTGGGCACATGGTAACTTTCCGGAAGTAATAATTTCATTTTCAATAAATTGTTGAAATTCCGTATCGTACCGCATTAAAGCAAATATTTTACGTCTGGCTTTTTTTCCTTCCTTAGATTGTTTTGAATAACCTTTTAAATCTTGTACTTCTTTTTCATCACCGTGATGTGTTTCAACATGTCTTTCAAAATTTGTGACATTGTTATTACAAAATTTGCAGATTGTTTTCTTCTTCATTTTTTTGCATCTTTTCGATACCTGCAAAAGTAAATAAAATAGGAATTACGAAAAAAGTAAAATTAAAGATGTAATTAATTTATATTTTATTTTTTTTTAATTTGTAATTTTAAATTTAAAAGTTAGTCTGTATTTCATTACTTGTCTGTTTCTTACAGGCATTATGTAAGTGTGCAAATAATGGAGTTTGATATCTAGATTTGTTTTTCTTCTTTTTTCTTTTGTTTCCCTAAATTTAAATAAATTTTAGTGAGAAGAACATATAAAGTGAGTTTTTTTACAACTGAACATGGGAAATACAATAATAACTATTTTGCCATTGGTTCACATGGACTTTTAAAATTGAACATAGGGATATATTTTCATGAGCAGGCCGTGAGTGATTTATGTAAATCAATAAATATGTGCATTAAATGTTTGATGAAGTTTGTTTTATTATAATGATTAGTACACCGTGTACAATAATAGCAATTCTATTTCCTTTCGTGTAAATGGTACACGATTTGTCAAATAAAATTGATTTTTTAATAAAATTTAATAATGTATTACATTATTGACATATATCAAGCACGGCATGCTCATTAAATTGCATCATCATATGCCATGTTCAATTTTAAAAACTCTATCTCAATCAATGGTAAAAATAGTTATACTGCATTTCCCACATTCAGTTGTAAAAAAACCTTAATAGAATCACTATCATTAAAATTGTCAGAATCGGAAAACACGGATTCAGAAGAAAAAAAAGACGGAAAAGAGTTATTTAAAGTATTTAGAAGAAGTAAACAAAAAAGCAAATCATAAAAAGGAAGAGTTTAGAAGAAAAGTAGAAGAAAAATACAAGGTATATGTAATGATGTTGTAAAAGTAAGTCGGTAAAATAAATTAGGAAAGAACACCGTCCAGATGAAAGAATTAAGAGCAAAATGAAAATAATGAATGAGAAATGAGAAAATAGATGCAACAGTATAAATACTATGGAAAAATAGGAATTTTTTCGTAAAAGTTACAAATAAACGGAACCAAAAATCAAAAAGTCAGCTGTAAGATACGCTAAGATGGTTATGGAAGAAAATATTAAAGAAGTAATAAGGATAAGGAAAAAAATAGTACTGAAAACAATTATAGCCATTACGAAATAGGTAGAAGCCTATCTTTGGATGCCGAAAAATGCAAATTTAAAAAAAACACATACTTGAGGTATGACAATAAAGATGACAAAGAGACCACAAAATAAGAGCAGAAACGAAATAGAATATTTTGGTAGACACTTGAAGAAAAAATGTGGATATTTAAGAAGATAGTAAAAAGTGTATTAATGTATAAGACAAAGATGTGAAAATGGGAAGAGTGGGAGAAATTAAAGAAAATACAAGGTAAATATTGACATTAGGATTAGAGAAACGCCAGGTTGTATAATAGAAAAGAAACAAAACTGGAAAAAATAAGAACAAGAAAGAAAATAAGATATTGTATGAATGTTAGAAGAAGATAGAGCAGTAAAAGATTAAATATGGGTAAGAGGAGATTATGCATGAGAGGAAATAAAGAATATAGAAGACGAAGTATGGAAGAGGAAATGGGAAAGACGGAGATGAATACACAGGCACAAAAACATCAAAACAATGAAAAGTTAATAACAAAAGGTAAGCTTAAATACATAATCGGATAAATAAGGTTGAGTAGATAAGAGAGAGAGAACAAAAAATGACAAAAGAAAAGAAAAGATAAATAATTATGATACAATAAAAAGGTTGAATTTTTATTAAGTTAAAATATGATTGATAACCGGACGATTTGTAAATATTCAATAGATTAGATCCTTTTGTAGTTCTCCAAAAACAAATGATTAAATTAAGAAAATAATTTAATAAATGCAATTGTATTCTTATCTACAGTTGCGTGTTGTTTTTATGTCGGGCGTCTAAAAGGTAATGCACAAATTCGCTGTTATTCACACGATATGCCAAAATAGAAATTTTTCATCAATTGGGAATGGTAATTTCTATCAAATATATTATTGAATTTATGCTTTACTTTTTGGGCGCATCATGTTTTTAAATAAATATTAATATTACGTTTACTCACAAGTAGCGTCAACAGTTCACGTCTTTTTGTTTCGTCATTTCCGATCGATTGTATATTGTCTTTTATTGGTTGCTGTGATTTGATAATTGTGGAATTGGACTGATCTGATTCGGTTTCTTCGATAATATCTGTGGATGTATCACTGCTTACTGAAGGTATATACGTTTGATCAAGTAAGTCTTCTTCTGAACTCTCACTAGAGAAATTCTTCCGACTACATTTATCATTGTCTTTCACTGGTGGCTGCAATTTGATAATTGTGGAATTCGAGTGATCCGATTCGGTTTCATCGATAATATCTGTGGATGTATCGCTGGTTTCTGAAGCTATATACATTTTATCAAGTAAGTCTTCTTCTGAACTCTGACCACATTCATCATGGTTTTTATTAGTATCATCTGCATAATTGGGATTTACATTTTCACTTCTTTGGAACCCATATGGACGAATGAGTTTCTTTGAATCGTCAGTTAAAGCTTTACTTAAACTATTAAAAGGAGAATATCGAGCATTATTTCGATTTAAATTATCGTAAACATTAGCTTCTTCAATTGTTTCCGTATAAGATGTGCCCAAATTTTGCAATTCAACCCAGTCCTAAAATATATATGATACATTTGTTGAAAACGTCTCTAATTTTTGACTTATAATTTTAAATTGTGCAAGAAGATCCCGTAAGTTTTATTGCACGTAGGTATACGATATTAGAATGTTTGTGTAGAAATATTTCTAAATTATGCTTACTGTTAAAAATTTCTACATTTATACAAAATAAAAGTATAGTATAGTAGCCTACCTCTATGTTTATTAATGACTATTACCCTTATATCATATGAACCAATCAACTATCTTGATTTTTTTTTAAAATTACACGACAGTTGATTGGAAGGGTAATAGTCTTTCCAAATACAACTCGACCTTGATTAATTAGCGACTATTATATCAATTTTTCTCGAATGCTCTCGGACTTTAATCAAATTATTAATGCAAAATGTGGTCTTAAATTGACATCTAAGCATTCTCGAAAAATTGATTACAATATAATAGTCGGCTAAAAATAAAGGTTCCCTTAATACAAGTTCTTATCTGCTCAACTTCATTTTGTGTTTATTAAAATTTTTGCAAAAATATTTCTAAACTTAAAGTATAACTAATAAAAAAACCAAGACTTATGTATTATGTATTTACTTACTTGTTATTTTTTTTATTGCATATAAAAAAGTGAATAACTTGAAATTGTGTGATATGCATTAGAATTCCGAATTTAATTTATAAAATGAAATTTGCAGTAGTGTTGTATTGTTATCAATGTACTTGTAATTCTATCCTACCTTAATATGATCTTCCTTGTAGTTGGGCAACCTGGAAATATTTGGTTGATACTCTACTTCGATTAAGTGGTCATAATCATTAGCCTCAACAGGAGTAACTAAGTATGAGAGATTTTTTGATTTGACATTAGAAGCAATCAAATTGAACTTACCATTCTCTTTATTATCACACGTTGCTGTTTTTTTCACAAGCTCTAGCATCGCTTTCCCTCTACTTCGATAATTAGCACGTTTCTTAGAATTATTAAAATTCATTTTAATTTTTAACTCATTATATAACTCATACGAACCGTACTACTTCAGAACCGTTATAAGACTGAATTAAATAGATATAAGTGTTATTTCGTTGATTAAGCTTAAATTAAAATAAAAATATTAAATTAAGCTTAAAATTCAAAATAAGCATGGGCAACACTGGAAGAGTCGTATGCGATCGCGCGAGATACTGCGACATATACAAAAAGTCAATTACGTACTATGAATGCAATGAGGCAAGGTCGCATTGTCAATAAGCATTTTTAAATATAAAAGTATAGTCAGATAATGTTACCCCTCAATGTTCCCCGTAATTAACGGGCATTTAATGTAACTAGATATGTCAAATACAATTCTAAAAACCGTTGATTCAAGTAGAGGCGAGGACGTCTGTTCTATAGTATGAGGCATACACGATACAAAATCACGTATATATATATATTTTTTTTTTTTTTTTTTTTTTTTTTTTTTTTTTTTTTTTTTTTTTTTTTTTTTTTTTTTTTTTTTTTTTTTTTTTTTTTTTTTTTTTTTTTTTTTTTTTTTTTTTTTTTTTTTTTTTTTTTTTTTTTTTTTTTTTTTTTTTTTTTTTTTTTTTTTTTTTTTTTTTTTTTTTTTTTTTTTTTTTTTTTTTTTTTTTTTTTTTTTTTTTTTTTTTTTTTTTTTTTTTTTTTTTTTTTTTTTTTTTTTTTTTTTTTTTTTTTTTTTTTTTTTTTTTTTTTTTTTTTTTTTTTTTTTTTTTTTTTTTTTTTTTTTTTTTTTTTTTTTTTTTTTTTTTTTTTTTTTTTTTTTTTTTTTTTTTTTTTTTTTTTTTTTTTTTTTTTTTTTTTTTTTTTTTTTTTTTTTTTTTTATATATATATATATATATATATATATATATATATATATATATTTATAAATTTATGCAAATGTGCTCAGTGCTCACTATGTTTAATTATCTGAATTATATTGTTTTTCTATTTTGCTTCAATAAAAGACATTATTATTATTATTATTATTATTATTATAAATTTCAATACTAAATTTATCCCTCTTCATATGTCAATGTTTTTAAACAATTTTAAATACGCAATAAATGCATAATTACAACAACATATCCAGAATAGCTTTTTCAAAAAACCGATATTAAAAGTTTTCCATATGCTGGTTTGAACTTAGTAAGTATAGAGATACTGTATATGTTCAAACAGAATCTCCAAAAACCGAGCTAGTGATAAACTTACCAGATAAATAAACTTGAAGAGATAATACCCAAAAATCAACCCTTACCAAGAAATAGCTGCAGTTGCAGTTCAGATCGATATCAAAACATATAGTTCGAACTCCTATCTAAAGGAATTTAACACAAATAATCACAACGAAATTTCATTAAAAGTTTTTACTAAATTTTATTACCTACGTACCCTACTTTAACGTCTTATAATAAATAAATTACATTGACTTAATTTTTTTTGTATAAAGTAATTCAGTTGTACTTTATGTTCAGTAATAATTATATTATTAAAAATAACATCCATCATTAAAAGTAAATTATTACAATCATAAAAAAGAGCGCGTTCTTCTCTCTCTTAATGAATTTAAAATCTTAAAACCTGAACAAAAATGTAGGTATATATCACAAAAAATATTACAAGACACGATTGAACGAAAGCTATTGTACAATTTAAAGTAAAAGACACCAATTACGGTTATACTAAGTATGCAGCAACCAGTGCACGATAATACGTATCATTAAAACATACCCTAATTGAAATTAAACTCAATGTATATACAATAAAATAAAAGCCAGATATGAAGTCGAACCCTAAAAAACACTATTAGGTTTTTAAAAAAAAAAGGTCAAAAACATCACCTTGGTGTTAGAAAAATTCGTCTTTGAACACGTTTGGAAATTTCCTCTTCATATCTTCCCGCCACGAGAGATCATTTCCAGCACCGAACCTAAACAAAAAACAAGTTCGTAAAAAAAAACAGGCAAGTACTACGAATATAGGGTTAGTCACAGTCTAATATATAAATATTTGCGGAAATCCTACTAAAAGGCAACACCACACTCAGTGTTACTAAAATAGCGGAGTTTGGTGTTGCATTTTAATATGTACAACAAAAAGTGTTGCAGTATTACTGCTTAAAGAAGTAGTAACCTGACCCAGAAAGTAGATAACAATAATAATGATAATATCTTATCGATTTATCAGTCTTTGTTGATTGTTAAGTTAATAACGACCTTTTATTTGTTTTGTCATAGAATTATTCCTTAATTTGTTATTTTAAATTTAGAAAAGTGATTTTTAACGGCCGCTGGCCGTTAAGAAATCTTAACGGCCCGTTATAAGTGACTTTTCAATTGTCATTAGATGCTGTTAAATCAATAACGAAAAACTTTTTGTGGTATGCTTTGTATTGTAATTACCGAGATACTTTTTCTGTTCCTGTTAAAACAATTATTGCAAATAATTAGGTAGTATGTTTTTTTTAATGAGAAAAACAATTAACTTCTTAATTCTGCATTGTAAATTAAATAAAAATAATTTTAACAACAAATAAGTGTTGGCTCGTGCTATCGTAACGTGCCGGAAAATTAATTTGCAATTTTGTCGACAGATAACAATCTCGAATCGTCTGATGTAAATTCGTAAGAGATTGTACAATAGCAAACAAACAACGAAAACAGTGAACTTACACTCGAGTTCTCTTACTCCTGAAGAGCCCCAAAAGAACGAAGCAGCTGTGTTGGTTTGCTACTGTACAATCTCTTGCGAATTTACAGCAGGCGATTCGAGCCAACATTTAGTTGACTATAATAATCGAAGAACCGACTTATCGTAACTGCTTACACATCTGTCGACAAAGTTGCTTTAATGTAAAAGAATTGTGACGTACATAATATTATGTTAACGGAAATACGATATGGTTTTGAATGTACCTTAAATACTCGTGACATATGATTGGTCGATACAATTTGTCCTTGAAAGTAGTTCGTATACTTTCCGTGTCTTTTTCAGTTCGTCTAATTTTTTCCTGTTTCTACCAATAATAAGCGAGTTCAAAGACATTCGGATTGGAACCAAAGTGTTTTATAGTTACTATATTTCAAAATTTAAATTTTTAATAGGGGTGCCTAATAATTTCTCACAGTAAATGTTTATATTCACAAGACACTTACAAAATAGGTACCTAAATACATTACCAGCGTTTATAACAAATTTAAGAAGAAAATACAACCAATTTGTTTACAGATAGAGCATAATAGTTTTAGTAACTCTGTGTCAAGTTTGTTTCTCCTGTCATTTGAAGGTTTCGGAAATTAATTATATGAAAGTGTTATCGAGGGTATTCTAATAGTTCATTATGGTGATTTTGAGTTTTACTATACATACTAAATTTTGTTTTATAACGTTCCAACTTTGTTATTTTAAATGAGTTTCATAGTAGGCGATGGTACATTGCTAAAACTTGAAAGGGGGCGGGGTGGATTTTCCCTTTCTGGATGTTTATAGATCTAGATGGCCTCTCTAACAATCTGTTGTAGATTTCAAAAATTTTTATTCAAACAAAAAAATTACGAGGTTACTTAGTACATAATGTAAACTATTTCTCGACATAGTCGCCATTTCTCTCAATGCAGATGGTGAAGTAGGGTATACATTTTTTGATGCCTTCTCCGAAGTAGTTTCTCTCCAACCCCGCTGTATACTTCTCCACCTCCTCCTTAGTTGAAAACCTTTTTCAGCTCATGTGCATCTTCAGGGAGGTAAAGAGATAGTAATCTGAAGGTGCTAGGTCAGGGGAATGCGCGGGATAGTTCAGGACATTCCATTTAAACAAAGCGAGCAATTCCTTCGTGGTGTTGGCGATGTGTGGTCTAGCATTGTCGTGCAGCAGTCAGACCCTTTTGTCGTACAATTCATAGCTTTAACACCAACATATGCAATTTTCAGCTCATTATAAACCTCAAACGGAGGTTTTCCCTTCTAAACGAGATAACGTTTATATTATTCACGAAATATATTGTCGCGTCGATAGTTCTCAACGTACTGACCTCGAACCGGTCTCATTGCGAAGGGGAGGCATGTCGAAAATAAAATCCCTCCGACCGTGAGAGCCTTAGTACACTTACTTTCTGGATATGCCCAGTATCTTGTTATCACTTTTTCTAAGCGCATGTGCGGTTACCGGCGACTTGTCGGTGTGTCCCAAACGGTAGTTTACTCGATATTCCCACAAGAACAAGGTAACGACAAACTTCAGCTGTCGAGAAAAAGACGTCTTTCGCCCATTGTGGATCTAGTGGTCTGCTGAATCTTCTTCTTTCACTATGATTTGTTGGCATACAAGCGCTCAAATTAAATATAGTCTACAGCAATCATCGACAAAGTTCTGGGAATTGGGTAATCTATAACCTTCTTCAAAGTTACCTTTACTCTCTTCAGTTTTGGAAACGATACTACTTGATAATGGTCATCTTTCAGTGTGCATTCCATTTAATTCAAAATTAAACTTAATAGAAAACATTGTTTATCAAAGTGCCACTAAAGGAACGTCTTGATATCGTGACTAAAATCTTTTCTTCTGACATAATCAACCTTTTCGGAATCTACTTCGTCTGGCAAGTCTTCGAACAAGTGGATTAATGACAATGGAAAGTCCACTGAGTTCAGTGCTAGCCAATCTCTACATGGAAAGTTTTGAGAAGAAAGTCATCGAGACCGCGGAATTCAAACCAGCCATCTGGTACGCAGATTATGATTTTGTCGTTTGGATATAAAGAAGCTTAACCAATTTTTTTCGACACCTGAACATCCAACCCCAAGCATGCAGTTCACTGTGGAGACAGATGCTGAACAACAAATGGCCTTCTTGGATGTGCTGTTGAAAAAACTAGGAAACAAACTAAGTCACACAGAACAGAAAACCTACACATATGAATTACCCATGACAAAAGTATAGAATAATCAAAACCTGACGGAACGAGGTCAAAGGATTTGTGACAGAGAATCTTCAGGCGGAACTCGAAAACCTGAAAACTGCCTTTGAGGATAACGGGTACACTAGGAAGGAAGTCGATAGATCAAGAGCACCAAAATCCAAGAGTCGATTCACTACCGTCGACGCATACCTACCATACGTAGTCACAGACCGCATGGGAAAAATTTTAAAGAGGTAAGACACCAAAACCATTTTCAAACCCACCAATACTATAGTCAGCGACCATCCGATCAACAAAAAACAAAGCAGCCGCAATTTATCGTATACCTTGTTCTTATGGCAAAGTATACATAGGAACCACCAAAAAATCAATGGGAACTAAGCTTAAACAACATCGAGCAAACTGTGGTTTGCAACACACCGAAAAGTGAGCAGTAGCCGAATAAGTGCTTAGCAATGGGAATCACAAGATACTCTTCGAAAGCTTCAAGTTACTAGCAGCGGCATCGAGATCCAAGAAAACTAAAACAAAAAAGAAGAAACCATGAGGCTTAACCAGATCTGGAATCCAATTCTCAAGAACACCCGAACGGCACCTCCCAAAAAAACAGATTTTACCGGCGTAATGCAAGCCCCGTCCCCTTTGATCCAGTATAAATACAAACTGCGAAGCAGACCTCATCAGGCTACATCCAAGATCGGAAATGAAAGGACCTCTGAAGAAGTTGACCACTCACGTTAGCGAAACGTTAGGAAAAAATTTCAATCAACGACGGCCATTAGACCTGAATCTAGACCACACTAGTTCACAAACAGGCCGCGAAAGCCTAAACCAATTTGTCTATCGTATAGTTGAAGAAAAATAATTCTTACAGCTTGCTTTGCATCCGATATCTACGGAAGCGGAGGAGATAGGAATTCAAGATTTTATCTGTCGATAGAAAAAGGTTCATTCTATACAGTTTTCAAATACAAATTTCCTAAGTCATGTCGTTTCCAGTGCAAGTAGCTGTCATAATAGTTAAGCTCTTGTTTTGCATCCGATATCTTTGAACCGAAAAAAATAGGGATTCAAGATTTTACCAGTCGATAGAAAAATGATTGTTCTATACAGTTTTCAAATATAAAGTTTCTAAGTAGCCTTTTTCTTTTTTTTACATAGATATTTCTGAAGGTCCTGTCAGTTAGTAAATCAGTTCAATAATTTTTCGCGGAACACAAATTGTCGTTTAGGGTAGAAATAACTGTAAGCATCCCGTTACAATTTTTCAGTTAAATACCGTAACATAGGGAACAGCGTCAGATACCATTCTATCAACACGTCGTCTGCATTATGTGCACATATGTATATGAGTTTGTTTCGAGAAAGGTCAGAAGCTATAACCAAAAATGTCTACATGTATGTCTTACATTCATCAATAGACTCTGTCGAAAGAATTTCTCTTGTTTTTTCTTCAGCCCGGTTTACGATAAGAAAATTATTATTAGAGATTCAATTATTACAATAACTAATAATTTCTAATAGTAGGTTATACCTTAGGCTGGTAGTTCAGATGCGATAGTTTTTCTATTCGCGCGTTTTTGTAGAAGTAAGAGTCAGCGTTACTTTCCTTTTTATAACCAGTAGTTTTTCTTAAGTTTTTCTCAAGTCGAAAAGCTCGAAGGATCAAACAATTGGAGTAATTGGAAGAGGCAAATCGAGTTGTTAATCCACCAAGATGTGTAAGATTATGCAAAGAATGTACATGTACCTCCAAAAGTGGAACTTGGTAAGGAAAATGATCCAGAATTCTTAAAGAAAAAGTTTAAGAAAATAGATACATTAGCGCAATGTCGAGTTAACTGTAACATATACTACAGCTTACGAAATTTGGAGCAAATTATTAAGCGTGTACGAACATAGCTCGGGACAAAGAGTTGACGGGCTAATGGAAGAATTTTTCAAGATGTCAATGAACTCTAGTGAAAATATTGCAACTCATATTGGAAAACTGCAAAAGAATCATTTCAAACGAAATGATGAATTGGAAAGATTAGCAAAAACTAAACTTCCAGACCTACTTCGTATGAATATTTCAGAATATTTGAATTTAAAAGTGTATGGGAGTCCATCTCCATTGAAGATAGAACAATTAATCTTTTAATTGAGAGGTTAAGACTCATCGAAATGAGATTACCTGCGAAGTAACAGGAAGCGACAGCATTTCATGCCCCAAAGAAAAAGAAGAAAAACCCAAAGCCAGCATATAAATGCTTTAAATGTCATGAGGTTCGTCACATGGCAAAATATTGTAAAAAGAAAATCCAAAATAAACCTCATGATTAAGCCTTTATTTGTAACATGACTGATTTGCTAGAATCGGAACTGTAGCTTGCGGATTCGGATGCTTCCGTCCATATGACCAAAAACAAGAGTTGGTTCGAAAGCTTTGAAGATTTTGTCATTCCACAATCAATTCGAGTGGGGAATGAAGAAGTAATAGCTGCATATGGCAGGGGTTTTTATACCCCAAGAAAACAAAATAGTTTTAAGCCGAGATATTGTTTTTAAGAGTGAAACCACGAACACAGTTCTGACTGATAGAACTTCAGTTCAGCCTGAAGAAGAAAGTGATAATACCAAAAACAATTGTCAGATAGAAGCTAGACCAGTTTGTCACAGTTTTCCAGAGTACGCTACATCACCTGAAGCTGATCAAGAACGAGATGACATTCATCTCGTGGCAGCTATTAAGCCTGATGAAATGGACGAACCATGTGACGATCCTCTAATTAGAAGATATCCAAGCAGGGAAAGAAAACGTAAGATTTAAAATAAAAATGGTCTTTTAGGACCCCTTCTTTGCGGAGGTAGGAAAACAAACAACTCAAAAGGCTATGATTGGCGACGTTTCGCCCCTCATTGTGAGGGCTTTTTCAAGGCTTACACGTATGAGTTGGACGTCAGTTTAATTAATAATATAAGCATCAAAAATTGATGATTACGTCAATTTTAATTTAAAATTATTTAAAAACTTGTTTTAAAACTTAAGACCATTTTTATTTTAAAATTTAATTTTTGGAGGAATACTTACCTGAAAACGTAAGACATATACTGATTATGTAATGCATTGTAACACACAATTAGATTGTAATGAACCCATGTCAATTACTGAAGCTTTTTCGGGTGTTAATGCCGAAAAATGGAAAGCTATTTGTTGATCGCCCAGTAAGAAAAAATGTTGTTAAAACAAATGGAATTAAATATAAGGCTAGGTTAGTAGCAAAAGGGTTCACAAAACGCTATGGCATGGGTTTTATAAAAACTTTATGATATTTAATAAGATTTAGTACTTTTAGGCTTTTGTTAGCCTTAGCTGCAAGATTAAAAATGAGAATCGACCAAGTAGATGTCCATACGACCTTTTTAAATGGCGAATTAGAAGAAATTTTTATGGAACAACCTGAAGGATGCAAACAATTTAAGAAAAGTTTGTTTGCTTAAAAAGGCTATCGAGAGTTTGGAGTAAAAAGGTTGAATCTGTTCTCGTGAAAGTTAATTTCCGAAAATCCCAGTTTGAACGTTGTGTTTACACCAAATGTAACGGTAGTTTTTTTACAATAATTGCTGTTTATGTTGACGACTTCTTAATACTGTCTAATTTCTGAAAATATAAGATTGCTCTACCCAGATAATTTAAAATTAAAGACTTAGGCCCCATAAAACATTTCTTAGAGGGGATTGATGTTAAATGTGAATTAGATACGATTAGTATCTGCAATCAAATTACGTTTTAGAACTATTGAAAAAGTTTAATACAAGGTGCGGTAGCATAAATTCCTTTTTTAAGATGCGCGCCATTCAGTCGGTTGTTGCCGTAGCGGAGCGCTAATGGTCTTGTTCGAGAGGCAGTACTTTAAAGTATTGTCGTGAGACAGTTCAGTCGCCATCATGCGTTAGAACGCTGTGGAGCGTGCTTTTGCCGTTGAGACCTACTTTTCGAGCAGATATTCAGTGATCGCAACCCAGCGCGCCTTTCGTAATCACTTTAATTTAGCCGCGACAAGACGAATAACTGGAGTCCGTCGGCCTATTAGAACAACTGAGAACATTGAGGCAGTGAGGGCTTCAGTGTTGCGGCCACCACGGCGCCAACATGTGTCTGCCCTTGGACTATCAGATCATTCTGTGTGGAGAATTCTTCATGAAGATCTTCATTTCCATCCTTACAAGATGGCGATTGTGCAGGAACTTTCTGAACGTGACTTCAATTGTCGGAGAAACCCGTGTGAGGGTCTTCTCGACGGCGTTCCTGAAGACGTTATTGTTTTTTAAAAATCCTGTGTTTATGTGAACCGTCCAAAGACCCTACAAGATTTGAAGACCATCATCCAGGAAGAAATTGCCAACATAACGCCTGACATCGGTTTACTCAGTGTGTGGAAAATGGGGGACGTCACCTACCTGATATGATCTTTCAAAACTATGTAAACAAAACTTTAGGTATGCGCCTACATTGTAAAAGAAAATAAAAGTTTTCTGATTCATACAATATGTTTTATTGAGTTTTGAAAAAATGAAGTTATGCTGCCGCACCCGGTATGTTTGACGCAAAAAATTGTATCAACTCAGTTACATAAAAATTTTAAGCATATAGATTCTACTCAAAAGATTGTAATGCGCCATATCAGAATGATATGAAAATGTGCATTGGTTAATGGCTAAACGCTTATTGCGACACTTAAAAGGCACACATGATTTGAGGCTAGTGTTTCAGAATTGCAATCAAACTTGTTTTTGCTGATGCAGACTGGGGAAATGATGAGGTAGATTGGAAATCATATACAGGGTACTTGGTGAAATTTAGCAATTGTTTGATATAGTGGGAATCAAGAAAGCAGAGAACGGTAGCATTATCCACTACAAGTGGAGTGGACAATAACAACGAAATGAACATGGACAGAGGACTCATAAAAGATCTAACAAAATGACACAGTGAAAATAGGGAGAGAGTAACTATAACTTGAGCCACATGCTATTAGGACACGGATGTTAATGCAGTATGTTAAGAAAATAGGCAAACGAAAAACAGATACATGCATGTACTGCGAAGACACAGACACAGTAGTACACACCTTTTTCAATTGTACCAGATGGAAACATGAAAGTCGAAAAAGAAGTCGGACGAATTGACGTAGAAAATATAATATAATAGAAAAAATGCTAACAAGCAAGGCAGACTGGGAACGCATAAATAAATTTATAACAATGATAATAAAAGTAAAAAAATTACAAAACATGCATAGGCACAAGTAGAAGATAAGAAGGACGGCCAGCCTGAATCCCGAAGAAAAACATAGTTCCGGGTGAGGTGTGTAAAAGCATTCTCCAGCCCGCAAAGTAAAGTTCTATATATTTCGACAATCTAAGGTTCTCTTTCTTTGTCTGGTTTCTCTTAAAACAAGATTTAAGAAAACATACATTCTTGGTTTTTAAAATAACCCTTATAAATCAATAGTAAAAAGTAATATTTTCATCATATAAAACTACTAAAATAACACTTTTATGTAATTCACTTCCCAAAGCTTTAATTTGAAGGAAGAAACAAGTTTTGCTGAAAAGAGATAGGGAATCTAAGTTTTTACCCATCTATTTTTCTCAAAAATCAGACACAGGCTTCCGAACATAATTTTGCTCTGCGTTTACTGAAATGGACTGTACCGTATGAAATGAACCACTCTATACACGTTGTTTTCTACTTCCTGAGCCTTTCTCCCAATTATTAATTGAACGGTAAACATTTTTACGGTTAATCTACCTAAGTGTTAGTATCCAACAAGAAAGTTACATCCACATAGAAAAATAAATCGTTTCAAGAAGAACAATTTATCAACAAAGACCATATAAGTACTTGTATATACAAACTTTTCATGCAATAAGAATCAAAGCGCCAAAGTTAAAATTTACATTAATCCAGTCCAGTAATCCAATACTGTTGAACTGGAATGGACCTACTAGAGGGAGTTCGTCTACATGATTCCAATTGCAAAGGAACGCTGGCGCTGGATTCAAAAGTAGACCGGTAATCCAGTGCCCGTCTCCATTATCCCCGGTTCACATTAATTCCAATAGCATTCCAGTCCAACGGTGGAATGCTACTGAATAATGTAAATCGGCACTAGAATTTACCCATTCCAGTGATCCATCCAGACCATTTGACTGGAAAGACGGTCTATTTTTCATTCCAGCGCCACTGAAATAGTGTGAACGGCCAAAATCCAGTGCTTGACTCCTATCTAAACGCATTGTCATTATAGTGTTACCGACCCAACAGCTTTTGAATGACTGGAATAATGTGGACGATATGATCCAGTCCAGCACTGGACTGGATTACCTCGCTGAATTACTGGACTGGAATAATGTAAACCGGGCATTATTTCAGTAGTGCATCCATAGCTTGAATTCAGTGCTGGACTGGAATAATGTAAACCGGTCATTATTTGTATATACTAATTACAAATAAAATACGCTTCGGTTTAACAAATCGGTGCAAATGATATTCCCCTTTTACATAAAATTGAAGATATGTCGGTTGGGAAGAAGAAACAGATTTTAAGCGATATAGTAAAATATAAAATTACGTATTGTTTGCATATTTATTGAAAATAATTGTCCAAATTGAAGAGTCCTCAACGCCAAAACTCCTCTTCGGAATTAATTCGTTTTGAAATCAAAGAATTCGCAGATGTAACAAGCAACGTAACTTAAATATTTACATTGCCGAGGCTTTGGAATATTGTTGGGCCTGTAAAATATTGGTTCACGTGCTAATCAACTTTTATAGAGATTAAATTCCGTGGATCGAAGTAAGTTTAGTACTATCCCTTTCACCAACCTTACCCCTTATTAAAAGATAATTATTGCGTTCGCTTGTACTCTCAATTAACCGTTTGAAAAATTTGCAGCTGTACTATCAAAATATACAAAGTGTCCCATTTTGGATTCAAAGCCTGTTAAGTGTAGAAAATTAGCAATTTTGCATCGCATGAAGTAAAAGTAGAATTTATAAAAAACACAATTTTCGAAAATTTCAATTATTTTCAAAAGTACTGTATTCTATTATAAACTGATCAGCGATCTCACCGTGCATGTTAACTTTCAGTGCGTTTTTAATTCATTGAATTGACATTTTGTGCGTATTTTTAACTTATTAATGCAAGACGCGCAGGGTTAAGATTTTGTATTCGTCAGATTGTTTCGATTTAATTTGTATGAGCGTAACGCAGATAACATTTAATTAGATCAAGTTGTTTTTTCTCCGAAATCTCAGTAAAGTAGCAAAAGATTAGCAGTAAAGTAAATAAAATCGGCACTAAAGCAATTTATTATACGACGATTTTTTAAGTTCACATTTTTGCCGTTAAAGATGTGTAAAATGTATGTAAATTTTAGAATCGCGCGGTGCAAACGAAAGAACGTTAAAAAATTGTCCGATTTTGTTCAAATTTTAACGACTCCAGTGTTATATTCAAACAAAAATAAATCAAACTTTAGGGCCTTGATACATAAATAACTATTATTAATGAAAATTAGCGATCACGTGATCATTTAGATTTTTCACCATTTCAATAATGGTAATCACGTATAAACTTTGTTAATATTGGTAAATTTATATATTAATTTTAATGCAATAAATCTTATAGGTAGTTCTTTAAAACGAACCTTTTTTATTTATATTTAATTTTTTTGTTGTGTTACCATTTAACAGATTTGTGACAGTATTTTCTTAAGGTAAGTCAACTGGAAAGTACCCTCTACACAGGTTTTCATTGATCAAGGGCTAAAGCTCTTTAACGTCGTGACCGTGTTCGGCGCCCTCCCGACTTTGACAAATTTGTCGACCGTTATTAGCGAATTTGCATCAATTTACAAAGACCTTACCATTTCATGAAGGCCAATAATCACGCGACCCACCCCCTCTCACTGAGCTACGGTGCAACCCCTATTAATGTTATGGTTTAATTCAAAATTGTCGTTAACTTCCTTTTGCATGTAATAAAATGTAGAAGATTACCAACCTTTCTGAGTGGTGTACCACAAAATCCTTTATTAACTTTAGGTACCACTTTACTAAAATACTATTCTAGACAAAGGTTGTGTTCGAGTATTTTCACATAATTCATTATATATCTGATTCCTGTTACTCAGACATAGCCGAAGATTTAGTTCTACATTATCATATGTTATCATATGTATATATTTCTAATATACTTACAGCATCGCAGTCGGCGACTGCGTATCTTTTCAAATTCATAATAATTCTCTATGAAGAACTGGTAGATTAATTTAACACAGCGAATATTGATTATTGTAATCTTAAAAGTTTTGCAATTTTGACTAACTTTGCAATCATGGTCCACTCTATTCGATGTTTATAATAAACAAATCATTTTTTCGAAAGAGCTTGAAATAACTCAAAAAATGTACATTTTAACCATAGATGCTAATATAGAAGGAAAGATAAACAAAAATGAATGTTATAATATATAGTATTTTATTTAAAATAAGGGACTTAATGAAACTGAAGTTTTCGAAGTTTGACCCCATTTTTGAGCACCCTGTACAATTTTTAACATATTGCAGTAATCGCAAGGTCGTTGCAATCCATGAATTTGTAACTATGTGTACTGTATAGTATTAGGATAAACTTGTGTATTGTATAGTATAAGGATAAATCAATATAAGGTGTACGTGCTAAATCGAAATGAAAGTGGGGAGGGAGACGGTATTGGGCAACGAACGATGAAAGCTGTGAAGTTAAGATGGTGCATCAAACAATAAATAATAATAATAATAAATAAAGTGCATTGCAAAGTTATTAACATATGAAGAAAATGGAAAGTAAGCATCAAGGTCATCAACAAACAAAAACTGATAAAATCCAAATCATAGAGACAGTGTTCAAAGTTGCAGAAGGTTGCACATATTATGTCATCAGTAAATGTAAATGAAGTTAGTGTGTTAATCCTGTAATGCATAATTTTTTACACAGAAAAAAGTTGCTTTTAAACGTGCACGTTGCTGTATTTACAATTCATTTAAATTTGATCAACAAATAAAAACTGTACGTTTCATTATTTTAGTTGATTAACATTTTGTTTTAAAGATTCTAGCCACGCATTTTATTTAAGAAGTCAATTTTAAAAAAAATATGTTTAATATAGAAGGTAATTGAATTTATTATGTTAAATACCAAATTGCAATCACCGCAATATGTAGTTCCACATCTCTTAAACGTATGAAAAAATAATTAGTTATTGCAATTATACATAGGGGGTTATTAATTTTTGAATAAGATTTTTTAACATCGAAATAGTCCACAAAATATTAATTAAGTTAGTGAATGATATTGAAAGTTGCCCCAAAATTTCGAAAATCTTGCATAAAAAGCATGATGACAAGCTATTTAACATAAGAAAGATATGACCAATTTCCGGTATATCAAAAGTGCTACAACAGAGTCATTATTTTCATTAAACCTCTGAAGTGCAGCAATGTTTTGTATTCTTGTCCTGATTATCTGTTTTTCCATTAATTTGTTTTGCTATTTCTTTAACTTACTATTTTTTTTCGTCATTGTCGTGACTGGCGCTTGGACCGGTCCATTATATGTCGTCATGTAATGGCTGTGCTGTTATATTTTATGTTCTTATTTACCTTCTATAATGTTTACACACTTAATTATATTATTACATGTGAATAATAGGGTGGGTAAGGGTTGGCATGTTTAGGTTTTAGTGGTTTTCCTAAACCTTGAAGTAAATGCTTTGCCAAGACGAACCAATCCACTATTGCACAAGGTTTCGTCACCACACTATAAAGGTTTATACTGATCTTCTGGGGCACCATACATAACACTTACATCACAATACAATATTTGTATAATGTACCATACAAATAAATAAAATTAAACCTCTGAAGCGCTCTGTACGCAAATTTATCTGTAATTTCACCACAACGTCTAATAGGCGATGGGTCGTGAAACATCCTCTATAAGTCAAATCGCTAATCCACGCACGCACACTTTGATTAAACAGTAATGGATTTGCCCATATTAATTTGAAGGTTTTCAGTAATTTTCTTACTACATAATTAAACCAAACACAATGGCTGAAAAAACATTTTCGTTTTGGTGGTGATCAGTCGTAATTAGTGTGGCACAACAACACTCTACACCTTGACTTGACACAACAAGCCAATGTTTATAAAGAAAATTTAATAAAATTATTTACAGATTTTTTATGTCTTAAGGAATATAGGATTTGACTAACAAACCAATGCAAAAGAATCTTCCGTTTATTCGTGTGAGAGAAATTTGCTCACAAACGATAGCGAGTGATCAATCTCTCTTACGAAAAAAAAAAGGAATTCATCTCGAATAGTAAACACTACTTTTTTCTACGAAATAAGAATAAAATAAAAATAAACGAATTAGCTTTCAAATACGTCGAGATATTTTAGTGTTTGAAATTAATAGAAGTGAAAATGTCAAGGTCGTTAATACAGATTTTGGTCCATTTTCACACAAGAATTTAAAGGAGAATCAAATTACCAATTATCGGATAATTGAGAGTTCATTGAACATCAAAATTAATTATCTTTTAAGTACTTTAATCAACGTCACCTCAACCAAAACAATAATAACAAATCACTTACCAATAATCACGTTGTTCGGTATTGGACCTGGAATTAGAGTGGTGTCTATTACTTCTACTGCTTCGGGACGAGCTTGAAGATCTTTGAGATGAATATCTTTGGTCGTTTGAATGTGTAGAATACTCTGTTCGCCTGCTACTTCCTTGATGACTCGATGGCCTCGAGTCTCTACCTTCTCTACTCGAATACGGATAAGAACGGCGACTTCTTTCGGCGTAATAAGGATAATACTGGCTAGATGTTCGACTTTCCTCGACACTATAACTACTACGACTAGGAGGAACCTCCCTCCTCACATGATTACTCTGACGAGGAATAGGATTAACTACGCCGATTTGTTTAACAGGTGTAGTTTCAATTTTTTTCTCCACAGAAAAAATATTGTTAGCAGCTGGCGGCCTTTGAGGATCTTGATTCACTTTGGGGGTGTTACCTTTCTTTTCCTTATTAACGTCCCCTTCTTTAACTAACCTGTCGAACAAAACATCAGCTTCGGATCGTGGTTCAGGCTTAGATCTCTTTTTCTTCGGTATGTCGTCGTCGGAATCTTCAAATATGCTACTCCTCATTTTAAGAGGAATCGTTTGATCACTATTTGAGGTAGATGGTACCGCGTCATCCGCAACCCTCGTTTTCTTAATTTTAATTTCCTCTTCCTTCTGTTTTCCTTTGATTTTATCATCTTTTTTAGTTTTGGATTTTTGAGATTTGGGGTAGTCGTATTCATCGTTCTCCAATAACTTTTCTATAGAAGAATAATCAACTGGTTTTCTTTTCCTACGTTTGACGTTATCAATCATATCGCTCTGACTATATGTTTCGCCAACATCCAATTTTGGATCAGTTTGGCGCGGAGTTCGTGGACATTTGGAGTGAGCTGGAGATTGCTTCGATTTTTCATCCTCTTTCGCTTTGTTAACTTTAACTTCCGGTTTCTTTAAAGTTGGCATCAAATCCTCAATGATAGGCAAACTTTTTTCTTTAGGCGGACTGGATGTGCAGTTTTTAGGTGTAACTGCTTCAGAATGCACGTCGTTGATTTTTGCTATATGCGTATATTCTATTTCCGGAGTTTTTTCCTTCTTGTACTCTTTTTTCTGATCGCTATTTTTTTTTTGTTTGGGCGCCGATGGTTTAGTTTTACTGCTGTTGCGGATAAAACCTATATTGTCCAACGCCTTTTTTGAAAGCGACATGTTGTTCTGCTTTGCCAATGCTATAGCTTCGGATATTTTCGGTCGGGATGTTAGTTTGATAGGTGGAGGTTGTTTTTCAACAATTACTTCCGCCGGTTGCATTTCTTTAACGGAGTGTTCGATATATTGCGGAATATGTTCAACAATAACTTTTTTCGCCGGCAGTTCTTCAACAACAGAAATATTTCCAGACGGTAGAGGTATAAAATGCAGATTCGAATAATCGGTTTCGAGTATTGGAGTGTTCGATGATGTGCATTCTGAACTAACATCAGGCGTGCGAGCTTGTGAGAAGTCACAACTGAGATCTAAATTTGTTGGCTGCGAGGGCTGTACGACTTCGTTTAAACAAAAATCTGAAGATGAAAATAAGGTTTCTCTGTTGGCGTCTTGTTGCATAGCATGTGCCCGTTTTGACATGTTATTTAAATTTTGAAGGCTGGTTATCACGTTCATTAGCTCGCTCATATTTTCAACGCTCATTGTTGGCTGTTGGTATTGATTTGTAAATACTTCGTTGTTGATTTTTGAAAAGTCTACTCCATTAGGTGCTGAGTCGTACTCAAGATTATCACAGTTGATTGATTGAGTTAATGGTGGGCTAGATTCTCTGGTAAGAGTATTTCCGATAAGTTCTAAAAGTTGAAAGTCAGCACCGCTGTCTTCAGACGACTCTTGGTGGTTATCAGTTAGAGTCGATATATAGGGCAAGATGGTATCGTTAACCAAAACATTTTCTAATTCTGGAGAAGGTATCTCTTTGTTATCGGTCGAATGGTCGCTTTCGTTCGAGTCGCACTCACCTCCTAAGAGTGGATCACCCATGCTGTGGTAGTTATGGTCAGAACCTTTAAAAATATAAAACCAGTTTTGTTCGAACGATTCTGTTCGGAAAACATGACTGCTATGAGATTATCGCTCATTTCGCAAGATGTCGAAGCTTCGGCAGCGTCAACCTGTTTGTTAACGTCTAATAAAGAAACGGTATTGTCGGCAAGAGAAGTGGTAATTTCGTTCGAATCGATTTCTAACAAACAATTGTCCTTCTTCGAATCTTGAATATAAGGGAACATATCTTCGCATTGCGCCACTTCGGTATTTATAAACTTGCTCTGATCTAAATCGAATTCCGGGAAAAACGTTTTATTCACATCGTTTTGCACGATACCATCTACAACCGGATTTTGCTCGTCAGCTTCAACCAGACAATTATCGGGTCTGATGGTGCTTTCCACGTGCTCCTCGTGATCAATTTTATCGTCTACCATTAATGTCATAAAACTGTCTTCATCGTCCTTTATATAATTCTTGTTTTTTAGATTTTCTATAATCGCATCTATTCTCTTACATTCTTTTCTTTTCGTACTGGGTGGCTTTTTAAAATCGGTACTTTCGCCGACTTGATCTTTTATAGGTTCTTCAGATTTAATATAATCGTCGTTTTGTTCTTCGATGATATGTCCAGTTTCATTTTTATTATGGCACTCCGTTGGTACTTCTTCTACAACTTCTGCCTCTTTCGGTAGCACGCTCTCTCCATCATTTATTTGCGGGCTGGCATCATTTTCTTCTAGATTCAACGTCGGTTTTTCTTCGTTTAAGAAAACTTCATCTACCTTGATTTCTTCACCAGTAGCAGCAACAATCTCTTCTCTAATATTCTCTTCAGACAACTCATTTTTTTCGATTTGTTCACTGATTTCAGACCCTTCGGAAGAATTTTGCGCTAAATGCTCTTGGTGATGATGTTGTTCCTTGTCATTATCTGCAACGATTCTATCAAACTTATCTGATTGTCTCGGTTTAGTACTTTTTTTGTCGGACTTTTTAGATCGCCATTCACTTTTCTGAGTTACTTGTTTTTTGTCAGTTTTTTTCGACG
Organism: Abscondita cerata; assembly: GCA_030710515.1. Lineage (NCBI taxonomy): Eukaryota > Metazoa > Arthropoda > Insecta > Coleoptera > Lampyridae > Abscondita > Abscondita cerata. The sequence continues at coordinate 36,332 of JALBCR010000286.1, forward strand.
TTTGCTTATCTTTTACAATTAATAAAACTTCATCTACCTTGATTTCTTCACCAGTAGCAGCAACGATCTCTTCTCTAATATTCTCTTCAGACAACTCATTTTTTTCAAATTGTTCACTGATTTCAGACCCTTCGGGGGAATTTTGCGTTAAAGGTTCTTGGTGATGATGTTGTTCCTTGTCATTATCTGCACCGATTTCATCAAACTTATCTGATTGTCTCGATTTAGTACTTTTTTTGTCGGACTTTTTAGATCGCCACTCACTTTTCTGCGTTACTTGTTTTGTGTCAGCTTTTTTCGACGTTTGCTTATCTTTTACAATTAATAAAACTTCATCTACCTTGACTTCTTCACTAGTAGCAGCAATGATCTCCTCTTCTCTAACATTATCCTTAGAAGAGTCATCATTTTCAATTTGTTTAGTGATTTCATTAACATATTTGGAAGAATTTTGTTGTTCCTTCGTAACGGTCTCGTCGTTAGCCGCAACCGTTCCATCAAGCTTCTCTACACTCTCTGATTGTTTCGGTTTACTACGCTTCTTCTCGGACTTTTTAGATCGCGACTGATCTTTCTGCGTTTCTTGTTTTTTCTCAGTTTTTTTCGACGTTTGTTTACCCTTTGGAACTAATAAAACTTCATCTAGCTTGATTTCTTCAGCAATAATCTCCTCTTCTCTAATATTATTTTTAGAAGAGTCATCCTTTTCAATATGTGTAGTGATTTCAGACTCTTCTTTGTTAACAGATTTGGTAACATTTTGCGTTAAAAGCTCTTGATGAGATTGTTCCTTCGGAGCATTCTCGTGCTTATCTGCAACGATTCCATCAAGCTTCTCTACACTCTCCGATTGTTTCGGTTTAGCACACTTCTTCTCGGACTTTTTAGAACGCCTTTCGTGTTTTTGCTCACTTTTTTTAGACATAATTAAGAAAACTTCATCTATCTTAATTTCTTCAGTAGTAGAAGCAATGATCTCCTCTCTAATATTTTCTTTACAAGAGTCATCGTTTTCAATTTGTTTAGTTATTTCAGGCCCTTCTTTATTAACAGATTTGGAAGATTTTTGCGTTGAAAGCTCTTGATGATGCTGTTCCTTTAGAATGTTCTCGTCCTTATCTGCAACAATTCCATCATGTTTCTGTACACTCTCTGAATGTTTCGATTTAGCACGCTTCTTCTCGGACTTTTTCGAATAGGACTCTTGTTTCTCGTCAGATTTTTTGGACATTTGTTTATCTCTACCAATTTCGGCATGTTTAATCTTTTTCGAAGATTCGGGAACTGTTTTAGATGAGCTGTTGCTTTCTCGATCTCTTTTTCGTTTACGCGATTCTTTTTCGCTTGTTGAATTATCACGTTTGCTTTCGACTTTTTTAAGAGACTTCAATTCGCGATCGGTTTTTTCGATTTTTTCCAAAACGTCTATTTTTTTCGAATTTTCTCTTTTCCGTTCCTTCAATTTCTTCTCGCTCTTAGAATGTCGATCTTTTTTATCTGTGTGTTTGTTTTTCTCTTGCTTATCTCTGTGTTTAGTGCTCTCATCCTCAATTTTCGGTTTCTTTGAACTACTTGGTACGTTGTTGCCGTCTTCGTCATCTTCATCTATAATTTTGACGGTATTTTTTTCGGGGTTAAATCTTACACGTTTCTCTTTGATTATTTTTTTTTCAGATTCAGGTTTGTTTTTATGCTTCTTAGAATATTTCTCAAATATTTTTTCAACGGTAGGCTCGCTGTCGTACGCGTACTCATCGGTATCTCTCAGTTTAATCTCGTCCTGCGATAATTGTTCTACGTTAACCAAAACTATTTCGTCGTCATCGCTCAACTGTTTGTGTTCTGTAAAGCTATCGGTTAGAGGTTCAGTTTTAACGGTATCTTTATCAATAATTTCCGGTTCGCTCAATACAACCGCGGAAGATTCAGAAACACTTAAAGCTATCTTTTCGTTCGTTGTTTGATTACGTTTAAAGACCTTTTTCATTGTTGAACATTCAATGTTGTACTTTTCCAAAATTTGCTTGTTTGATCGGTTAGAATTAATTTGTTGAATTACATCGCAAGTTTCTGTTGAAATAGAATGACGCCGTTCTATCCTTATTTTGCTGCCAAATTTTTCTTCAAACCGTTGGGTTTTTTCCTTCATCATCGAATCATCTATCGTAGGTAGACTGGTGGCATCCAAAACGTTTTCGCATGCAAGTATCGCTTCCTCACGGACCACCACCAAATCTATTGAAGAATTCGTGCACTGCATTTCTTCCTCTTCTTTCCAATTATTAGCACATGATTTTTCTTCAGGTTCGCAATCGTCCTTCTTTGGAACAAGTAGTAGCAAATCGGTATTGATTGATTCAGTTTGGTCTGATTCATCGAACTGATGCAAATTAGAAGTTTCTTTTTCTACATGTCTATCTGAGGTATCGCAAATAAGTCCTTCCCTGTTGTTTCCAGTTTCAATATTTTCCAAATCAATTGCTTCAACAAATGCATTGTTTTTCACCAAACTGACATTATCAGAATCCATGGATTCTTCAGTATGCTTCTCAAGAATGATATCGCTTACTTCATCTTTAGGATTTTCAGTGGTATTTTGGCAAGAAGTTGTAGTTTCTTTTACACATTCATCTGTGGGCGTCTGATTCTCATGGTCAGCGGTGTTGATCATACTATCAATTTCATTATCTGTGCAAAGTAGGTTATTTTCAACAGATTTTTCATCAACTTTTTCTACCAAAAGTGCTTCGTTTGTTTGAGGCGCATCATCATTTGCTGTGGTGAAAGAATTTTCAAGTTCAACAATCGGTTCTAGAACTCCGCTAAGAGTAGTGTCGCTTGTTGATGTTTCAACAATTTTTGTATTTAAAGTTATAAAGCTGGTTTCAGATTTTGTTGGAGGTTCTTCGTCGGGCAATGGTATCAAACTAACGTCTTGCTTATGCAAGAACGAGTTTTCATTAACATCTAAAGTTTCGCACTGAACCATTTCTTTATTTTCTAGAAATACGGTGGGTATTTCTTCCGTTACTACTTCAGATATAACCGCGCTATCGATTTCAGGATTCGAATTATTAACTTCCAAGTCTTTTGTAGCATTCGAAACCATTTCTTTAGATTTTGTTTCATCGCATTCAACCTCAAGCTTCTTAGTGTCTAATGTCTTCAATTTTTGAACGATACTTTACGTCCTCTACCTTTTTACTACAAATATTGGAATTATATTTTCTGCATTTTGACTTTCGCTTCTTTCCTTCTTGAACGATCCTTTTTTTGGTGCGTCTGCTTCTAGAATTAATGTATTTCTGCAAGTGATTTGTTGAATTTGATCGCAATTCTTTCTTTTCTTCAGTCTGATCAGCATCTTTTTCATTGTTCTTGACATTGTCAGTATCGGCTAAACATATTTTATTCTCGTCTAAATCGCAATCGTTTCCTTTAACAGGTGCAATACTTTGGTTTTCTGCATCAGTTCCAATTTCCTCGGTGTCTGGTTGTTTCGGTTTAGACGATTCGTCCAGACACAAAACACTATCCTCAAAACCAGGTATTTCTACATTCTTCAATTCGCATTCTTCACATTTTTCGACATCGGTTTCCAAGTTTCGACTATTTAACGAATCAGAGATTTCTTTTGTAACTTCCGAATCAGCAACACATATATCGCGAGTGTTTCCAACCATCTCAAGAGATTTAGTTTCTAGTTCGCAATAACTTTTTTTACCGGACAATTTTTCTTCAACTATTTCTGAAACCTTATCCACATTTGGGGCGGTCTCCACTTTATCAGAATTAAGTTCACATTTGGTTTGATCGCAAATTTTGTTAGATAACAACTGATTGACCAAATCAATCGATTTGTTTGCGGTAGTTTTAACTGCTAACTTAACATCGAGATTAACTGATTTCTCTTCGATAGGCAGCGATGTACTTTCTTTTTCGTTCAAAGCTTCATATTTTTTGCTTCGTTTCTTCGATTTATTTTTACAAGGTGAGAATGCACTTTCAAGTTTTTTGAAGCTTCTTCGTTTTCAAGTATCGCGTCCTGTAATGCTTCATTTTCAAAAGGAGTTGAAACATTTTTATGTTCTACAGCTGCGTTCTTCTCAATTATTGTAACTGAGTTTCTCGTGGTGTTGTCATTTGTTCTCATTTTGCTTCTAGTTCTCATTACACTTATTTCTTGTACATTTCCATCACATTTGTCTCCGTGCGACCTAGTCTTGGGTTTAACAGTTAACTCTTCTTTCTCAAGAATTTCCTCAATTTCTAATCCATTTGTCAGGCCCACCATTTCGAAAGAAAATTTTGATGACTTTCGCCTAGTGGTTACGTTTTTAAGCCGATTACGGTTGTTATTGCTTTCTAATCCATCGTTCAGACCCGTCAACATCTCATTAGAAAATTGTGACGACTTCCGCCTCCTGGTTACGTTTCTATCGTCAATTTTTTCGAGTAGGTGACGATTTTTATTGTTTTCTTCGTCTGGAAGGCAATCTAACGTGATGCGCCGAGTTTTGAGTTGTTTCGGCTCTGAAGTTTTCGGCTTAGTTTCGTATAAAGTTTTCCTTTCTTGACTTTTAATTTTTTCTTGGGACTTTCCTCGGATGTTACAATTTACAGGTAGTTTTTGTAGTTGAACGTAAGGATTGCACGTAACGTTAGATAACTGGAAGCATTTCAGCGAAGCTTTGGTAGGAAACGGACGTTCAAATTTTATTTCAGGTTCTTCGGTAATCACATTTTCTGCAAGAACTTGGACAGTGGAAGTTTTTGCGGTTTCATTTTCTATCAAAGATGGAATATCTTTGTCGTTCGAAGAATCCAAACCAATAGGTTCCTTTCCATAGTTTCTCCTTTTCTTTATTGGCATGGGGTCAGTGGTTTTATCAACCAGGGATTTCTTTTTTTGCTTTGAGCTTTTCGGTTTTCTTGAGATTTCAGTTTTGGGAGAGCCAAGTAGTGAAACTTGATTTAGGTTAACGTTTGATAGATTTGATATTTCTAGAAAGTCTGCACTCACTGCGTCGTTATTTTTGGTCATGGTAAGTTTCAGTTCCTTGCATAATTCTTCACTTGTACTTAACGAAAGATTGGTGTTTGCAGCAAACTCTTCAGTCTGGTTCAATATTTCGTAATTAATGCCAGGAAAATCCTTTTCGGATTCCGGAATACTAATAATTACTTCACTGTCAACCTCCTTTACATGATTTACTAGAGTGATGTTATCGTCTAAAGTATCTTCGTCGTAAGCTACATTCCTAGCAAGTATCTCTTGTAAATTTTTGACTGAACTAAAAGGTTCGTCTATGCTCTCTTCATCCACAATCGAAGGAATAAAATTGTACACACATATTGGAGGAGGGGTCACTAAATTTTCTAAATTCATGAAAGTGGAAGGTATGCATTTCGAGTTATCTTGCACATCAATAGTTAGTTTTGAAACAGTAGCGCTTCTTGTTACTCTTCTAGGTATCGAACGTTCAAGAACTTCTTTTTTATTATTTTTCTTACGGCCTCTATTATTTTTTCTTTGACTTTTGAAATTCGGAGACTCCACTTTTTTTCGTTTGGCTGCGGCAGCAGCAAGAACCACCAGATTATTTGAGCAATTCTGTTCGGTAAAAATTTCGCCAGGTTCCGTCACAACCGTTTCTTCGTGAACGTAATCGTCACTTATGTGTTCATCAAGTACTGGCTCAATTGTGGAAGGTACGGCAGATGCTTCATTAATCAACAATTCCGTTGTCGGTTCTTCTACATTTTCCGATTGTTTTATTTCGTTTTCAGAAGCAAAATTGGGTTGCAATTGATGATCTTGATTGTTCGTAAAGTGGCCAGAGGCAGCATTAGCTAAAACGTATAAATTTCTAGAAAAAGCTTCGGTAGGTTGATCTTGTTGTTCCGGTAGTGTTGTCGTAGCATCAAATTGATTTATTTCGTTATTATCTGAATCTTTCATTTCTATTACTGAATTTGGCAAGAATGTTTCTTCGTGAAAGATTAAATTTTTCGCGTTGCTTTTGTCCAACGCTTCGTCTTGTTTATCTCCATTCGTTCCATTAGATCCCGGTCCTTCAAAAATAGCTGTGACCGTTGTAGGATTTACTTGCAAAGGACTGGCGGAACTGCTGTTATCAATTTCTGATGCTTGTATTTCATCTGGTTGGTATTGATACTGATTATCATAGACATCCGATACGTGAACTTCGTCGGGTGAACTGCAGTCTATTCCAACATCATCTCCCATTTTAATCAGTTCATCTCTTGTACTCTCCTCATGAGATGGCGATCTGTCACTTTTTTCTGAACCAGTGACTAGAGAGTTTTCAAAAACTGCACTATCATCAAGAGAACACTCTCACGAGCATCTTCATCTTCAGAAATTTCGTTTTGTAAAAGATTGTCGACTATTTCTTCTTGAAGCATTGTTTCATCTATTTGTTCCATGACAATTTCTTCGCAAATGTCATTTATATTACAGACAACGGGCTCGAGTACTACTTTTGAACGACCATTGTATCATCAACTTGTTCCAAAATAATTTGTTCAAAAACTTCTGTCGTAGTTGGTGGATACTCGACTGATTCTTCTTGGACAATCAAAGCTGCCTGGTTTTGTGTTACTTCTTCGGTAACTTGTTCCGTCGCAACTTCTTCGTTAGTTTGATTTATATGCGATGGAACAGTTTCGATTACTTCTTCTTGAATGACCATACTGTCATCGACTTGTTCCATGACAATATGGTCCAAAATTTGACTTTCAGGTTGTGCAATTGACTCGACCGTTGTGTCATCAATTTGTTCTACAATTTCTTCGTCACCCGCAATTGCGGTTAGCGGAATAGAATGGATTATATCTTCTTGCCCTGTTCTTGTTGGCCCAATATTCTGTTGTAGAACCGTTGTATCATCGACTTGTTCTACATACATTTCCTTTTCAGGTTGTGCACTTGACTCGATCGTTGCGTCATCGTCTTGTTTTTCTGAAACCTCAGATGTGATTAGCGGAAATGAATCAATTGCTTCTTCCACGACCGTTGTGTCATTGGCTTGTTCTTGGAAAATTGTATTTGTTATCGCAATTACTTCTTCTTGAACGATCATACTGTCGTCGACTTGTTCCATGAAAATATGGTCCGAAATTTTATTTTCCGTTTGTGCATTTGACTCGACTATTGTGTCACTGGCATGTTCTTCCAAAATTTTGTTATCGGGTTGTGCAATTGTATTATCAACGATTTCTTCTTCAACCGCAATCGCAGTTACCGCCGGAATAGAATCGACCGTTTCTTCTTGCCCGACCGTTGAGCCATCGATTTGTTCTTCTATCATTATCCCAACTGATTCTACCGCATTTTCGTGGATAACCGTCGTATCATCGACTTTTTCTAAAACAATGTCTTTCGCATTTTCACTTTCAGGTTGTGCACTTGACTCGTCGTCTTGTTTTTCCAAAACCTCAGTTATGATTAGAGGAATCGAATCAATCGCTTCTTCTTGCACGATTGTTGTGTCATTGACTGATTCTTGTAAAATTAAAACTTCTGTTGGAATAATCATACTGTCATCGACTTTTTCCAAGACGACATTTTCAGAAATTTGATTTTCACTTTCTGCAGTTGACTCTACCGTTGTGTTACTGGCTTGTCCCAAAACAAGTTCTCCCAACAATTCGTTTTCAGATTGTGGAATTGAATCGACCGTTGTGTCACCGACTTGTCGTATTTCGTCAAGCGCAATCGAGGTTAGCGAAACAGAATCGACTATTTCATCTTGTCCCACTGTTGAGCTTTCGGTTCGTTCTTGAGACATTTCATTTGTCGCTTCGACCGTTGTATCAGCGACTTGTTCTACAGCGATTTCTTTCGAATTTTCATTTTCAGGTTGTGCACTTGATTCGATTGTTGCGTCATCATCTTGTCCTTCCGAAACCTCAGTAGTGATTAACGGAATTGAATCGATTGTTTCTTCTTGCACGACGGCTCGTTCTTGTGCCGTTTTTATCGTATCTGGCTCAATTGTTTCTTCTTGGAGAGCTTGTTCCGCAACAGTGACTGCTTCTTCTTGTATGACCACTTCATCACTTGCCAGAATTTTTTCTTGAACTAAATCATGCGACACTTCCCCAAGTTGTTTAGACTTAGTAACTTCGTATTCCATTAATGAAGCTAAAACGTCAGAAGAGTTGTTGTTTTCGATGTTGTTTGCTTTAAATGTTCCGGTACATTGAATTGCACACTCCAATTGATCAATAATCCTTTTGCTAATGTACGCCTCCTGATCCTCTAATTCAATAGTCGATTTTGATTGCGTTGAATCGATGTTAACGGAATCGGATATGTCTTCACGTACATCTACACATTGTATTAAGTCATTCGTCGACTCCACTACGTTTCCACTGTCTTTGTCGTCAGAAAGAGTTTCATCGAGTATAGGTTTTTCGGCAGTTTGAGCATCGTTTACTGCACAATGAATTTTATTTGCAGAAACATTATCAAGGCACTTATTTTGATCTTGTACTAAGGTTATTATATTTTCGCTTTCTACATTTTTTTGAAGGGATTTAACACTTTCAAATGATTTGGGTTTTTGACTGTTATCGAAATCTACTACTTTACTACTCCTATTTTCAACGTCGCTATCTTCACCATCACTAATACATACGACAATCTCATTATTTAGATTTTGTTCTAAAGGAGGTGCATAAACTTCTTCCTTAGCTTGCACCGATTTCTCTATTGTCACATCTTTATTTTCAGGTAAATTCTGTGTTTGAGCTTTGGTTGAGTCATTATTTTCTGTGATATTACCCTTAATTTCGCTTAGACATTCACCATTGAGGAAAGGCTTTGATAAAACTTCTTCTTCATTCCACGTATAGTTGTCATCTTCAACATCAATAACTGGGACAGGAGTTTCTTCAGCAAGTTCAACATCACTATTGTTATCATCATCACTAATATAGATAATAGTTCGATTACTACAATACCTACTACATTTGTATTTACCACATTTGCACTTATCACTATTATTGCTATATACACGCACACTTTCACTACGGACGTTTGCTTTCACATTCAAACATTGATATTGAGATGTATCGACCTTTTCTTCTACCTCCTCAGGTTTAACTTGCATAGGACGTGGAATCTATAACATTTCGAATTATGTAATCGTTAGTAAATCGTAAGTGTAAAATATTTACATCAATTTCTTGTATTTCGTCATCAGATTCGGATAAATCGTTAATGTATTGCAACTGCCTGGAAATTTCTTGTAAACGTGGGGCTTGAAGCCAGTTTTCAGCATCAGTCAAATTTATTTCCTTATTTTTAATTTCATTCACCTTGTCCAATACATTTAATTTCTTTAATAACTGGCTGCAAAAATCAATCGAAGGTTACTTATGAAAAAAGGAAAGTTGGTGGTAAACGTACCTCATTAAATATTCTATTAAGTTGTGTTCTGTTTTATAGTCCGCTTTGACTTTCTTAATTACGTATAAAGCATTTATTGCACTACCATCTACAACATTTGTACCTTTTTTCTCGTTCGAACCATATAGAAACATTAAAAGATAAGTTAATATTCGATTTTGTACTTGTTCTTGATATTCACAAGAATAGCAGTTTGCGAGGTACAGCGCTTCGTATTCCAATTCGACATATTCACTAAGTAAAGAAATAAGATCTTGAGTTAACGGATAACGTTTGAAAACCTGCGAGAGAATAGTCATTTCAGTAATTGCATGTAATAACGTTGAGTTAGTTCTAAATACATTAAAGAAAAACCTTGAACATTTCGCATTGAGGATTGGTCATAATAATCAAAAAGAGAAAGAGACAATAGCAAACAAACACCGAGAATCAGTCGACAGCTGTTTCGTCCTTTTGGGACTCTTCAGGAGTATAGCTAGTACTATAGAAAACAATAACACATATTAAAACTATCTTTATTATAATAAATTTGAGCAAAACATGTACAGGGTAAGCAACTTAGTGTGTTAGATATGGATATACAGGTTGTATCAGATTTATTTATGTCAAAGGCATGTCGATATATACTAGAAGAAAAAAGTTTCAGATCGAAATGTATTTATTAAAAAATCAGATCCAAAGTGTACTTTTTGCCATTATTGAAGATTTGATCTTCTCATTCATTTCATTTTCAATAGATGCTGTCATTTTAAAAAAAAATGTGCATATTCCAATGAAGAATAGTTCGTTTGAGAGAGCAATCATATTTTGGTATTAGGCCATGTTTGGGATGTCGATAAATAGTCTGCCGTCCGTCAGTTAGGGTGCGCCAATGCTTTAAATCTTGTAAAATAACTATACGCCACAAATGTTTTATAAAATCCAGAATAAAAATAGTAGCTTCGTGAAAGTACTTTATAAAATGTTTATGTTACAAGTAGGTACCTAGTTTATTATTAGAAATGTAAAAAGTCATAAAAGTCAATTTGTATACATGGTGTCCCACACTAACGATTTCGTCTGTAATTTCAGTTACACTAGAAATTCGAAAAATGTTCTGCACAACAATTATCTAGATTTACAAAAGGAATATTTTAAAACTATTACAAAAATCGTCGGCTTCCGGTTATATCGGAAATAGATGTTACGTTATTTAAAAAAAACCTTGTATATTTTGAATTCCTCGTTGAATGTTAATGTACCTTTGTGTATAATACTTAGTTCTACAAAGTACATTTAGGTGTAATTAACATTTTCCGAAAATTTGCCGTTTGTCGTGTTTAAGCAATTTATCATGTTTCTGAAACTAGATAAGTTAGGAAGACATTTTTGCGTGCTAAATTTTATTTTGTAAGTTTCCGTAATTAGCTGATATGAATCATTAAACTTGAGAATTTTCGAACTTATATCTTGATTTTTTTCATATAGACGCTCATTAATTTTTACACAATCCAATACAGAATTTTATTTTCTTTCAATTTCATCTTAGCCACTTCTATTTCGTCTATTTCTGCTAGTTTTTTTTAATATTCTAGATTTTCTATTAGCATTCAGAATTTGCACATTTTTAACCAGAAGAAAGTTGGAGTTACGTATCATCGTTTTGTTGCGTTTTTGTTTGTTGACTATTTCGTTTAGCCAGAAGAAATTGGTCAACATAACATGTCTTCGATATCTCTTGTTGGCATCACGTATCTATGCGGGACGTTTTCCGAAATAACACCAATAGGTTTCGTTTAGAAGATTGTTATACAGTTTTTGAAATAGCGAACAAGTTCCAATATACGAAAAAACTTCATAACAGTTGCGTGATTCAAACTCGACCTGTTCTTTTGACAGATCACGCGTGACTGTCAAACTCAGTATTGTATGGCAATTCATCATGATACGACTTACGCTTGACCAACGTTTACAAATCGTTCAACTTTATTACAAAAAATCTGTGAAAAATGTTTTTCGTGCGATTCAACAATTTTATCCGCGTCATTCTCGGTCCGGTAAGTCCACTATTCGCGACTTAATCGTCAAATTCGAAAGTGAAAAAACATTATTGGATCTCCCACGAATTACCATTGCATGTCCGGCCCGCAGTGTTGAAAATATCGCGGCGGTAGCTGAAAGTACGCGTAAAGACCGCCGAGAATCAATTCGGCATCGTTCTCAGCAGCTTGGCCTCTCGTATTCAAGAACCTGGCGTATTTTACATCTAGATCTTCATCTGAAGGCATACAAAATTCAACTCGTGCAAGAAATAAAGCCAACCGACTTCCGTGTACGTCATTCGTTTGCTCTATGGGCGCTTGAACGCATCAAAGAAGATGAACTGTTTTCGGGTCAAAATTTTGTTCAGTGATGAGGTTCATTTCTGGCTCAACGGTTACGTTAATAAGCTGAATTGCCGCATTTGGGAAGATGAGCACCCCGAAGAGTTTCAAGAGCTACCATTGTATCCCGAAAAACACTGTTTGGTGCGGATTTTGTGGTGCCAGAAATTGAAGTCCGTGGTCTCGACGATATTTAGTTTCAACAGGATGGCGTGCCTGCACATACAGCGGGCATTACAATGGATTTATTGCGACAGAATGTTGGTGAGCAATTTATTTCGCGCAACGGCCCGGTCAATTGGCCGCCTAGATCGTGTGATATCACGCCTCTGGACTTTTTTCTTTGGGGCTACATTCAAGTATATTTGTTTTATTTTCATGTAAAAACACGGTTGTGTTTGAATTACAATATACATCAAGATGATTTCAAAAGAGGGAGGACATTTCTGAGACATATGTGGTTACAACAAGACGGAGCTCCCGCACATAATGCACGGCAAGTTCATCATTTTTCAGGTGTAAACCTACTTGCAAACAAATAGTGTGACGTTTATTTCTATCTTTTATAAATTTTGGTTTAATAAATTTAGGTTTCGTGCAATTTTCCGCCTAGTGTTTAGACGACCAAACGTTAGTGCCGGAACTTCAATCTGGAAATTGCGTGTAAATCGACCTTCTTCTTGCGTAGAATCCGTTCTTTAGAACGCCAATTTCTTTATTTCGATAGGTAGCGTGAAATCAATTTCCTTCTTGGGTATAATTATTCCATTTTCGAATTATTTGTCGTTAGTGGTTCGACGGTTGTACATGTACACGTAGTCTTCATTATTATTGAAGGTGAAGACATTCTTTAATGAAATCCTCTAAAGTATTTAATTTCTTGTAAGCTGATGAGTTCCTTTATTATTCACGAGCTGTAGTAAGTACATCTGTATTATGCACACTGTCGAATGCCGTAAGTGGAACGAACTTTTCATATCTATGCAAGTGCCATTTTAGTATCATTTTTAGAAGTTCCACCAGAGAGACCAACCATTGAATAACTGGAGGCAAAACTAGTCCTATGAGTTGCGTTCCATTCTTTACTTGTACGGCTGGTGTTACTTTCACAACCCTTTGTTCCACGAGCCATGAGTTTATCGTGATATCTCTATAAAAGAACCACTGCACCTTATCACAGCAAACGGCCTTCCACTCCCATACTTCCTGCATCCGTATCAATTGGAAATCTATCTGAAGTACCTACCTTCCCGCACTTCAAATAAAACAATTTGACAGCTAAGTACCTTAGTTTTAATTCATGTTTTATGCGTAGTTTTGAAAATTCCATGATTGTAGTTGCATGTTTGTAAAAACTTTGTGTTCGCGAGGCCTCTCGAAAAAAAAAGGGTTTCACTTATGTTTGCGCTCATATTTCGGTATGAGTTGAAATCCCTTTCACGGTTTAGTAGTTATAACAACAACGTAAATGGTTCTGATCAAATTCGTATTAAAATAATTAGGGTACTATCGATATATGAATTGTGCTGTCAGATAATTTAAAATTAATTGCTATAAATTCATGTACTATGTATTTTCTCTGTGTCACAAGTGGTATATCGCTAAATTATATGTTTCTTTCGTTATAAGTTTGTTTCTTTGTGTCTGAAGTCCATAAGACTGTAGGGTGGCACCCTTCGTTTTGAACATCTTTTCTATTACTACATTGCTAAAAAATTGCTTTATAAAAAGTAAAGATAACAAACGCCTTTAGAACATTTGAAGAGAAATGAGAAATCGGGTTCGCTTGGCGTTTAGGGAAAAATTACTCCAGCAGGAGTAGCCTGTGTACTAGGAGACAATTTCACGAAACGAGTTCCTGTCTCCAAATAGGCGTCATTTCGAGCACTTACTTTGAATAAAATTGTTTACTTTGTACCCTTTGAAATAATAAATTCTTAATAATCTGCTCCAAACATTCTGATTGTACATATTCGGTGAGGGTAGACTGTTGGATTTCAAATACATTAATTTTAAACTAGTTTGCATAGTGTTCAAATAATGGAAAGTCAAAAGTCAGCCTAAAATGTAAAAATTGTCAATATTAATCCAAAATATTTGAAAACTATTGCGAGTAGACAAAAATGGGTTAAACAAAATCGAAAGAATATAAAATTCTTCATCGGTTGGTGGAAAAATACTGATCTTCGTAATTGAAAAATTGAGATTCCATGTTTGAAAATTCTCAAGTTTAACAATACATATCAGATAATTACGGAACTTTACAAAATAAAATTTGTCGCGAAAGATGCTAACTTATCGATTTTCAGAAATATGATGAATTGTTTAAAGCACGGCAAACCTAAAATTTTTTGAAAAATGTTAAATTCGCCTAAATGGTACATCGTAGATCTAAAGTACATTAAAATTCAACGAGGAATAATATACAAGGTGTTGTATTTAAAATAACGTAGTTAGCATCGAATTCTCGTGTAACTAGTCGGCCATATTTGGAAATAATTTTAAAATCTTTCTCGTGAATCTATGTCTATGTTGTGCAGAACATTTCTTCGAATTTCTAGTAGAAAAGAAGTTATAGAGGAAATACACCAGCGTAGGACACCCTGTATAATAAATTCAGGTCGCAAGTTACAAATCTTCTTAACTGAAAAAATTAGTTGAGAACGGTGCAATAATGTACAAAGTATTCCATTAAAGAAAAAAATAATTTAAGTCCCAGCAAAATAGCACACCATGTATATCACAAAATCATGTTAACATGGAGGAATTACTATGGCACCATGTGTAGTTTGAAACCACCCCCACGCCATCTGTTAAAAAAACTGGCTGACTTAAGGCAGGTTATTTATCTACACCACAAAAATCGGCCCCCTAGTACCTATTATCTGTGATGCTAAACGTTATACATTATACTGCGGCTGCGCAGTAACATAAAATTAATGGAAAACATTAATTGTATCAAAATCACACAATCGTATTCTCTTATTAGGATGATAAATAATCGTCATAGCTTATTAGCGTAACGTTAATGTCACCGTAATAAGGAAATACGTTATCAGTTATTAAAGTTTTCCGTTAATCTAATGTTACTGCGCAGTCGCAGTATAAAGGTAAAATCTCTCTATCATTGTTTCCCGTTAATTTTATGTTACTGCGCACCGGCAGTATGATGGATAACGGTTAGCTAAGTGACGCAAAATCTCTCTATTATTAATCCGAAATTAAATTAAAATACTAGTATATATATATAGGGTGATTCAATACTGCGTGATTCGTAATTTTCACATAGCTACTACGTGAACAACGTTAGAAATTTCCTTCTAATACGAATTAGATATATTCTAGCAAAATATTTTCGAGTATATAAGTTGCATAAAAAAACTATGGCAATAAAAGGCAATTTTTCAGAGTTTTATAAAAGAAAAAAAGTTTTTCGAGTTGCATAGTATTTTACAATCTTATATAGAACTTAAATTGCACTCAAAATCTGTACAATTTATTAAAACAAGCAGCATGAACTTAAAAAAAAGAAGAAATGACAAACATTGCTACCAGATGAAGAAAATATTAATTAAGCGTTTTTTAAAAGTTGAGGAAAATCAAAAACAAACGGATTTTCAAAAATATCGAATCCAATAAATTTCAGCGAGTTACGCATTGGTCTCCGAAAAATTCACTCCTTTTTATGATCGTCCTCTTTCACCAGAGACTATATTTGACAATCACTATTATTCTGCTAAAAATCAAAGAACAATAAGATACATTCATCGCCAAAAGTGTTACCAATCAGAAAAGAATATATTTAAAATTTTTAAATTACATTATGCCTGCATTGAATCAAACTTGACCCAATATTGAAGAACAAAATATTTCGTCGAAACCTTAATTTCCGAAGCAAGATAGAGAAACGTTAATAAATTAGCAAAGGTAAACCAGTTTGATGTTAAAAACATGGTTTAGACGGAATCTCCCACAATAGAAAAAAACATACAGCAAAGAATTATCAATTACAATGCTTCAAAGGGACATTTAAAGATAGAATTAACAAATTCTAAAATTAAAACATTTTTGGTCAACATGTTATAAAAAAATTTGTTTTGAAACTAAAACTCGATCACAAAAATAATGGCATTCTAGCTATGCGTCGAGAATTTGAATACTATTATCGTCATTACAAAAATGTTTTTTTTATTTCTGCTCAAATGGTGAAAACTTGAGAAAAATTAATTTCGAATGCGTCATTCAAATGATGGAACGTCTGTCGACCGAATCCGTTGAGAAAAAAATTTTGAGTTAAAAGTTTTTCAAGTACCAAGTAGCCTACTATAACAAAATTTTTATCTATGTTCGGAAAGGTGGAAGTCACTTATGGGACTTGGAAAATAAAAATCGTCGAATTTTTTTTTTGAATTTTGAAATTTTAAAGGTTTTATCATATCTTCAAACACTCTTCGACAGCAAAATGGTTGTTAAAAGTAGGGCTGAACTTTATTTAGCTACTTGAATTTTTTTTTGACAAAATTTACCTAGATCGACTGGAAATGATCTACTGACTTCGAAAATGGTAATTAGTTTTTAGGAGATTAATGGTTCAATTTTACTGCACATCTTATGAAAGATGTTGGAAATTCTATTATCTATAGCTTCTGTTTGAAACATTTTTTTCTAAAACGCAATTTAATTTTCGCTTATCGAGGCGATGTAGAGTTCTGCGGTTAACGCATGTTTTAATTTCCCATGTTAAGATATGGAAAAAAAAGAAAAAATCGATTTCTAAGGCGCATGCGCAAAGGTATTTATTATTATTTGGAGACGCTGAGTGTGTGTTAGAAACGCCATTGTACCTGAACAAAGCGGTCAAATTTTTTTTTTTCATTCCCAATTTTTCCCTAATTGTAAGTAAATTAGGTTTTTTTGTTTTCCTTTATCAGTTAATTTAGTTTTTAGATCATGGCTGAATATGTGCAGATTTTGAATTGTGGCTGGCTTCCATGCAACAAAGAGGAAGCGGTAAGCTGAGCAGAAACGCAGGGCTTGCTGCCCTTCCACTAAGGATTTCGGGCGACAAACAACGCCCATGAAGCTCAACAAAGTTGCTGCCGAAACCTGCCGCGACTCGCTCCAGACGGCGATATGAGGTAAGAGATTTTTCTAAGGCCGTGAACTGATTTTTTGTCTTTAGAATGCTTTATGGATTTGCTCAAAACGAGCCGTACACGCAAATTCAAAGTGAGTGCGCATATTTGGATTTGGCACCGAACGAGAGAACGGAGGTTTCAAACTCAACCATTGCAGTATATTTTTAAAATTTCGTTACTTTAATTTATTTTTTAGGTACAAATATGTCTGAGAAATGGTAGTCGATCAGTTTTCGCGAGGGCTGGTCGTAGAAAAATGGGTCGCCCTAGAATTGTCCTTCAGATTGATGAGTCTAGTTCGGCAAACGACCGCTCGGCAGCAGTGCTCATTCCGATAACCGATCACAAAATTTCAAAAAATATTTTGTTTCTGTTCCTATTAAATTTTTTTCAGGTACGAATCACACAACCGAGTCTCTCGGGCAGTGAAAGACAGTTTTCACAGCTCCACGTTATACAGGAGGATTTTGGTGAGCAGCTCTGCAGATACATGTGGATGCACCAAAATCGCCGATTAAAACGCAATCCCTTTGAAGCTCTCCTTGTTGCAATTCACGCCGAATATGATGACATTCGTGCCTTAAAATATTTCATGTTGTTTCTAGTGAATTTCCACACACTTAATTACTTTGAATACAATTTTTGCTTGCATATAAATGGCTTCTTTTTTGGGTTAATTTGGGTGACGTTTGGTTAGGTTAAGCCGAGTTAGGTTTGATTCGACAAGGTTTGGCGACCAGTAACACTGTATAGTTAAGTTATGTTAGGTTAAGGACGGTGATGTAAAACCAGGGTTAGGTTGCACAACTCCAATGTGGCGCCGAGGGTCGCGGTCGCCGATATTAAAAAAAAATTCCCGTAGACTTAGATAAGAAATTTAAAAAATCAAATCTTTAAAACAATTCACTGCCAAACAAAATGGTTACAATTTTAAAATTCAGGAGATAATTTCCAGTCATTTCATCAAAAAAATTTTAAGTAGCCAAAGTCCTACCAGAATATTCCTATTATTTTGCTGTTAAGTTTGCGACAGCTGTGAAGTACAACCCTAACCAAACTTTTTCAGATGTTCATTGATAATATATACACTATGTCCAAGTTAAGAATGAACAGCATGGTGATCTTCAAAACGGTAGAAGATACAGGGTTGCTCAAATTGCAAAAAAGTTGGGTAATTTAGAGTACATGGTGTTTAAAAAAGTTTAATAATATTTTTTGTTTTCGAGATTTTACAAAAAAAATCAATTTTTGCGCTTATTTTTAAATATATTAAAAATCACTTTTGGAGCTCCAGAAAATGGCGCTTTCAAATTTTTAATCCAACAATTCTTCTTGGAGAAACCATCAACAAGTTTATATTTTTATATGGTCGCATACAAATACAACAACAATGTATAACACATAATTTTTTAGAACCTAATTTTGTAAGAAATAGTTTAAATTGCCCAACTTTTTTGCAATTTTAGCGATCTTGTATCTTTTACCGTTTTCAAGATCTCCATGCTGTTCATTCTTATCTTGGACACAGCGTAATATTTGCAGAAATTAGAAAAAAAAATAAAACAAAATACTTGTTTTATACAGGCGCTGGCGCACCAGTCCCTTAGAAAACACTCACGTGCGCCAGAAAAACTTATTTTTTAATATACTACAGCGATTTTATTCCAAGTCATACATACCATCTATTCTCACAAATATTTTTCTAAAATAGACCCTCATATGAAAAGTGCAAATTGGGACAAAAACAAAATCCTAATTGTATTCATCTACTCGGAGTTGTGGAAAAAATACAGGGAGAACAAATTTTGTGTTTAATTTAACTAAAAAATATTCAAGTAAAGGATGTACGGTTGAGTTGGAACAACATTAAAGACCCAGTCAAAGACAGACTAATCAAATACTTTTAAGTTAATGACAAATGCATGGGCCATGTATGTACCTAAACTTAAAAAAATGAAAAAGTATAAAAGACAGTTTGGGCACATGGAGGTATAGCTTATACATATCGACATACGTTTAGCTTCTCCGTATCTTTTAGACGATACGTGCGGATTTGCGAAACATGTATTTTACTTTATTAAAATTAAAAACAAAAACAATAGCACACAATATGTCTGCGGTATGTTAACTAAATTAAAAAATAATTAATTAATTTCAATAAAAAATAAGTACCTCAATATATCTACGAAGATAATCTTGTAGATATAGTAGCAGTTTGTAAAAATCTTGTACACATCTCTTGGATCTTCTTATATGGCGCGGGACGTCTTGTAAAAATCTGTAATTTAGTAGCACTCTAAATTTTCATTCTTTATTTCTCAATTTAACGTTAAATTTCTAAATCTGCGACAATTAAGTTTTAAATAGAAATATTTTTTAAAAATAGCATGCATTAAAAATTGATTGAAATTTAAATTGATTAAATTGAATAAAACAAATATTTCTTCATTCTTCAAGTAATAAATTTCTTCCTGTAGAGTGTAGACGTTGCAATCTTCATGTGGTCTTCGAATTTGAGGTTGATTTTTTTGCAAAACATATTACTACTTTAAAATGAAAATAAAAGAAAACCAAGCACTTCAATATTTGATCAAAATTGTTTGTACTCAACTTGCGTCAAACAAATTATTTTTGACTTCAAATATAATAATAATAATAATAATAATAATATTGAATGTAATGGTCGATCCTGTAAATTAAGTCAAAAAGTGAAGCAAAATTTAAGATACATTACATGCGTAACTTTAGAATGCAGAGCATAATAATTATTGAATGAAGTTCAGAAAGTTAGGAATAGAACACAATGAAACGTTTTCTTCTTTTTTTATTTTGTTTTCGTACCATATTAATTGTTGAGCTTTGACTATCAATTTATCAGAGCTTTACATTTATACGTCTAACTCCATTTTTATTCTATAGAAAGCATTTATTTTCGCGTGAGTTGTAATATGTGTCAATTTAGAGTAGTTATCTATAACCTTGCTTTTTATCAGTTAACGACAATCATTAAACAAATAATCATTTTTTCTTACACAAGATACCATTGCGCTTTCCCAAAGGTTTTTTTACTTTCAAGATTAGTCCACTTCAATTTCATTGAAAACTCTCATGTTTGACAACAAACAATACAATGCAAGAAGATAAATTAGAAAAGCTAGATGAACACAAACAATTTTAACTTTGATAGTAACGAAGAACATTTAATGTTTTGTACAAAATGTTAATAAACCAAGAATATAATGATACTGGTTTCCCAAAGTCAATAAGAAACAGAGAAAGAAGTTCTCTTCTCTGAACTCAAAAAAAGAGACTATATTCCTTCAACATCCAAGTTCGTCATGACAACATTTCTAGAACGGAGACTTGAAAACGAAGAACTTTAGCATCTCCGTATTTAAAAATTCATTGTTGTCGCCTTTAATGCACGAGTGATTTCAAGTAACCACTTTGTAAACCACGAAAACGGTGGAAACCACGGTTATAATTTAAGCTCGTTCCAACCACAGGATCCCTATTCTTGACAATAAGATAGTGAATATTTAACCTAAAATACATGCCAACTATCACTGTTAACCTATAAAATACATGACACATCATGTAGAACTTCCACTTACAAATTTCCACTAGTCACGTGATATTTTAGTGTCGTCCTTCAGTTCTCTCTTATAGCATTTCCGCTTCATTTTTCGGTATAAAGCGAATATAGCGTAACTCGTCTAGATACTTATACAGGGTGATTCATAATTATTGGAACATAGTCTAAGAGCAAGTTATTTACATCAAAATATGACCCAATAGACCGTGGAAAAAGACCTTGATTTTTATTGTCAAATGACCCGGTTTCACTCAAACGATGAAATAGATTTGCAAAAGTTTTGTGATTGGGTTGCCTTCTGCTTGGATATAACAATTAATACCTTCTGGCTGCAGAACGACCGCAACATTATTTTGTGCGTATACACAAATCATATCCCGCATTTCTTGATTCGAAAAATTATTGTGAAGAGGCATTTCAATCGAAAAAGAATATGGTAGCTTTAAAAAATGCAACAATAGATTATAATCTCACAGTAACGATAAATCACTCACAAGAAATGACATTTACCAGTAACAATTATCTGACAGTCCAAAGCACACTCTTAATAAATGAAATAATATTTGCAACCCCTTCTGAGACACGAATTGTTTAACTGCTTTTTTCTCGGAAACGGATGAAATTATCGTGTTTAAACAGGAGCACCAATCTCTTGTAGAAATGATGTTTACGTCATATTTTCTAATCAAAATCACTAAAAAACTTTCATCATCATAAATCATTCACGTGGCGCCCTCTATAACAAAATGTAAAATATACATAAAAAAATATTCTTGGTCTAAACGTATGCCTCCCTGCCGATTTTGATAAGAATTGATAAATTTACAGTGAAATTATTAACAAAAATGAAAAAAAAATTATAACGCTTTGTATCTATTTCCACAGCAATATTTTAGTAAGGCAAATTGGGTCCTAAGGTCATATTTTGGTCTAAATAACCCAATATCCTGTATTCAGTCTGAGTATGTTACCAGCAGCACTCATGGGCGGCGGTGAAGGGGTTCTTGGTATATGTCAAATTTGACATCTTAATATTAAAATATTCAAAATGGTGCTTTTTTTTGTAAAGATATCAGAAATAGTCATTAAGAAAAGTTGTTCAATACTAACAATTTTATTTCATAAAAATTTAGAAATTTGTGTGTCAAATTGTCTTTAACGCATAATTTTGAACTAATGAAGAGAGTAAAAATTTTAAAGAAATGCGAAAAAAAAATTAAATTGTTTTAATACTAACATGTCAAGTTTGACATGGAAGCAAACATAACCTAACCTATTTGTTTTCAAATATCCATTTTCGGGTAACCTAACATAATTATTGTCAAAAAACACTCAAGAAAATTATATTTTGGTTTTTCGGATAACCTAACTTAGCCTAACCTAATATATTTATTGTCAAAAAAATCCTCAAAAAATCAATCCTTTGGCCTTTCGGATAACCTAACTTGATTATTGTCAAAGAATGTCTCAAAAATCCATATTTTGGTTTTTCGGATAACCTAACCAGACCTTCAGATCATAAATCGTTAAAAAATAATGTTTTAGAGATGACAAATGAATACCCCTTTAAAAAATTGCCAGACACAAAAATGATTCCCAGCTCATAAAACATGCAAACATGTCATCCCGGGTTGACTTTTCGTGACCCGTGAGGGTCATATGAATCATATTTAAGAAAAATGAAGGGTACCATTGAACTCCCCTCGTCTCTTATTAACTCGAGTGATTAACAAGGATAACATCAATAGCAAATTTCGTTTCCTTGAACATAATAATTTTGATACCAACTTAACCTATGTCAAGTGACCAAAGTTTAATTTACGGAACGTAGCAGATAAATTTCGGTTAAATTTTGCCAAAGAAAAATATTTTTAGGTTAAGACGAATATATCCACCAAAACAAACAAGTCATTGATTCAATCAATAGTTTTATACAAAATGACGGTTTCAAATCATTGAGCCCAACGGGAGCATATAAACAATATAAAGATCCAAGTATTAGATTCTAAGGTCGGTTTAACTAAATATCACTAGCCCGAACATTGAGCTGCACTCCAATAACGGCAGCATATTCTGAAAAATTGCGAAAAGAAACGATCTTGTGAAATATAAACTCAAAAAGCAATAAAAAACGAATTAAAATTCATTATGAAATAAATAAACCAGCACGCATACAATTCAATAATCAAATAACTCAAGTAAATAACGAAAGCTTGGTATCAGTCCCCAAATTTCTTCTTTAAATTTCAGTCGAGGTCACTTCGTGATTTAATGCATAATGACATCATGAATCATTTTATTCAAACTATAACCCTCATTTCCATCAGCTGAATTGAATTAATCAAAATCTATCATTTGAAACAAAACTACCTGGTGAGCTGTATAAGGTCGCATTGAACAAATGAGCGAGGTCTTAAGTTGTGTCCGCATTATGCCGAACGACAAGATTTACCGAAATATATACCTACTACTTGTACATAAATTATTTGCTTATTGACACCTAAAATGTCGAACAACATGTCCAAACTATTCATGTCGATTCGCCTTCCTAGTACAAAACACATGTTGATCATGCATTAGTGTTTATTTACCTCAAGTTCGCCTTAAGATTGAATGAAGTATAGATATAAAAAAATTGATGTGCGCAGCAAGATGTGCAGAATCGGAAACCGTCAGCGAATTCAAGACGAATATAGCCAATGTAAGTCAAGCACTACTGAATCACGAAATCTGAGCCCTTCTGTGTTCAGTGAAATATCATTTTATCTTGAATCTGAGGCATGGTATAACATAGGGCGTCAACATGAAGATTTACCCCTCCTCTTGAATGCAGTTTCCAATCCTCCGCTTCAAATCGCTCAGACATGAGGTGACCTTCGAATCAGGAAACCAAAATAAAGTCCCCAGAAGCGTTTTGAAGAACTGTATTTGTCATTTTCTCACTTCTTGTCGAAATGCAGTAAATGCATGTGATACCTCCAAAACGGGCAACTACACTCTGATACGTGCAGAGTGTTGACGCAGGTCGGTTGTAATGTCCACTGCTACATTGTGACCCGAATGAAATTCCATTAGCGTAGAAAAGACCACTAACTTTTCTCTCTCCCATAACCTTTTACCACAGTATACATCTACGAATGCAGTAGTTTTATGCACTTCACATAAACTACATTTGGTATTAAATTTCTTCAGAGTATATTACTGTGCAATGGCGGTATTGCAGCGAAACTGGTGAAATGTATCACATTAGGCGGTTATGGTCTTGGGTTCTTGTCAAGAATTTGGTTGGTTACAGTAGATTGTTAAGAGCGAGGTTAAGATTGCTTAACAATGCGTGAGAAGAACCGCAAATTTACATCCACTTAGCGAGTTTGAAGCGAGGACGAATAGTGTGTTTGAGGGAGGCTGGTTTATCCTTCAAATAAATTGCCACAAGGACGAACAGGACCGTTAGTACTGTGGTACGTGCTTGTCAAACATGGTTCCAAGAAGACCGAACACGAAGAACAATCGGTATAGATATTCAGCCAAGAGCCACAAAATGCCAAGATCGCCGACTAAGACTTTTAGCAGTAAGAGACGAGAGCGATTGCGACAGTTCTCATATCGTCCCCACCTCTTATTAATGACCATCGATGTAAGCGACTAGTGTGGTGCAGAGAAGGGCTGCAGTGGCATCCGGTGGTCATTAGCGATGAATCCAGGTTCTGTTTAGGTATAAATGACGGTCGGGCAAGAGTAAGAAGGCAACGTCATGAGAACCTCAATTTTGTAGTTGGTGTTCTCGTTGGTGTTATGGTGTGGAGAACCATTGCTCATGGAAGTAGGTCACCTTAGCTCTTTATCAGAGGTAACATGACCGCTCAGGTTGTGGAAGCACACCTTCTACCCTACCTCAGGACCCTCAATTTTCCAATTTTTCAACAAGAAAGAACAATTGTTGCCTTGGCACCTCGTTCCCCGGATCTTTCATCTACTGAACATGTCTAGGACTAATAGGTCTACAATTGTTCCAGTTACCGTATTCTCTACTATAGCGCTTCCTTGTTACAAAATAGAGGTAGCTCGGGAAGAGATTCCTCAGGAATCAATCATTATAAATATGTCCAGAATAGTTACTGGGTTGGTAAACCACCGTAGAAGTCCGACACATTACTGGTGCTTCTTTAGTTATAATTGTCCTATTATCTTCACATTTTTATCATTTACTTATCTTACCCTAATAAATAACTGTACCAAAATGTATTGAAATCTTCGCATCATTACACTGTTCTTATTTCACCCAGTATACTTTAAGATCACATTTTTGTGGCGATTTGTACCCATTTTTTCACCACTTTTCTACAGATTTTTTGATATAACATTACCTAAATAAGAAACAAGGATTATACTGGTGAATTACATGGCCTCAACGAAAACAAATATGTAGCATATGTATAAAGCAAAATTGTATTAAAATTTGGATCGATCAGGCGTGTTAAATAGGAATAAGTAATGCGAAAAGAGCAATCAAAATTTTGTCGGGTAGAAAGTGGATTGTCAAAAAAAATATAATAAACACGAAGCAACTCCTTATTTCCTTATTTGTTTTCGATTCTACGGCTGCTTGTTAGTTAATTTTTGTACGAATACATGACAATGATCGGTTACATTTTTTTTTAATTCACTCTTAATTCTAGCCTTTTTGTGTAAGACAATATAAAATCACCCAGTTTATATCGAGTAATAACTATCTTGAACGTCTTTCACATTTATCAGATTAGTATGAGTATTGGTTCTACCTGTTTTTTTTATTCCGTCATTGCTTTTCAATGACCAAATGTTTGTCAAAAACAAATTATAGTGTTTTACACTATCAAATTTATTTGACGGAAACAAAATTTGAAGAATCTTTGATAGATGTCAAACGGCCTTAACGATACGATTTTGCATTTGAGAAAAAATAAGAAAAAACTGCTCTTCATTCTAAAGTTTTTTCAATCTAATCTAAATCAACTCACTTTCTCAGCCTCTGTATTATATCATCAAATTTCGATGGAATGCGTGGATCCACTTCATCGTTTTCAAGTAGAAAGTATTTAGTTGGTGCCAGAATGTGATCTTCATAATAACAACCTGGAATTAAAATTGATTAATTTTGGTTATCAAAACCCGTATAAAACACTTACTCTTCGAATCCCTTCGAACGCGTAATTTGTTGAACGAATCGCATAGACTGCGACCCATGGTATTCGTAGATGTTTCTGCATCATGATCATCAAATGTATTCATTATACTGTAAAAATATCCTTATTACATTTTTTTTCTAGATAAATCAGTATGTGATATATACAGAATTTATTGTAAATTACATTGCGAATAACATTAATTTGAGGATTTCATTTGTAAAAGGTATCGGTTGCGAAGTAGAGTTTTGTGTTTAATTTTTTCAGTAATGTATCCGGGTTCGATCCTGATTGAAGTAATTTTTTGTATTAATAAAATTATTACAATTTTAATAGTTAATAAAAAAAATACTGCAATCGGAATCGAACCCTGGTTAAGAAACGCAAAACATTACTAAACGACGATTAACCAGTTCGTTCACGAAGGCAGCTTAATCAATGAAAATCCATTGGGTTAATAAATAATAAAATTTGAACACTTTTAATACTCATTATTATCACATCAATTTGTTGTTGTTATCTATACAACATAATATGTTGTTAATTCTGTGTTTGAATTGTGCCAGAAAAAGATATACGTTAATTTTAATTTAACATGCAAATGGCTTTTCCGTGGGACATACGGTATAATTTCGAATGCAAAAAATACAAAATTTTAAATTTATTTTTAGGAAGTTTTAAGTCAAGCAAGTTCGTTGTTATGGGGTTATAGGGTAGTTATTACTAGCTACGACGCGGCATGTTTTTAAAAATTTGTACGCGAGTCACGACGGAATTGTCGATGGATCTTATTTTTGCATCCTTTACTAAATTTAAGTACCCAGAAGAAAATTAGACAGCAGTACGTGTTTACGAATTTTTCATGTCGGAACCATTAAAAAATATACCTACAGTGCGAAAGTTTTAAATTTAGGTTAGGAAATATTATTTAGGTTAAAATTATTCCTATGTAATTTAGAACACAGAACACAGTAGTAAAAAACGTTAATTGAAATTTAAGCGTATGTTTTATTTTACAGAGAAAGATTAAGAAATTTCAAACATCGACTTCCAAATACTTTTTGATACAGAGATTTGACAGCTTAGTTAAATTACACAAAAAATAAATGGAAGATATTGAATAATAGTAGTTATTCTACAAGTTCTTGTGTAAATTGGGTTTATTTACCCCTAAAATCTTAAAACAAAACAAATTTTTTCCCAGTGATTTTTGTAGACTTGCGTTCGAGGTACCCTACTGATGAGCCTTAAAAATAGCGAACATGTGTATAGAGGTGCCGTTCGTAATTCTGTTCAGCCGACATCTTACATACTACAGATTTCCACACATTATAAATTTTGATTAATTAATCTCAAGATGACAAAGATATTTTTGTAGATCGATCCCTACTTTGCATCGCATCATTCTCGTTTTTATTTTCTATTCTATTGTTACACATATTTCAAATATGAATGTATTCTGTATTTACCATACAATAAAAATTATAAAGTACTGAATTACTCTTACTGTATAACGGACGTCATTTATGGTGAACTGTTCGGTCCCGTGGGTCCGTTTCTAAGCGATCATTACTACATTTCAAAATGTATCTACTTTACTTTATTAAAACATTTCCAAGTTTTGCTATTTGGAGTAAATTGACACCTTTCATGACTTACAAAGGTTACAGTCTATTTACATAATTCAGAATGTTAACGATGTTCACATTTATTAGGACAATTCATTTTTAAGTTTGGATCGTTAAAAATTTGTATCCATCATACATCATTGATATTAGGACTTCATAACATCAGTTTGAAATTTTGCTAGATGTTGCGTCTGCGAACTGAATAAAGTTCATGAAAAATGTACCGTTGATCGTACATAATGTTACTATTTCGTTCTTTGTTATAGGTCAGTGGATCACACACGTGAAGTTACCCACACTTTAAGCCACACAAATTATTTTGTATATGGACGAATAAATGCATTTTAATTGATTTTAAACCAAAATTACTATATCGGTATACAGGGTGAATCATCACCAACGGGAGGAAGATTTATAGCGAAACGGTAAAAAGTTTTACAAGCCTGGCCTTTTTAGTAGGTTGCAGATTAATAAATTTTACATTTTAAAATTATTTTGAAATATGTAGTATGTTTAAAAAAAGTGTGGCGTATCAAAGTTAGATTTTTTTTTATGGGCCACCCTGTATTTAATTGCGTTTTTTGATTGCCCGTAAAAAACACGAGTGTACTTTCATAAAGTTTCCCTATACCTAAATACAGAGTGTTCTGAGTTACCTTGTTTTTTGTAAAAATATGGACTATTAAAAATCAATTTCTTCTAGTTCAATAAATCGTAACAAATTTACTCTTACGTCTAAATAGTTGGATATTTGATGAATGTATTCCATAATTAAATATTAAACATCTCTTTACAAGGTGTTCAAAATTTACACGTTAATTATTAGATCATTCAATATGTAATATGAGCCATATCTTAAATGGAACACTCTGTATTTCATTAATTCATAACGTAACCAAAAAGTCCTCTTTCGAATGATATACAGGGTGTCTCATGCTCTCATGTTACAGATTTTTTTTAATTTACAATTTCTTAAAATTAATGGTAGCGAGGTTTTAAAATAAAAATGCATACGTAATTTAATTAGTTAATAACATTCTTTTTAAGACATTACAGTCTGATGAGTTACTAAAAATCCTGTTTCGTTACATGTTACATACAATATTTTGTGAAAAAAAGTTTAAGAAAGATTCTATTTCAAATGCAAATTCTAATAAGGTGTGACCGACGTTACCATGGTTATCATTTTCAAAACAAAAGTCTAAACAAACACACGAGTGACGAAAAATTAAACCTTAAAAAATTAATTAGTTAATAAGTGGGCCAAAATTTTGGATAACTAAGGGATTAGTCAGACAAGTGTGGGAAGAATACTTAAGAAAAACCACTATCATCCGTATTACATTCATCTACACCAGCATTTAAAAAAAAACGAATATGATCATTAACCTTTAAATATTTGTTTATATACTTCTGAAAATTATTAGCAGACCTGTAATACGAGGCACGCCCAGAAAGTAAGTGTACTGGTACTCTCACAGCTGTAGGGAATATTTTTTCGACATGTTGGCAACACTGACGCGTAGCCTGACCCCTCCCCTTCAAAAACGAGAGCAATCCGAGATTAGTGTGTTGAAAACTCTTGACGCAGTAGCATCTCTCGCGAAAAATGTCGATCGTATCTCCCGCCAAGTGCGAAATTCGCGCCGCCATTCGCTACCTCGTTGCGAAGGGAAAAGCTGCGAAAAGGGCGATTCAGAATAAAAGGAGGGACATGCCGACAAAAGGAGTCTGCCTGCCAACGCCAAGAAGCAACTCCTGGACTCTTTTGGATGGGACGTTTTGAACCACCCCCCGTATTCCCCTGACCTGCCCCATCAGATTTTCATCTCTTCACTTCCCTTAAGGTGCACATGGGTGGGAACAAGTTTTCAACGGACGAGGAGGTGAAGGGGGAGGTGGAGAAGTAGGCGAAAAAGCTGGCGGGATACTTCTTCGAGGCAGGCGTCAAAAAATTGATCCCGCGGCTCACGAGAGGGATGGTGACTATGTCGAAAAATAACTTACATATGTACAAGTGTAACCAAGCATGATTTGTTTTAATCAATTTTTTTTTAACCCTACATAAATTGGGTACACTTACTTTCTAGACGTGCCTCATATCATAAAATAACATTAACTGATTAGATTACGTATGTATTTTTTGTTTTAAAACCTCTCGCCACCATTAATTTGAAGGAAATTGAAAATTGCGCAAAAACTGTAACCCTTAGGCATAAGATACCCCTATACCATTCGAAAGAGGACTTTCTTCTTAACGTTATCTCTACTATATAAAAATAAGACGGGTTTTCCTTCCTGACGCTATAACTCCAGAACGCACGAACCGATTTCCACGGTTTTGCATTCGTTGGAAAGGTCTCTCAGGCTCCGTGAGGTTTATAGCAAAGAAAATTCAGGAAAAACGTCAACAGAAAAGCGGGAAAATCTTTTTTCACATACAGCGCCATCTCTGATAGATAGCATGTACTACAAACCAATATTTTAAGTAGATGGCGCCGGTGCGTCGCAATGACAATTAACAAGTCGCAAGGCCAATCGCTTAGTGTTTGCGGGATAAATTTAGAAAATCATTGTTTTCACATGGGCAGTTATACGTTGCGTGTTCACGAGTTGGGAAACCATCCGCTTTGTTTGTGTTAACGTCAGACCAAAACAAAAATGTGGTTTACCAAAGTGCACTTCAATGAAACGGATAATTTGCGGACACGTATAACGTTTCGATTCAGTATTTACTTTGGATTCACTTTCATTTACTTAGAGAAGTTCAACTAAATAACACTTCATTTTTGTAATCGAAATGAATTCATTACTGTTGTGAAATGAAATAAAATTTTTCCTTTTCAAATATAAAACAAAAAAAATTTTTCTTCATCTTTTAATCACCAAACGAAATGTTACATAAAACTAAGCCATCTGGTGGCGAAACGGAGTTCGCCGGGTTTGCTAGTGAATTAATAAAATACATGGTGTTTTCATTTAAAATAAGGCTAATATTACGAGTACATATTCAATGATCCAAAAGTTAACCTATAAATTCTGAACATCCTGTAAAGAGATGTTCAATATTTAATCATGGAATACAATTATCAAATATCTAACTATTTAGAGTAAGTTTGTTATGATTTGTTGGATATTTGCTGTATATTTTAAAATAATTTAAAAATGAAAAATGCATTAACAGCCAGCTACTAAAAAGACAAAACTTGTAAAACCTTGACCGTTTCGCTATAAATCACCATCCCGTTGGTCGTGATTCACCCTCTATAATTTAAATATCATTACGATACGTTATGAGAAGAAAAAGCTACTCCGGGCGTCGTAATTGCGAACTTCGCTTGCGGGACCGTGTCGGCACTTTTTTGATAGTGAATTTGACATCGTTCGTCACATTTTTATTGTGTGCAAATTTTTATACATAGACTGAACAATTACAAACAAAATATTAAAAATTCATATGCTGTTATTTTTTTAAAAGTTATAAGACCGGGAACTTACACCAGAGCGACGTAATCGCGAGCATCTCTTTTCTCCGAATGTCGAAAAAGACCTCTAGCGGCGACATTTAATACTAAGAAAACTTCAAATATTATAACATTTGTAGTTTTTTCAACTAGTCCAAGTTTATTAAAATCGGTTCAGCCTTTTCAAGATAGTGTTTTTTTACGAAAACCTCTGAATACCCCCTACCACTTTATTTACAACAACAGTTCAGTTCAGATTATCCTCGACTTTAAAAATCAGGTATTTTTTGTTGGGTTAACATAGCGGAATTCAGACATACCTCACCTTTTTTAGATTCAAGGTTGCACTTACGCTCCCTAGCGGCCATTTCAGAAACTTGAAAATAATTTTTTTGCAGCAAGCCTGTACGATAGATAGTTTCTCAGATACAGTACCTCGCATTCTTAGTTAGCCACTCTGTACGTAAAAATCTTCAAAACCAAGCGCGGGAGAAGGTTTTCCTGCATGAGTGTTTTAAAGCACGAGCGAACTTAGCGAACATAACGAGCAATAAACGACTAATTAACAGAAGCAATCATTTTGTATTAATTTCATTGATGAAATTTTAGAGTGCTATGAGAAATGACGTTTCCTTTCTAAAGTAAAAAAACGGTACATATTTGTTGTCAACAGTAATTGATTTTGAAATTATCTCTCTTGTTTCTATTATTAAAAGTGTAGAAATTAAAATCTTTAATAACTAAAAATCAAAATTGCTTTACGATGTTATTATATAAATGTTTCAAAGACCAGTGTTTTTCGTAGTTTTCCGAGCACTAGTGCGCAAACAAAAGCTTCCTGATTGGCTGCAGTGTTACGTTAACGTCATTTCCCAAGCAATGAGTACAAAAATAAATTTTAAAAGAGATCGACATTTCCCATCATCCAATGTAAAAATATACAGTTTTTGTGAACACCCTATATAAAAAGATCTGACGGTAAATATCGTAAATGTTACATCCATAGTTAAAGTTAATAGATACCTGAAATATTAAATTTCAACGACATCGCTGTATTTTACAAAGAATCGAATTATCTCCAAAACATTGTATCATAGGCATAAAATGTTTTTAATAAACTTGAGATGATTTATGATGAACTTTCAAGATATGTAATAAAATACAGTGTTTCATTTAAAAAAAATTAAGTTTGGTTAGGACATACTGTATAATTCAATAAATTTTATTATTTGGCATCTACAGATCGAGGTGTTACTGGTGGCCCACCCTATATATATATATACAGAACGAAAACCTCCACAAAAACAACTGGTTGTCAATTTACGTTCATAGTTTTTCCAATACATTTAAATTTTCTTAGCTCTAAAATCACTATTTGGGTGCTTTACTTTGGATTTATGTACCTACTAAAAAGATTAGCATCAACTTTTCGATATAGCTAAACTCGGTTAAGTCTAAGAAGTACACAATGCGCAGAAACGAGTTTTGGTCGGACGAATCTATTATAATCGTTGTAGGGGAGTTCACTTATCTGTATAGATGCTCAGTCAGTAGCGTCGGTTCGTAGTAGTATCGTATTCGTCATGTCTTGAAAAAATGTCGGTGTGAAGGGTAAAATAATTCAGTCAAGGGCGTGAAATAATTCCGGATGTGTTGGAATTTATGAAACGTGAATTAATTAGTTGATTATAAAATTGTAAATTACATAATTCTTTGAAAACAGGTGTATAATGAATGATTTTTGGAAATGTACACCCAAGTCCGTTAAGAAATTACTACGGCACTGCTTTACAGCTGGTATATACGCGTAGGTCAGATGTTTAGGAATCATTGTGTACTTCTTACACTTAACCGAGTCTACTGAATCCCAGGTACTTGCCTAACAATATGAATAACAAAAACCTTCACAAAAACAACTGGTTGACATTTTATGTTCGTCGTTTGTCCAAAACATTTAAATTTTTCTAGTTCGAAAACCACTATCTGAGTGCTTTACTTTAGATCGAGGGGCAATTCGCTGGGGAAGTTTAGTGTACAAGGTGTCCTATTTTCGATGTAATTGGGGAGTTTCAGGTATTTCGGGAATTGATAGGGAAAAACCTAAATATATTTCTTTCTTTCTCTGTGATTCCTATATCTTTCACATGTTCTTATAATTAATTTCCTTATTTGCCGAGATAAATATATGAAACCATATATTTTCAGAAAACTAAAAAAATCTCTAATCAATGGAGGCATAGCCAACTATGGTTTCCATTAAAAAAAATGCATGTTTGGTCTGTAACTCAAAAACGAATTAAGCTAGAATAAATTCGAGTACACCATTGAATTGCATATAAAAATAAACAAAAAATGTTTTGGTTAAAATTAAAAACATTCACAAACGAGTCAAGATGTCGAAATGCTGTTTAGACCAATCAATTTGTCTCAAAAATCGAGCCAAGGGTCCCGATCACGGTTTTTCCCTATCAATTCGCGAAATACCTGAAACCCCCCAATTGCATCGAAAATAGGACACCCTGTACAGTTACAGGAAAGTATAAGGAAGAAAATATAGGGAAAAAATATATTGAAGTCGTTTTCATATGATCGAGGCTAAACGGTGTTGGTTGGTAGTTTACAATTTCTTTAAAAAATTATATTCATATTTTTTTGTTGCGGAAAAGAAAATAGCAGGGGGGAACTACGCTGAGAAGAAAATATTTGGGAGAGGAAACTACGCGGGGAAGAAAGTTTCCGGGAAATAATGTGAATAATTTCAAGCATACTATGTGTTACTTACGTAAATAGGAAGACGATATGCTTTCAATCGGTGAAGAAGAGAATTTAGAGAGACCCAAAGTTGTGACTTTCAGCTTCACTTTTCACTTGACGGTTACGGTTACGTTTGCTATTAGCCTATGCTAAGAAGACGGCTATGGATTGACGTTTTGTGTATCTTTTGACCACAAACAATTCAAATGTCAACCGATATGTACGAGTTCCATGTGCTTCTTTTATGCAACTGAATTGATCAAGTCTATTAGATCTGGGCATTTGAGCTCATCTGAATAATGATAATCTGAATTCCCGACACTAACTGAATCCTATCTCAACAACTAGTCGCTTTCTGGGCTTAAAGTAGACTTTGTGCAATCGGCAAAAAGGGGAGTTTTTAAATTGTTTTTGACTGTTACCTCATGACTATTGGATATTCTTTTATAATACTCGGTAATCAGTTTAAGCATATGAAAATACATTATAATTTATTAAGATGTAGTATCTGTCATATACCAAAAGAGTACGACATGGGGCAAGGATTTTTTCTTACCTACATTCTACGCCACTGACTGAATTGTCATTTCAGTAGAATTTCTCGATTCTCAATAGTTTTTATGTAAATAACCTGTTCATTCTTTGTACCGATTAAGCCAAGATTTTGCGAGATATTTACTGTTAAACATTGGGTTGTAAGATCGTGTGTATTAGGTATTTCCAAGTGACGCCACAATCAGCTGATTGCGGACAATTTTTGTACCGTTTGAAATGGACGTTTAGCAAGTTTTGTGAAATAGGTGGCAAAAAATGTATTGAAGCGGAAGTAATGAAAGTTAGCTGGATTATTACAATTTTTTAGTAAAATGTCAAATTAATAAATTTAGGTATATGCTCACTTAACACAAACTATAAATGTGCGCTTTGAATATTTAAAAACACTTTGGTCCAAAAATCTTCGTAAACCTCTAAAAACAGTAAAAACCACGAAGATGTCGTAAGTTCACACGTTTTAGTTGTCCCCAATCAGCTGTTCTGGTAACGTAGTCGTGACGTACTTGGAAACACCTAATTCAAATCTGAAGGTATTATTCATAGTAAGATTTATTTTTTATTATGATACAGCAATTAAATCAAAAATAAAACATTATAGCATGCTATTTAATAGTTTAATAATAATAAATAAATTAAACATAACTTCCACAGTCAAAAACAATTTTTAGATTTTGATATAAAGCACCCTGATCTCAGTACAGAGCCATATTTTATTTAAGTGTTTTTGGTTAAAATCTTCATATTTTAGGCTCAGAATTTTCTGTGTAAAATATTTACACTTATTAATTAATCACCCTGTATTTAGTTATGTTTAAAGGATGAATGAGTGAATGATTTAATTGCTTATGATTGTTTTGGATTATGTGTTTAGCGAAAGTTGACTTAATTGCATTTATTTGAATTATAAGAATATTTTTCTGGTTGTTTAAGATATCTTAGATGTTCTTTTAATCGAATCGTAAAATTTCTTTTAGTTTTTCCAATATATATTTTGTTGCAAGAGCGTAGTAGTTGGTATATGCCGCTTGATTTATAGTTAATTTTTGTAAAAAAATGTTAGCTAAATTGGTTGGAGTTTTGAAGACAAATTTATAATCAGTTAATTTATTTAGATCTTTAATTATGTTAATAAATTCAGAAATAAAAGGAATTGAAATGTATTTATTATTTGGTTTTTCATTAATTGGAATTAATGTTGTTAGATTTTTTAAATTATGTAGATAATTAAATTTATTAAAAATGTTTAAAATAATTTTGAATGGAAATTGGTTTAAATGAGCAATATGAAAATGACGTCTAATTCTTTTTTAAAATTTGTTTTTGATCGAGGTATGTTGAATAGACGGTTGAAAAGTAGAACGCTGATAGTTTTGAGAAAAATGGCGTTTTGAAAAAAATTAATTGTTTGAGTTATAGTTGTAGGTTTTCTATAAATGTCAAAATTAATAGAATTATCTGAATTGATACAAATGCACGTATCTAAAAAAAGAAGACATTTTTTTTGAGAAATTTCTAAGGTGAAATTAATTCTGTAATGTAAATTATTTAAGTAATTTAGAAAAACATGAATTTCTAATGTAGGACCTTCGAAAATGCAAAGAATGTCATCAACGTATGAGTAAGTCCAAGTGAAACCTTGAAATTTGGACCGCACGAGTTGCCACTTGTGATCGATATTGCAAAAATAATAGGATAGTTGAACACTATAAAGTAAGCGCATTATTGCGCCGTAATCGCTGCTCAAATTCGCCATTTTGAAAATTTGGCCCCCAATTTATTCAGCGTAGAGTTAACATATTGAGCTGGAGTTTTCACTATTTTGGTCTATGATGAGTTCCCTAGAGGGTTTTTTCGACTTTGACCCAGGTCATCATAAGTCATCAGGTGACATTCTGGGGTAATGTGCGATTTATGTGCAATCATGTTTGAGCGCACTTGGAAATTGTAATGGTACACCACCTATTAGTATTATATAATAATTTTTAAAATATTGCATGTATGTAACGTAGCAAGCGAAGCAAAATTAGAACATTTGCAAACTAAAAGTATTGTAAATTTTAAACCCATTACAAACTGCTCCCAAGGCCCTGCGCATGCCCCGTAGGGCGAGGCAAAAAAGCCCTCTAGGGAACTCATACGAGAGCACAGTAGTGAAAACCCCATGTCAATATGTTGACTCTACGCTGAATAAATTGGGGACCAAGTTTTTCGAAATGGCGATAATGGCGCCATTATTCATTATTTTGAGAAAAGCGAGCCGTCATATTTCTTAGAAAAGCACGTACTATGATGTGTAGTAATTTCATGAGAATCGATCACCATGGTGACAAACCATATTTCAAGGTTTCACTTGGACTTGCTCGAATCTATTCTAGAATAAAATATTCTTATTAAATAGTATTTTTGGAAACAAAATTTATTTCTAAATTATCTACAAACAGTTCAGCTTAAAATAGGTTTATATATTTTTTAAAACCTTCTGTTGTAAACCATTTTTATACTTTTCTAAATTAATTGTCATATTTAACGTTTGTCAAATAATGTTTATATAATTCTGATGATAACTCACGTATAACTTTTGAGTTGAAACAATAGTCCATAAATCATAAAAAACTAATATTGGATTGCTTAAAGTTTAATATTATTGCCCTTCATCCGGTCTAACGTCGGTGCTAAAATTTGTTATTAAATTTACACAACAAAGTCGCAACGATTTTTTAAAGTAAAGCCTGTTTATTAAAAATTTTTCAGTAAAATAATTATAAGTTGGCAACACTGATAGGAAATCAAAAAATAATTAAATGGTTATGTAGAGTTTGAGAAACTATGCCAGAACACCTTGAAAGATACAAGGTGTTACATTAAAAAAAACATTTTTTGGTATCCTGTAAAATGGTACATCGTTAAAAATAATTTAACTTAACAAATAGTTACCAATTTGAAATGGCATTGACAACCCTCCTGCTAAAAGACTTAAATTGCGAAGTCCTATATGGTTGCAAGACAACAAGTTTATTCATCTAATAATAAGATGTTTACAAATATCACCTAATCTCTAATCATACAAGAATCACCTCTCTCACATGCTCTAGGCATACTTTTTTAAAATTCATTAAAGTCTGTCCTTTCTTAATTTCCACAGACAGCTCATTATATATTTTTAAGCCCTTATAATATAAATTGTTTTGTGAAAAAGTTTTCTTAACTAAAGGGAGCCTAAAACTATTTAAATCTTCTAGTGTTGTATTGATGTATATCCTTATTAAAAACAATAAATTTCTGCATGTAGCTAGGTAACATATTATTAATTATCTTATAAATAATATATATATCTTCATGCAATAGCTGTGCTGTTATATTTTATGTTCTTATTTACCTTCTATAATGTTTACACACTTAATTAATATTATGTGAATACTAGGGTGGGTAAAGGTTGGCTTGTTTAGATTTTAGTGGTTTTCCTAAACCTTGAAGTAAATGCTTTGCCAAGACGAACCAATCCACTGTTGCACACGGTTTCGTCACCACACTATACAGGTTTATACTGATCTTCTGGGGCACAATACAATATTTGAATAATGTACCATACGAATAAATAAATAAAAAAATAATTTTACAAAGTAGATCTTTTTAAACCAATTATGTTTAGTATAAACTACAACAAGCAATAACATGAAAATAAAAGAGAAAATATATATATATATATAGATAAAATAGATGTAATGAAAAACATAAAGCAAAATTAAGTCAAATTAGAGGACATAAGATATAAATAAAAAAAAAAAATGCAACAGAAGACAGATGGACAATTGGGACATAGAATATAAGAAGTCTAACAAATAAAGAAAAGGAATTAGAAGAGGAATTTAGAAAAGCAGGACTGGACTTACTCGGTATAACGGAAACTAAAAAGAAAGAAATTGGAGAAAAAGAAATGGAAGGAGGTCATATTCTAATATATAGTGGTACAGATGAGAAAGATAGAGCTAAAGAAGGAGTGGGCTGTATAGTTAAAAAAGAAAAAAGCTAAACACATTAGCCATTGGACTGGAGTGTCGCCGAGAATACTGAAGATAGAAATGGATATAGATAAAAGATGAAAAGATGAATTTTGGGAGGAACTATCTAATACATTAGAAGAAAGTAACGGAAGAGTATAATAATAGGCGATTTGAACGGAAGAGTAGACAAAAGAACGAAGATTCGGGGAATCAATAGGAGTACATGGCGAAAACCACAGAAATAACAACGAAAAAGACTAATAGAATTTTGCATAATAAACAACATGATAATAACGAACACATTTTTTGCACATAAAGACATTCACAAATTTACTAGAGAGGTAATCAGCAGAAATGAAAAATCAATAATAGATTACGTAATAATAAATAAGACTTTTAGAAACGACATAATAGACACAAGAGTGAAAAGAGGGACAGAAATTTATTCCGACCATTACTTGGTGACGACAACAATTAAGGTACAACAAGAAAAATATAACATAATAAACAATAGAGTATCACATAAAAACAATGGCAACGACAAAATTAAAACAAGCAAGTAAATACAACAAATTAACAGAAATGAAGATAAACAAACTCGACGAAAACATAAATATTCTAACACTGGAAGACACATGGAAGGGTATCCGAGAAATATTAATAGCAACGGCAGGCGAAGTATGCGGAAAACGTAAAGTTAATGACAACACGAAGAAAACCAACTGGTGGAGTGAAGAGTTAAAATCGAAATAAAAAATAAGAAACGGTCATGGAAAGCCTATTTGGGTTGTAAAACTGAAGATAAATACGGCAAATATAAAGAACAAAGAACTAAAGTAAAGGAAATGGTGAAGCAAGCAAAACAAAAAAACGTGGGAAGATTTTGGCAGGAAAATGGAAAAAGATAGCTTGGGAAATCAAAAACTGTTCTATAAAATACTTAAAGACCTTCGGAAAGGAGAATCACACCAAATTAAAAATATCAAAACACAAGATGGAAAGAATACTTTGAGGACATGTTAAAAATAGAACAGGATATCAACAAGAAGAACGGGAAGACCGAGAAAGAATAGAATTAGTAGAAGTAAGAGAGGCCGTTAAAAAGCTAAAAAGAGGTAAAGGAGCTGGGTATGATGATGTAACAGCAGAAATGATCTTAAATTTGGGTAGAACAGAGGACTAGAAGAAGTTATTACAAAACTGTTTAACAAAGTTTGGCAAGAGGAAAGAATTCCTAAAGATTGGGAAATGGGAATAATAGTCCCAATACATAAAAAAAGAGACAGAAGGGAGTGTGGCAATTATAGAGAAATTACGATATTATCCATTGTACTAAAGCTGTATGAAAATGTTCTAGTGAAAAAGTTAACCACGGAAACAGAAAATCAAATGGAAGATTCACAGTGCGGGTTCAGGAAAGGGAGAGGTGTACAAGACCATATATTTGTAATAAAACAGTTGCTAGAAAAATTTACAACGGAAAAATATGTGTAGCCTTTGTCGATTTAGAAAAAGCATTTGACAGCGTCCCAAGGGTAACAATATGGAACAGTCTTCAACGGCGGGGAATAAAAACAAAATTGATAAACTGTATCAAAAGTATTTACAAAAACACAAGAAATATAGTGAGGACAGGAAATTTACAATCGGAAGAATTTATAACGACAGAAGGATTAAGACAAGGAGGTGTTTTAAGTCCAGCCTTATTCAACATTGTGATGGATGACATATTGAAAGACGTAAAACCAAAAGTAAAGAAAGTTCAAATAGGATATAGAAACATGGAAGTAGTGTCAATAACAGAAAGTGTATTTGCAGATGACATCGTAATTTATGCCAAAAGCCAAAAAGACCTGCAACACAATATGGAAGTATGGAATAATGCATTACGCAGCAAGAATTTGAAAATAAATGTAAGAAAAAACCAAAGTTATGGTTATAGGAAAAGAAGACATGGATATAACAATAAAGATAGACCAGAAGAACATCGAACAAGTAAGAACATTTAATTATCTGGGAGTTAAAATACAAAAAACTGGGAATAATAACGCAGAGATAAACGAAAGAATAGAAAAACAACTAAAATATACCATGTACTACGAAACCCACTTATAAAGAAAAAGAAATTACAAGGAGAACTAAAATGGTAGTATTTAAAACCATTTATAGACCAATATTACTATATGGCAGTGAAAGTTGGGTTTTAACAAAACAATTAGAAAACAAACTGCAAGCCGTAGAAATGAAGTATTTGCGCGGAGTTATGGGAATCACAAAAATAGACAAAATTAGAAACAACACAATAAGAGAGGAACTAGGAGTGGAATCAGTAAGGAATTGCATAAAAAGGCAACAACTAAGATGGTTTGGACATATAGTAAGAATGAACGAGAATAGAACTACAAGAAAAATATGGGAGACGAGAACTATACAGAAGAGAAGTAGAGGTAGACCAAAAAAATCATGGGATAAGGAAGTGGAAGAGTACCTGAAAGAACAAGGAATGACATGGAACGAAGGAAAAAAGTGGAAAAGAACAAAAAAGATTGGGTCAAGATAGTATACAACACGTGACATCAGAAAGGGAGTACATCAGTAAGTTTTTTATTACATTAAATAAAATGTTTGAAAATTAGAGGGCTTATATTAGACAAAACTACTAATGTTCTATATTATAACTTGTGAACTTTATCAACTTTGTGAACAAATATTCGTTGTACCTACACGTTCAACGAACTATTGTATGTAACAAAAGTTTTGGGAATTTTTTTCGTGTTGTTTTTTTTTCCTATTAAAAGTAGAGCAATCAAGATACCGTTCGACATGGAGAATCTGTCAAGTTTCTCCTACAGTTTGACAATACGTTTGTGTTTGCAAAGTTTTCTAAAATGTCTAACAAGCTAGACTTGCGCACAGGTATTTACAACTTGGTTGGCCAAATGTCCAAACGTGACATTGTCGCGGTTTATAGAAACCAAAATATTTCAAAGACCACAGTTTACCGCGTCATTAGAGAATGTGAGGAAGCTTTGCTTTCCATGAATATTCCTAAGACTGGCTGTCCTCAAGTTTTGAACAATCAACGGCTTCAGAATTTAATTCAAGCTGCAAAAAATAGAAAAGGAGTTTCAACAAGAAGTCGCAGATTTCATGTATCCCACATGACCATCCAGAGGAAAATTGCTAGAAATAATTTGAAATTTAGGAAGCGACAAAAGTGTCCAAAGTACACGACTGCCCAGTTAGAAAGGAGTCTAGGATGCTGCAGACGTTTAAGACTACGACATTTCAGCAACAATGCGAAAAATATTTTACGTCATCTAACTCCAAAATAAAAGGGAATAATGAGTTTTATACAGACAATATTGAGAATGTCCCTGTGCAACGCAAAATTCCCTCTGGCTCCTAGCGTTACATTAAGTAGTACAAATACTGTGTTAATACGCAACCTGGCGACAACAGTAGTTTTAATGGCCTAATGTAGTTCAACTTGTTCAGTGTTTTGTTTAGCTTATGCAGGTGATGACCACGATTGACAAATAATTAACGAGATAAATTGTAACAGGTATGTATTATAGTTTAAATTTAAAACGAACCTTCCAACATTTTAGCATCTACATGTACAGTTGTATCAGTTCAATATATCGTACAGTTAACAACAAAAATATAAGCATATACCTGGGATGCAGCTGCAAATCGGTGACAAGTGAGTATGTAAGTATGACTTAATTATAGGTATATGTAGATGAAAGAATAATTCCAGTGATAAAATAGGGACAACACAAACATAAACCATACTTCACATGCCGAACGTTCGGTAACTTCAATCGGTCCCAATAACCGTATGAAGTTTTGGTAGCAGTTGTCGACGTTGCCGTTGTTACCAGATTAATATTAGCTACGTTTGTAGTTTAATTACATATAAAGATAAGGCCTTTTTTTGTAAACCCAAAAGTATAACTAAAATTATAGAACAGCACAATCGCAGAACATATTCAACTTTATCTTGTTATTAGTTGGTACTTAGAATTATGTATTTCTATTTCCGTTTATATTGTAATTAAATTTCGTAAATTGTACTTTTTTATTCTATAACAGACATTTTCCTTTTTTTATTCATTTTTAATCTAAAGTGTTCGCTTTCCCGCCAAAATTTGGTTCAGCGGTTCTCAAACATAGCAGGTACTCAAACGCAAAATTTAACGTTACACCTGCCGATGTCAGATATAAGAAAAAAGAGGTGCACAAGTTAAATTTTTAAAGAACGAATTAGATGTTTTTTTCTGGCCCAGGACCGAAGATTTACAAACGAATTTATAGTAAACGGACCAATCGAATTAATAGACAGCAGACCATATAAAGTTTATAAAACATAAAAAAATTGAATTAAGAGTGTATATGTGTACTGTACAAAATTGTGTGTAAAAAGTGTGAAATACTAATGAAATATTTATGAAATTCGTGAAATACTTATGAAGTTCGTGAAATATGAAGTATGGTGTACACGATATTTCACAATGACTGACCCCTCGGTGCCCGTTTATGACTTGTTGCCTAGCTTTGGAATTACTCGTGTACTTCCTAGGATATATAGGAAGTATTGTATTTAAAGGAAGTAGTGTCCAAATTAATGCTCAGCGGTTTACCCCTCGCTTTAGATTTATGTACCTACTACCTACCAAAGAGATTAGCATCAACTTTTCGATATAGTTACTGAATCCCAGGTATGATGCCTAAAAATATGAATAACATTTAAAATGAAAATTTTAAAAGATAAACCGACAATGTATGATTTGTCACTTAATTCTGACCTTATGTATGATAATTCATCAAGTCATTGAGTAACAACTATTTCAAAACTTTATCTGTTGCACTATCCGTTTCTCTAGTAATCCCAAGTCTATAACAATAGGGTTTGTCCGTTTTCGGGAATGTCAGGCATGAATCAAAAATACCAGCATTGAAGTTGAGAATTTAATCTTAGAAAATTGTTTACTATCTACCGAGAACAGAGTTGTGCAGATTGTGTTACAACAGCCCCAACTGATACAGCAGTAAAAGAATTTATTACAAAAGCAACACAATTAACAATATTTTAAAATTTGTGTGCTAATAAAAACTACATGACCCAAATAACTACATACAGAAATATATCCACTTATATTCCATTAATTATTACAAATACATCATAAAACATCAATCAGGGCAAAAATTCGTGTAGTGAAAAATTGTACTCAATGTAATATTTAAAGGTCACAGTTCTAACTGTAAACGTGCACGACACGTTCAGGCGCCAGCATGACACGTAATTAATGACTAATGCGATGTAATTGGTAAAATTTTGCCTCAAATGATGTAAACAATTGTGTTTACAAAACCTTAAGGGTTTGTCCCGCTCAACACTCCACCGTCCCCCCAAAAAGATCATTTCCAGATAATTACCAAGTTAAATACTTACATTATTAACTGCACCTCATTTAATTGGATCGTTGCACTACAGTTACAAAAATAATATCGTCATTTCTTTACAAACGTACACAATAAAATTATTATCAACGAAATAGCACGCATTTCGCTCGAGCATCCTGGATTTTAGTAATCGTATAAGTTACAACTGTAAAGAAAAGTAGCTAAATATGCGAAAAGTGCTTTAATGATAAAATGCGCGTCGTTTACTCGTTGCACGATAGAATTCTAAATTCAAAGGGTAATGTGCGGGTATTTAAAAACTATCAATAACCAAACAATGGATAAGTTTATTAGTTTCGGATGAAAACAAACCCGCGTTTGGGGTATTTTAGCTATGAACGATTGGTATCACAAAATTTGTAGGACGACCAATGAAAATTTCGAAAAAAATTGAGATCATTCCACTTTCAGGTTCGATTTGGTGCCCTTCACTATAATTATGTTTGAATGGAAAAGTGAAATGACTATGTAATGCTTTGTTTTTAATTTGTTGAATCGCGTCAGAAAGTTCATAGTATATACAGAGTGCTTAAAATATAAATTGGCTCATATTACATATTGAATGATCCACAATAATTCTGTTAATTATCTGAACCCCTGTAAAGAGGTGTTTAATATTTGATCATGGAATACATTCGTCTAATATCCAACTATTTAGACGTATGAGTAAATTTGTTATTATGTTTTGTTGGATTAG
This sequence comes from Abscondita cerata, assembly GCA_030710515.1. Taxonomy (NCBI): domain Eukaryota; kingdom Metazoa; phylum Arthropoda; class Insecta; order Coleoptera; family Lampyridae; genus Abscondita; species Abscondita cerata. Next base: position 80,600 of record JALBCR010000286.1, read on the forward strand.
AAGATATTCATTTTTTTTAATACTCTGAGTTACGAAAACCTCTGTATTTAGGGAACCGTTATGAAAGTATACCTTATTTTTTACGGGAAATCAAAAAACACAATAAGATACAGGGTGTTCCATAAGAAAAATATAACTTTGATGCGCCACACTTTTTGGGACATACTGTATATTTCAAAATAATTTTAAAATGTAAACTTTATGAACCTGCAAGCTACTAAAATGACAGAACTTGTAAAACTTTCAATGTTTCGATATAAATCTTCGTCCCGTTAGTGGTGATTCACCCTGTACTTCAAACATTTACAAACTTTCTTTACAATAACATGCAACCACATAAATAGTTAAATTTATTGCAATCGTGCGCTTAAATTATTTTCCTATAACATACACAGGGTGGCGCAATTGTCAGTTTCCACATTAATGGAATAAATATAGCTTAATAATAAAAACTTACAAGAAAGAAAACAAATGTATTACATGAACTTTACTTACACACATCACATCTGATGGATAAGAACTCGTTGTTCGGTAAAAAAAACATTTTGAAAACGTAACCTAAACAACAAACAAAACTAAACTGTTTCACTAGCTGACATTTATTGTTACCAACATACAGAATCTAAACGTCCTATTTCATGTATTTGTTTCTCCCGCTAAGGGAAAACTCTGACATCTGCGCCACACCCTATATGAAGACTAGAGTAAAGTCAACATCTGAAGATACCAGGCTGCGCGAAAAACATGTCAGATGAGTGTTAAGCATTAAGGCCAACTCGGTGGGATAAGGCGTAGGGAGAGGAAGAATTTAGAAGGAAAAACGGAAACCAAAAGTTATTGGTAGGTCGTGGAGATAAAAAGCAAAGGGCAGTGCGTGAAAGGGTTTGATATGGTAGGACTCGTGGAAACTTGGTTGAAGGAAAAAGGTTGGAATAGATGGGAGGCTATATACTACCTGAAGTTTAGATCTGGGGGGGGGATAATAATTGGAGTAAAGAAAGAGTAGGAAAAGGATATTTTAGGAGAGGAGGGGATCACATGGGTTAATAAAAAGTGTGATACGAATAGAAACAGGGGAGAAGTACATATTAGCAGAAATACATCATCTCCTCCAGATGGTTCTATATTTACATATGAACTTCCTGAAGTGGCCTATAGGTGGCGATACGTGTTACATTATTATAATATTTTAGTTTCCTGTTATTTTCACACCTAACACACAATTTAAAATTAATTCAAAGAAACTGGACTAGTATACTTATCCTAGTAATATTTATACAAATCATATATATTAAAATCTGTCAAGACGCCCCCGCTCTGGTGGGTGTCGGTCCGTCCGCACGGTTCTCGGCTCGAGTTTGTTTCGTTTCATTACTGCAACGCACAGCTTCAACTCATATGCTTATCCCATTGTCAATTTATTGTAAACCCTTCCTACTGTACGCGTGCGTAGCACGCTGGCTCATCTAGTGATATATTAAAAACTTAAAAAATCTATTTTAAATTATTGCATTGTTCCGTCGTGTGGTAACATTATTTCCGGTATTCAGAACATCAATGTTTAGATCGATTTTGCCGGCTATTGCCATATTTCAAAAATGGCTGTTCCCACGGTGGAGACAATTGAGAGGTTTTGCAGGCAAATATTTAAAAACTAAAAACCATCATCGAATCAGCGCTTGAATTGATGCCGTAGCTAACACAATTAAATTTAAAACATCGCATGAACTATTACACAAGAATAATAAAGGTAAATATTAAAACTTTTTGGAAAATTATTGTATCCGAGCAAAACGTCTATTAGAGCGCGCAGGCATCTTTGATGAAATATAATCGATTCTGAATAGGAAGGCCAATGAATAACGCCATCTATCGGTGACCGAAGAAAACACTAACACGTATAGAGAATCTACTGCTTGTATCTATAGGACGTTCTACATTCCGGGGAGATAATGTATTTCTGATAATAGTGAATGTATTGTGGATAAGAGATAGAAGAAACAGTTAAAAGATTAAGGAGAGGTAGAAAAGACAAGATAATAGTAAGAGGAGACTTTAATGCGACTGTAGAGAAACAAGGAGGAATTATGGTAAATGGCGAGATAAATAAAAGGAGGGTAGGGTAGAAAAGTATTGGAAACGTGTGAAGAGAGGGGTGAACCGTACTGAACGATAATGTCTAAAAAGGGAAATTTATATAGATTAAATTCGGAGACGTAGATAAGTTTAAAAGTAGGGAGAGAAACATGACAATTGGACCATCTATTTTTGAAGCTGACTTTGCTGTACGTTGAGAGTTGGATAAAACAAAACAAGCTGAAAGAAGAAAAAAGTATGATATAAAAACTTAGACAAGAGACATGAGTGGAAAGGCATGAAAAGATCATGGAATATAAGAAAAACAAAGATAAAGAATTAGAAGACTAATGAGCAGGATGAGACAGTAGAAAAGCGGAGATACAGAGTGAGAAGAGAGAAACTTAATATTGGTGGAACAGAGAATACGAGAATGCGAATAGAGAATGTAGTAGAGGAAAGAGAAGATGGAACAAAGGAATAATAGTTAAAAAATAAACACATAAGAAAAGGTAGAAATAAGAATATGAAAAAAAGAAAAAGTTCAGGAAAGAAAGGGTGGAGGAAATAAATAATTTAAAAATGAGGAAATCTGAAAGTTTGTGAACAAAGAATGAAATTAAAGTAAATTGCGGAGGGTGGGATAGACAAAGTAAAATCGCAGGGACATTGTATTAAACTTTTAGAAGACGTATGGAAAAAACCGGAAAAGGAGTAAAAAACGAATGAAAGAAGAAACGAATGACAATAAACAGAGAAGAGGAACAAAGGAAGTGCTGAGAAAAATTAAAGTATGAAAAGCAGTAGGAACAGGCGGATTACAAGGAGAGAGCAATTAAAGTTCACAGAGGACAAAACGATGAGGAAAAGATTAGAAAGATCTTTTGTCAAAGGAGAGGAAATGGTTTCCAGAAGAATTGAGAGAGGGATTAGTATGTCCCACATATGGGAGGGATAAAAAAGAAAAGTTATAGATGAGTCAGTATGACAAAGACGGGATACAAATTTACGCGGAGATACTAAGGAAGAGACTTGAGAAGAAGATAGAAGAGAAGAAACTTATAGAAGACTAGCTAGGCAGGGTTCAGAAGAGTAAGGAGCACTATATATAACATCTATATACTTCAGGACATCCAAGCTGCCTTCAATACACAATGAATAGAAAAAAACTGTGTAAATATTAAGAAGACATGAAACAGGAAAGACATATAATAGGGAGCAGTTTTGAAAGTTTCAAGCAATATTGAGAAAGAACAGACTTAAGAGTTAATGAAAATAAAACTAAAATTGTAGTGTTTCAAAGAAGGAGGGTCAGAGGAAAAAGATCGTTGGTGATGAGGAGAGGAGGAGATAAAGCGGATGGGTGAATGGAAATATCTAGGCTATACAATAAAATACAACAATAAAAATAAAGCACAATTGAGAGAATTTGCATTTATAATCAATAGAATTAGTTAAAAGGAAATAAGTTGCTAGAGCAGGTGTGAGGAATAGGGGAAAGGGTGTGGGAAAGTGACATAGTGTTGTGTATTGTGCGCAGAAGCGGTGTTTAAAAGCGAGACAGGCGATGCAAAACTAATTTTACATTCGAACTTATTAAATAATAAACGTATTTTAAAAAAAAGTGTATTTTTATATAGATTATTGTTCCACTCGACACCGAGTCATTACACATATCAAAAGGAAATGGATTTTTGACAAGCTAGTGAAGAGGTGATAGATGAAGGGGCAGAATTTTGGGGATGTAAATTTGCAACAAACACATTTTGCAAAAAATACTGACTGACTGAAGATAAGGATGCCGACTGGAGCACAAGCTAAGCACTTGGGTTTATACAGAAATTTCACTGAGCGATAATTTTGGTGTTAAGTAGCGTTCGCGCTGTACCCATGCGCAGCCAAGAGTAGCCAAGGTGTAGCTAAAGTAAATTCGTCGAGTTCCGATTGTGCGGTATATTGCAAAATGCCGCTGCAAAGAAATAGTAAGCTTTCTATAAACGCTCCGCTCAAGTCATGAATAATATTCGAGCGCGTGGGTACAGCGCGCGATTTCCGTAGAGGATCACCGACTTCAAACGTTCCGACACCCAGTGAAACTTTTGGGCAACGAGGTATTATTTTTCTGTTGTATAAGGTTTAAAGAGAGATGGTGAAAAAGAATAGGACAGAAATGAGACAAGAGAAAAAGAAAATACTACGACAGGGATGGCTATAGTAAAATGTTGAAAGAAGAAGGGCAGATGAAAAAGTGTCGAGGGTCGAACTGGTGATGAGAGACAAAGACGTGCATAAGCAGGAAAGAAGGGTAAAGATAATAGAATGAAGATATAACAAAAGACTACGAGGAAGTATGCAGAGATATCTGAGGGAAACTTAAAGAAAACAGAAAAAGAATAGTGGCAAGATTCAGATGTAGAAACAAAAGAAAGGGTAAATGCAGATTCTGGTGGCCGGACGAAAAGAATGTGCAGACTGTGTGCTGGGGAATGATGGGAAAGTCTGGATTATTTGATAAAGAATTGCAGGAAGCTTAGAAAGGAGGAAAAAAAAATAGAAGGACTATTTTGAAAGAATGGAGAAGGGATATATTTTATCAAGGTGTTGAGAAGAAGAAGGAGGATATTCGGGAAGAGAGAATAGAAGAATATTTTTTTTTAATACTTTATTGGTTTTGTCATTTGCATGAATAACAGAATTCTTTCTGACCTACACGGCGGTTTTAAACTACTTTTTGCCTCGATAAAGCCTCCACAAGTTTGGGCGAAACGTCTGCCTTAGATGTAACTTTTAGACCGTTGTTTTATCTCTACCTCTACCTAGAAGAAAAACACCTTTAAATCAAAATTATTTCTTAATTTTAAATTACAAATAAATTTATTTATTCGTATGGTAATAAATAATAGTATTGGATGTGCAAAGCCCAACTCAAAAATATAATGAAATAAAAGTTTTTGATTACTTTTGGTGAATAGTTTTGTAAGAATAAATAATACACAAATTTGGTACGTCGCAAAAACAAAGAGGTGATAAACACAAAACGATCAACTGAAAATTTATGTTTTTAGGACACGCAGTAGTAATATCTGTGTAATTTTTCAATCATTACTGCATCTGTTAAAAATTCGTTTCTGCGTTGGTGTTGTAATGTAACTTGCAAGATCTGAATAGTCTCTGCTACTAAACCCGAAGAGAACTTGGCCAATCGAAAAGTTGGAAAAGCTATAACTAAAGTCACCTACATTTATTCCACTCGACTACAGTGATAAATGTGGTAAAGTAAAATTATTTCAATATTAATTTGTTTTAGGTACCCTAGACTGTCTAGCACAAAAGAAAGGTAGAGAAAACCTCAGATTCCGCTCAACAAATAAACAAATGCAAGATAAACAGAACATATGTATCAAAATAGTAAACGTTCATTGGAGGAAATCGATCATTAGTATGAGAATAAACTTGAATACGAACAGATACAATTATTATAATGTAAATGTAAAATATCTCCCATTCAGAATATAGCAATCCAATTCATTTATACATGCATTTCCAATTAAAACTGAAGAATGACGTCAGTTAACAGTGTATAACACCGTGGGTAACATGCGAGTTTCACCAGTCGCAACGCTCCTATAATCAGTTGAATTTTTGAGGTTACGTCAATTTTGAGATGGCTACATAGCAATCCGTTTAATAAATATTTAGTTTTGCAAATATCACATGTACACAAAAAATGAATAAATTACCGACTATATACGCCCAGCATTCTGCAAGTTTGAGCATTATGCAGACTTAAGCCTGTGTAATGCTAAGCGAAACGTTGCCAATTTGAACCTATCGATAGTTTTTGTTCACTCCACCTCGAACAAGAAGCTTATTATGATACGGATGATGCATGAAAATAAAAACACAAAGAAGAAGCCAAAATTGGAAATAAACTGCGATTCATGCGGGAAGGGGAAAATCACAACGTTTTTAGGCTTCTTTATTACATGGTTTATTAAAGAAGACTGGAATGTACCTATTACAGTTAGTTTTCCAATTTGTGGGCATTCATACATGGAATGTAATCGGAATAGGGCCTTAATTACAACCAACGTTTTGTCACGGTTGCGCTTTTTGTTTTGTGGATCCCGGACACAAAAGGCGTTCAGTTTTTGTGTTAACTTTCAGACAGATCCCGCTTAAAATTTATTTGAAGCAATATTTCCATGCGCCGTTTTGCTCTTTTATCTTATAATCTACGGTAAAGAAGCGACTCAGCCATTTTGAAACTACAAATTCAATGACGTTATCTTACGATAAATAGTAAATACGTATGAAGATACCTTTTGTATTATAGATCGCTTTTCAAGCTTGAAAAGTTGATAATCTTACATTTGCATATAAATTTTGACAAGAAATCTATTTAGTAAGATTTTCCTTACTTATTTATAGTAAAATTCAAGAACGCCAATAATTTGTAGTTTTAAAATGGCCGAAGGTCATTTTACAAATAATTTACTTTTTATATGTAAAATCGACTCAGTGTCGCTTCTTTACCGTAGCTATAGTTAATATTTTTTTGCTGTAACAGTTAATTTGCGTTGCCAACCTAATAAAAAAATAACCTAATAAAAATGCAACTTCTTATAACTAATCTATTAACTTTCCTGATATCTATTCTTTCATTCAGTCTTTTTCCTATAACCACGTTATTTGTCTACTTATCTCATCTCACAGCAGTCTTTCTACTATAATTTTCTACTTCGCTGACATTCTGTTCATTTCCTCTTCTATTATGAATTTTGGATTACCTCCGGTAACTAAATTCTCCATATCTCTCAATACATAGTCCTTTATTTTGCTCTTCTTTCTGTACTTCTTCCTTTACAATACAGTTATCTTTTTTCGTTTCCATATCTTCCAGTTCCTTCAAACATTATTTTTATATAATAGTACTCTCAAATATTCTTCTACACACTCGCCATAACTGCCCGCCACCCTTTCTTATAAATTCTTTCACTTTACGTACACCCTCCATTGATTTTCACTTTAAATTTCCCCACCTTGTCTATTGCCATTTTTTCCTTTTTTCAGAATGTTACTATCTTCTTCTCTTTCACTATTTCAATAATTGTCTTTAACGTCTACACTTCTCTTCTAAATTGAAACATGATTGAACTTATGTCTTCTTTTCTATCACTTACAACAAGTCTTCCCATACCTCTCTTAGCGCTCTTGGTATGATTAAAACAACTCGATCAGATCTCAATAGCTATGTCGCTCTAAAACTTGATACATGTTAAATATTATAAAGAAAGACAGATATTGAAAGGTCTATATTTAAATTCAAATATTACCCGCAATTTTTTTTAAATCGGTTTAAAATATGTCGATGTGCGGCGGTCAGATAGCACCGTTAAGGGGCTGCATTTTTTGTCGGGGGATGCGAAGGAAAGTTTTGGTATCTGGTCTCCGACTGTTAGAGTGTTAACAACGAAATTTTTCTTGCTACGTACTATTTTTGGTCTATATAAATTTTGTACCTGTAATTTACTTTAAAAGCTTGGCAACTAAATGCGTAATGTTCATAAATTTTGTTTTCACCAAATTTAATAATTTGTGTTTATTTTTTTTGTAATTATTGCGAATTGCAACCTCGTGTTTCGTTGTGCAATTGGGGTAGAGAGCCATCTAACGCAGCATTCGCATTCCTTTTCTTTATTACGCAATTTCAACAATTTAAAGATACGCGCTTTTGATTGTAACTTAAATTACTAATTATCGCGGCCTCGTGCTTTTTAATTCAATTTTCATTTTAAGCGCGATGGTGACCTAACATTCGGATGTTTTTTAAATATTTTTTTTTTTTTTTTTTTTTTTTTTTTTTTTTTTTTTTTTTTGTACACTGTCATTTCACCTTGTAAATAATTTAACCACTTGTCTTTGATTAGCGGAACCGTTATTTTGTTGGCGCTTCTCTTTGTTTGATCCCTATACTATTAAGAGAATGTAAGATGCTTGTTTTCTGACGAAGATCAGGGAGATGGCTCATAGTCACATTTATTTCTATTTATTTTAATATGTTTATTTTGTGCATATGTGATAATTGTAAAAATTAATATTGACCACATTATGGCTATCTCAAAATTGACGCAATCTCGAAAATCCAACTGAATAGGCAGGTAGGAGCTTTCACGACTGGTGAAACTCGCCTGTTACACACGGTGTTATACACTGTAAACTAATTTTCTTTAGTTTTAATTGAAAGTACATGTGTAAATGATATATTTTGAATCGGAAATATTTTTGCATCTACATTTTAATAATGGTGGTTGTTTGGATTTAAATATGAACTGATGAACGGTTCCCCAACAAGATACATGTATTACAATTGTCTTTATAATAATAATAATAATTGCCTACAATATATGTTAATTATTTCGATACATTTTGGTTATGTTGTGTTTGTTTAATTGTTAAGGCGGATCCTGAGGTTATCTCTTACCCTTCTTTCCTCAGGCAGCCTAGGCAGAGGGGTACCTTTTGGCTTTAAGTATTTAAACAATTTTGTCAAAATTGATCATTATTTATTTAAAATGAATTAACGTTTAATATAATTTACGTTATCATCATGCTTGTATTTTATTTCATTGCTGATGTTACTACATTTATCACTGCACTCTAGCGGTTGTTAGGGATTTTATCCTGGATTCAACGTAGATGTCTATAGTTACCTTTTCCCGCTTTCCGATTAGCCAAGTTCGCTTCGGGTTCTTACTTTTACAAGTGCCTGGGTTAGGACCCTACGTTTGTTACATTACAATATGGCTATTTTTAAATAGGTGTCCCAAAGTTCTGAAGACCAATGTCTTTGTAATAATTAATTTTTTTTTATTTCTGGCCGTTCTTAACTTGGTTTATTGAGAGAACCTTTGAGATAATCCAAGAAAAAAAGTCTGAACCAACGATATTAGTTGAACGAATCGATATAAGATCTGGCTCCATTCTGCTGAAATCATGTTTGAAAAAATACTGTGGATTTTTAGTTCATGATAATCCATTTAGAACTTGTTTTATTTTCTTCGAAGTCTCTTGCTTTAATAATAAAGCTCCTCAGTTTCTAAATCTGAAATACAAATTCTATTAGAATTGATATTTGTTGATCGTTAACGAAATATCGCGCGCATAACCTGAATGACGTCACTGCTTAAAACCAAATGTGTTTCGAGTACGGCGAAACAGTATGCATGTAGATGATTGAATTTGTTCAGCATAATATAACTCGATGCGCAATAATTACAGGGTACCGTTTTTAGTTAAACCTTATACAGAGTGTTTCTAAACTGAATTCTAAATGTGAAAAAATTTAATAGGCGAATCGTCGTTGAAAATTAAGCAGTTGTATATCCTCGAGGTAGAAGGATGAAATTAAAAACCATACCGTTGTTTTCATTAACCGACGTTTCGCCCAGCCCTATGCGAGTTTTATCAAGATTTCTTGAAATTAGAGATTGAGCGAATTAAAACCAGTTTCGTGTTTTTTTTAATTTCGATCTTTCACCTCAAAGAATCCTTACAAGGATATTTATCCTAACTAGGATAGAAGCAGGGACTTTCCTCTAAAATGTTTTCTCTTATTAATTTACACATTCGAACAAGAGAGAAGTAAATGTAATTTTAAAATTTAATCTTTATTATAAGTAAGACAAAGTAATACCGTACCATTTTTTGTTCAAAAATGTTCAGGCAAATTGATTTCACTAATTTTCATCTCATTAATTGCAACACTATCAACAGAACGTTGCGGAGTAACTTAAGAAAATCAAAATTTTTCAATACACCTAAACTTTTGATTACTTTGATACCCCGATATGATTGAATTTCTTAATCAATTTTTTTGATAGGAATAACGGGGCGTCATCCTCCACTATTCAGAGTTTTCGAAATCAAAGCTAGCATCCAACGAACGATTTTTCTTCATAATATGAGATGTGACGCAAACCTGCTGAAACCAAATCAAAAAAGTATTGGCCCTGTAAAACAAACTGTACATTTTTTCTTTCATGGATGATTTTTTAATTTTCTGTTCCATAAAATCCATCTAGTCTTAGTTTCAGCCCTATCGTCACTTATTTTTTTCGTCCTGTTTGGGAAACAGCTCTAACACTGCAATGCTCCCTGGGTTCGAATAATGAATTTCACATCAAAGTTCGACAATAACGATATGAATTAATAAAAACCAAAAAGCTCCTGAAAGTGTTGGGTCCAATACTTTACCTACTATACAAAACGTAGATTAATAAAAATGTTACTAGTTTCAACATAACTTATTAATCAAAATCATCTTCATAATTAAAAATCACATTAAGGTAAATTATATACGATTGAAAATTTTCTAAAGTCTGTATACTATTGGCGCGGAGTAATAAATCATAATTGCTTGAAATAATTCTTTATTTTCTTGTGAAAGCAGTACTTCTACGGTTAAGTAAAAACCAATAAATTCTAACCAAAATACGATCATTGTGCCGCTCTTGCAGCATATCGACCCATCTAGGGTCTGAGAACAATAGTTTAATCTGTGTAAACACGTTGTCATCAGCCCAAGTACTGACGAAACCAGAATCATAGCCGTAGATGTGGGTATTATACCAAGATACAAAAATAATGGTATATAATACGTAAGAAGTAAAATTTGTAATGTGATCTACTATACAAATAAAATAAATAACATAAATAATATATGACATAAATATAAAATAAAATAGTAATGCAGATATCGTCAGTACATTTATTACAATTACAATTAATTTGCGGGGACCGTATCAGGTACCTACGCCACTGCAATACGGGAGATTCGATAATTCTGACAGGTTTATTACTCCGCGCCAATAGTATACTGAGTATACATTGTAAAACTGTTAATGGAATTTTATTGAAATTTGTGGTTGCATCAGTAATAATGTGCGGATGTTCGGATTTAAAAAACCAAAATAACGATTACAAGAACAACTTGTTGACCGTTAATAAATTTTTTTCTGAATAATTATATTAGTTCAAATACATAAAATTACATCTACGTATACGCATATAAACACCCATACAACTACCAACATATTAAATATCACAAACCCATATTATTAACATAAACGATACACTACTACATCACTCGATAGCTAATTAAATAATATATATCTCTGGACTAATATTGTAAGACAAGTAAGTGCTTCCTTCGCGAGTTAAGCCGCTACTTAAAATATAAATTGAAAAAATCAAAAATAATTGTTGATTTTTTAATAGTAGTTTGAAAAAATTAAACATTCATATTCCTTCGAAAAAATACCTTCGAATTATTGCAACAGCTCAGATATCACCCTTTGAATGTCGTCATTGTAACGCGCCAATAGTGTGGCGTTCAAATCACGATCCCAAAATCCCATTTCGTACAAAACCTTCAAACCCTTTTCTCGGGGAGAATTCGGATCGGTGGTTATCCAATGCCCATTTTGCCAACGTCCCTACGATATTAAAATAAATGCTACACCTTTTCTCGAAGTTACTTACCTGTTCAGTTTTAGTTGTGAACATATTTAACACTGTACGAGCAGTGTTGATAGCCGAAGAAGCGACGTTTACTGCTCCAGACATAATTTGATCGGGAAATACGGGCACCGCGTTCGCTTCGGCCTGTACGTTACAATGCGGAGCTGATGGTACGTTTTCGTGAACTGTAGGTGGGTACCTCGGTAAGTTTGTTGAAGGAGTGGAACAGCTAGTTTCTGAGGTTTTTTCGCGGTTCACGAATTGTTGACAGTACTGTCCCCCGCATTTCGAGTGATTAAAATCTGGCGCGTAGCTAGGTTGGGCGTAAACGTTTGGTGTATAAGTCAACGGGTTGCATCTTATGCACTCGGAACCATTTCCTGTGTAAGAAGAGGACATACTAACATTCCCGTAAGCAAAATTAAAAGGATTCGGCGGATAGATGTTGTTCCTTTCGGTCATAGATGTTTGTGTGCTTTCGCAACTTTCATTTAGGTGAAGATTAATGCTTTCGCTCATAACGCTCGTAGGATAAACTACTTCAAATCCGGGACAATTTAAAGGAAATACAAACAGTCGAGATTTGTTCTCTATAGCAGAATTTGCTAAATTTGTTGATCCTTGGCATTTCGACATAGATGGATCTGGAGCGTCCTCAGCTGTTGCGAGAAAATCGGGCCTTAAGAAACTCTTTGGAATAGCAATCTTCCCTCCGTTATAATTAACATACGCATATTGAGATTCGCGATTGATCAGTTCTTCGTCACACGCATCCATAACTTCGGTGTTATTGTTGTCGTCTTCATTTTCATCAATGGGTTCGTCTTTTACGCTCACCGTCTCGATTTTTTCAACTTTTATATTTTGTAAAGCTATGCATACGTTTACAGATTCTTCAGGTTTGTCATCTTCTTTGTCGTCATTTTGTGGTAGTCGTAACACGACGAATTCGTCACTCGGAGCTGAATTGAGAGACGAAATACTTTGACCCATCGATATGAGACTTTGCGGTTCTGATTCCGAACCGACGCAACTATCAAATTGATTTTCGTCGTTAAGCGCCATACTTTGAAGATTCTGAGTAACGTTGAGGACGTTGTCACCATCTTCAATAGGAGAATCGAGTTTTAGTTTTTAGGTGTCGACGTATTAAAATGAAGTGGCGGCAAAATAATTTCGTTTGGTTTTTCTTCCGTGTTATATGGCGTCTCGTCAACGCTAAATAGGCAACCAACCCATTGACCTATGCGCCGACCGTCATGATAGAAATACCAGTAAGCCTCATATGTACCCGCTTTTTCTACAAAAGAATATTTAGCGATTAATAGAACAGAAATAGAAACTTACTAGGAATTTCAACGCAAATAGACACGGTTCCTTTTTCTTGCGGTTTTAATGGTGGACACGGCATCACTTTGGCGACAGGTTTTACAGTTTGAGAGCCCCAAGCGTATCGCAGTACAGTCTAAAAGTATTGCTATTAAACTAAATGGTGGGGATATAACTTGCAACTATTTACATCAGAAGACCATTCCATCGTTCCACTATTAATGACGTCCCATTCGTGCTGATAAGTCTCGCCTCCCAGCATGTGTCTGATGAGGACTTCGTTTGGCCCAACAATTGATACGCAAATGGGTTTTTTAATATCGGTCGGAGTTTGAAACTCGGTCGACACATCGTTAGTTTGAAGCGCCATTTTCTTTTCTTTAATTTTGATGGTTTTTTGCTCCAACTTTTCCAATTTGTTATCGAGTTTGCGTTCTAATTTCAACGACTTTATCAATTCCTTTTCGTTGATTTCTGTTAAATTAATACCAAATGAATTTTTACGTTGCCTCTTGCAACAATCGAATTTTGATTTTCTTGCGTGGTAGCAAGTATTTTGCTTAATGTTTGATACGGCGTTGAGTACAGACGCTGTGACTTCATCGATTACCTCTTTTTTAAACTAAAACAAAATCAACGTTTATTCAAAATGAATCAGGATACATAGTAGTTAGACAAAATCAAGTTCCTTAACGTGACTCCCGGACCCGAGGAATATTAGTCGATGGTGTTGTTTTTTAATTTAGATTGATGTTGGATTGTTTTTTTTTAAAACCTTATTGTATGTATTATTTAATTAAAGAAAGAAATTTTAATAACTGTAACCTCGCAACTAACGCCGTTGACCCCCAATCACATGAAAATTACTAAAATTGATTCAAACGAATGTTACGTAAAACAATAGTTTGTTTTTGAATTGTTATTATGAGTGTAATTTTTAACAATAATTTAAATAATAATAATAGTTTAAAGAAATTGCAATAATCTTGCCATTACGCCGTCGACCTCCGATCGGTTAGATTCGCTTTTAAATAGAGAGTATGTTAAATTGAATTTCAGGGGCGGAGGTGTCTAGATTTTTGTCGAGCAATGTAGTTTAATCGCAAGCGAGTGAAAAACATTAAGACTTAATGAACACTGTTTCCAAACCAAAACACCCCTTTTGTTTCACTTTTCCGACGAATTAGAATAAGTACGTTATAATGAAGCAAAAAAAAATTTTGTCCGATGGCCGGCCGGCCGTATGTAAAAAAGATATCAAGAAACCACCGATCCGATTTTTATGAAACTTTGTACATATACCTTATTTATAATTCCGCAGATCTCATTAGACTTTGGGCACAATCTATGTAGCCAAAAAGGCCGTTAACCTACATAGTTTTAAAATTCTTGAAATATTTAGAAAAAAAATCATTTTACACATTTTTGTTTCAAATAAAAATTGTTTGTAATTTAATTATACCCAACTTTTGTTTAAACTATTTTTTGATCCGATAAGTAATTACTGAGGTATAACAATCACTTAACACTAATTATTGTAACAATATCTCCACCGTCAATTATATAAAATAAATTGAAGGAGAAAAGTTGTTGGAAAGTCTATTGTGTATAACTTTTGTTTGAACTATCTATGTATATGTATACAGGTTCATCGATGGTCGATGGTTGCGAATTTACAGCAGGCGATTCGAGATTTTTTTGCTAACGCTTATGTTGGCTATAATTATCGAAGGATCGAGTTATGTAACTGCTTTTACATACCTGTCGACAAAGTTGCTTAATGCGAACCATTGCGTACGTGATCGCTAACACGAGTCGACACTAGATGTTGCAAAACCTACAGGTAGGTTAGACGTTTATGGAAAACGGGGCATAGGAGTAATCTGAAAATTTGGTTATTGCCATAGACACGATCTATCTTTCTAAAATATTTTTATTTTGGCGGTGTTGCCGCTTCTTCCCGAAAGTAGTAACAACTCGGTTTTTCTACGAGAAATGAAAAGGGTTGGCAAATAATTTTTAGCGCAGTCATATGTGGGTTCTTGAGGAGCATATTCTAAAATTATTTTGGAATACACAGGGTAGCACAAAAATAAAGTACATATCAAAGTTATATTTTTTCTTATGGAACATCCTATATTTTTTTATATTTTTAGATACTATAGACCAAATAAACGTAAGTTTCTGTTACACTTTCTATACCTAATACTGATCGTTTATGACAAATTTTGAGAAATATAAAAATACATAATGTAATTTAAAAATTGCTTACACCCTGTAACATGAAACGAGCTGCTCATAATTAAATTTACGGATTAGTTGAAAGTTAAAGTATACTACCATATAAAATTTTATTTTCAAAATTATACAGAGTGGTGAAAAAAATTGCTCCAAAGTTTAGGCACACATTTTATTAAATAACTTATTAAAGTTAAATGGAACACCCCATATTTAGTGGTTAATTTCGCCGCAGAATTAGATTCTCTTTAAAACTATATTAGGGTTCTCTATACTTACCTCTTATGCTTTTTACGCAAACGGCGTTTTTATATACTAAGTGACATAGAAAGAAGAACACCCAGTAATAATGAATTTATTTGAACAATTTTGGTATACTAGTGTATACGAATTAGATTAGTAAACGATCACAATTTGATAAAATTAAACTGTTAACTTCTTCAAAAACTTAATAATGTGTTGCTCCACCACGATGTCTTGTGCACTCATTAACACGTCTGGGCATACTTTTAATGAGATGATCGATTTCTTCTTGAGGATCTCATCCCATGCTATCTGTAACTGATGCTGCAAAACCGCTAGAGTTTGTGCAGGGTGAGGTAAATTGAGTAATCTTCTTCCCATAATATCCCAGACATGCTCGATGGGCGAAAGATCGGGAGATCTTGGTGGCCAAGGCAACAAAGCAATTTGATTGGTCTCAAAATGAGCCAAAGAAACCCTAGCAACATGAGGTCATGCGTTGTCTTGTTGGAATGTGCTGTTGGGGATGGTCTAAACATAAGGTACAATATGGGTGTCTACGACCTCCTGGATGTAGCGCGGAGCGGTCATGTTACCTCTAATGAAGACCAAAGGTGACCTACTTCCAATAGCAATAGCTCCCCATACCATAACTCCAACTGTGTGGTGCACATGCCTATTCACAGAAAATTGGGGATCTTGTCTTTCACCGCGCCGTCTTCTCACCCTTGCACGACCGTCATGCATACCCAAACAGAATCTGGATTCATCACTAAAGACAATTGAATTCCATTCTTGGTCCCAATTTGCCCGTTCTCTACACCACGCTAGACGATAACGTCGATGCTCTGGAGTCAGTTGTAGCACAAAAAGGGGACGGTATGAAAAGAGCCCAAAGGTTCTTATCCGTCTATAAACGGTTCGCATCCCAATCGGTCTTCCATGTTCTTCAAACCACTGGTCCGCAATCGCCCGTGTAGAAGAGAAGCGGTCCCGTAAAGCCAATAGTCTAAGACGGCGATCTTCGGGTTCTGTGGTTCTTCGACGACGTCCTGTACCTCTCGCTCTTCGTGTACGGCCCTCTTGGTTCCATGCCCGAACACAGACTGCCACAGTGTTTAAACTCCGTTGCGTTCTAGCGGCTATATCTCTCATAGACAAACCATCCTCACGGAATCCCACAATTCTACCCCTATCAAACTCGCTTAATTGCCGAAAATTATGGCGTCTTTGCACTGGAGCCATTGTGATTGAATTAAAGAAGCACTTTGAAATGCAATTTAAATCGCTTAAATGACAACTGTACTTACAAATGCTTAATTCATTGTTTTAGGGCTACTTAATCGTAAGTGTTTTTGAATGAGGTTAACAAAACAACCGCTAGGGCAATATGGCTGAAAAACTGATCATTTTTTATCTTAATATAAACAAATATATTCCAAAAAAAATTTACAAAATATTCATTATTACTGGGTGTTCTTCTTTCTATGTCACTTAGTATATTTTACTTTTTATTTGCTATACCTATCCTACTATTTTTTTAATAATACTAAGCTTTGGCCAAGATAGCGTTAATTATTTAAAAAAAAAAGAATTATTTGACAGTGACACTACTTGTTAGTCAAACCAATATCGTTATTTAAAGTAGTTTAAAATTGTTTTGCGAGATTGTTACATTTCATTACTTAAAATGAGAACTTACCCTCAGGAAGAACGAATTGATATGATCTTGGTAATCGGTCAGTATGAAGAAAACTGTTTATTAGCCCAAAGGCATCATCCTAATAAGCGTTCATTGGAAAAGTTGTTGCAGCTTTTCCGAAGATCAGGCAGTGTATCTTATACTAAGCCCAAACGACAAAAATCGGTTACCGGAAATGAGGAAAATGAATATTTAGTGATGGAATCTCTAGTAGAAAACCCTCAAACAAGTCACCGAAAAATAAATGAAGCAACTGGAATAAGCAGAGAGAGCATCCAAAGAATAATTAAAAAACACAAATTTTACCCGTCTCACATACAACTTACATCAACAACTTTCTGAAGAAGATTATGATCGACGACTGAATTTTTGTTTTATGGGTCCTACAAAAATTTGGTGATGATGAAAATTTTTTTGAATACGTGCTTTTTTCCGATGAGTCAAGTTTCCATAACAATTGATTAGTTAATAGACATAACTTTCACTACTACAGTGACGAAAGTCGTAATATTTTTAGAACCCTTGATCACCAGCACAGATGGTGTGTTAACGTGTGGGGTGGAGTAATCGGAACGCAAATAATAGGTCCATACTTTTTTGATGTCCACTTAAACGTTTCATGATGTTTCTTAGATTTATTAGGAACAATTTGCTTATACTATTGGAAATTATTCCGCTTAATATTCGTCAACTAATGTGGATGCAGCTTGATGGGGCTCCTGTACACTTTCATAGACGTGTTAGGAATGTATTAGATGGGCAATATCACAATAGATGGATAGGACGAGGAGGTCCACAGGAGTGGCCAGCCAGGTCTCCGGACCTATCAAGTCTCGACTATTTTGTATGGGAATATATTAAAAATATTGTTTACAATACACCGCCAACGACACCTAACGATATGAAAGTACGAATAAGAGAAGCATTTCGGTCCACAACGCCAAATATGTTATCCAGGGTTCAGCAATCATTTCGAAAAAGAGTTCGCTTATGTATTGAGGATAATGGACACAACTTTGAACATTTATTAAAATAATAATTTTTTACTATTTAAGTTTGTTAACCTTTCAATAAAATGCTTTTAAAAAGGGTTTTTAGATTTTCATTACAATACATTTACGATAAAGAAATTATTCATAAGTAAAATATAAAACCCCGTTTGCGTAAAAAGCATAAGAGATAGGTATAGGGAACCTTAATATAGTTTTAAGGAGAATCTAGTCCTGCGTCGAAATAAGCCACTAAATAGGGGGTGTTCCATTTAACTTTAAGAAGTTATTCAATAAAATGTGTGCCTAAACTTTGTAGCAATTTTTTCACCACTGTATAATTTTGAAATAAAACTTTTATATGGTAGTATACCTTAACCTTTCAGCTAACAGTAGATATAATTATGAGCAGCTGGATTCCATGTTACAGGGTGAAATCAATTTTTAAATTACTATATGTATTTTTATATTTCTCAAAATTTCTCAGAAACGATCAGTTTTAGGTATAGGAAGTGTAACAGAAACTTACCTTTATTTGGTCTATACTACCTAAAATATAAAAAAATATAGAATGTTCCATAAGAAAAAATATAACTTTGATATGTACTTTATTTTTGTGCCACCCTGTATATTCAAAAATAATTTTGAAATATGTCCCTCAAAAACCCACATACGACTGCGCTAAAAATTATTTCCCAACCCTTTTCATTTCTCGCAGAAAAACCGAGGCGAATGTAAGTGGGCCACCCTGTATATTATTCAATTTTTAGAATCACAATTTCTTACTGATAATTTTTCTGAATAGTTCCCTATACCTATCTACACCGATTTTCGAGATAATAATTATTTTAGAACATTTTTTTTTTCAAAATATGATCCCACCAAAATTTAAATTTAGCTGCTACTTGAACCCATATAAGGCTGAAATTTTAGATGCAGTTTGCAAAAGCCTTGTATTTAACAGCTATCTAAATAAATTTATTTTATCTTATACAGGGCGGTTTAACATTAATGATTTTGACGTGACATACAAAAAAGATCAAAATTTTATTTTTTTAAATGGAACACCCTGTATATTACTTGAAATTCTGATAGACAATTAAAATGCCTTCAAGTTGATATAGCATAGTGGCATAGCTAACTCGTCAACTTTTTGAAATAATCGGAATAATGATTAAAAATCACATTGTCGACATCTTTCAAGTATACCTTTTTGAGCTCATCACGTCAAGGAATGAAAATAATCCAATCCAATATACCGAGGGGCAAGAAAGTTATGAACATTTTAATGTACGCGAAGTGCTGCTGGTGGCGCCCTCTACAATGAACATCAAAACTGTGATCCGATTTAGAATTCTCATGCTGAAAAACTGCTGAATACCAAATTTCGTTGAAATCGTGCTTTCATTAAGAGAAATATTACCAAAAAATTACAACTTTGACACCCTGTAACTTTTTTTGGATGCACATTTGTACTGAGATAAGTTAGGTTCAATCGAGTTATTTTTAGCCCCAGAATATGTGGTTTAATTTATGACCTCCATATTTGTTACACCCTGTATAATAGCAAATTGTTAATATGTTGTAATTGTACCTACAGGGTGGGCCAATATGCGAGGTAAGTGGTTGCATATCTCAAAATCCACTCATTGTATCGACTTGCGGTAAAAAATTATGTAATAAAAGTAGTCAACAGATAATAATGGAATTGAGCAGAAAGTAGATAATGCAGAAAAAATAGCGGATGGAATAGTATTAGTAAAAATGCACACATTTGATGATAAAAGAAATATTTTACTGAAGAGAAACATGCTCAAAGGATCAAACATTTACATAGACGATGGACATGACAAAAAGGAGAGGGAAACTCAAATGGGGATAAGAAATGAAGCAAGAAAGTTAAAATACGAAGGAAAAACGGTGAAAATAGGATTCCAAAAATTATGGGTAGATGGAGAGGAAACAGAATGGGACGACGGAGAGAAAAAGTTTAAGAAAAAGGTTTCAAAAAACTAGAGAAAGAAGAAAGGAAAGGAAAGAATAATGACGATAAGGCAATGGATAAGGATAATGAAGATGTATTAAGATATCAAATGAGGATACTATTTTGGAATGTAGCAGGATTGAAAAACAAAGATGAGGAATTCTGGAATTACATAAAGAAATTTAACAGTGTGAGGTTAATTAAAACATGGATAGAAGAAAAAGAGTGGGAAGTGTGGAGAGGAAGAAGAAAAAAGGAAGAGCGAGTGGTGGGATAATAGCGGGGTGAGGAGAGAGGGTGAATGAAA
The DNA here is from genome assembly GCA_030710515.1 of Abscondita cerata. Taxonomy (NCBI): domain Eukaryota; kingdom Metazoa; phylum Arthropoda; class Insecta; order Coleoptera; family Lampyridae; genus Abscondita; species Abscondita cerata. Next base: position 100,990 of record JALBCR010000286.1, read on the forward strand.
AGGACAGGGAAGGGAAGCAAATGCAAGGCGTAATGAAGAGACAGATGAAAATGAGGCAAGGTGAGGAATATACGATAATAACAATATATGGAAAGAAAATGGGAGAAACAAGGAAAAAAATAGAAGAGATGGTAGAAGAAAGAGAATAAAAGAAGATATTGATAGGAGGAGATTTTAATGCAAGGATAGGAGAGGAAGGGGGAATGATGGTAAATGGGGAGGAGGTAAGAAGGGTATCAATGGATAAGAAAATTAACGGGCAAGGAAGAAAACTAATAGAGATGTGCGAGGAAAGAGGATGGATAATTTTAAATGGGAACATGGAAGAAAGCGAAAGAGGAGATTACACATTTATGAGTTAAAGGGCTGAATCGGTAATTGACTATGTGCTAGTGAATGAGGTATGTGTAGGGAATATAGAAAAATTGATAATAGGAGATCAAGAGGATTCGGATCAGCAACCTCTAGAGGTGTTTATAAGTGATGAAGTGCAAAGGGTAGTGAAAGAAGAAAAGGATGAATGGAGATTCAAAAAATATGGACAGAAGAAACTATAGAAAGATACACAACTAGGATGGAGGAAGAAGTTGCAACGTGTGATGACATAGGCGAAGAATTAGAAAAATTAGTAAAAAAAACGGATATTGAAGTGAAAAAAGGTTCAAAATAGTCAAAAATGGTACCGGAAGAAAAAGAAGTGGTGGAATAAAGAATGTGAGGATGCCAAAAGGATGTAAGAAGAGGAAGGAGTTGGAAAAAGGGTACATAGATATAGAGGAATATAAAAGATTAAGAAAAAGGTATAAAGACAGATGTGAAATTAGAAAAGAGGAATATAAAAAGAAAGTAGAGGAAGAAGTAAAGGGAATAAAAATGAGGGGGATATATGGAAATTTATAAATAAATGGAAAGAGAAAGGGAAGAGTAAGGACAAAAGGTAGATGAAAGAAATTGGCTAGCACATTGTATGGAACTATTAGGAGGGAAGAAAGAAATGCAACGGATAAGGAAATAGGGAAGATAAGAAAGAAAGCAAGAGAGGGGAGATAACGATAGAGGAAGTGGAGGATGCGATGAAAAAATAAAGAGAGGGGAGGCAGAAAACAGACGGAACTCAAGGAGAACAATGGAAATTTACGGGGAAAAGGATGAGGGAGAAGGTGAAAGTTAATAAGCAGAATTTGGAGTGGGGAAGGAATTCCAAGAACATGAAAAGAAGTGGTAATATGTCCGGTATACAAAGGAGGTGATAAAAAGAAATGAAAAATTATAGAGGAGTGAGCGTGGCAAATATAGGGTACAAGATATACGCAGAAATATTGAGAAGAAGAGTGGATAAAGTGATAGAGGAAGAGAAATTGGTTGGAGAATGGCAGACGGGTTTTAGGAAGGGAAGAGAGCAGTGGACAATATATATATATATACTAAAGCAATTAATAAATAATGAGTTAGGGAAGAAGGGGGGGAAGTGTACGCAATTTTTCTGGATCTGAAGGCAGCATTTGAGACAGTAAATAGGAAATACTTATGGGAGACGTTAAAAGGAAGAAATATAAACGGTGATCTAGTGGACGCATTAACTGAAATATACGAAGACACAAGGAATACAACAAGAAGAGATGATAAATTGGGGGAGATGTTTTGGACGACTAAAGGGTTGAGGCAAGGATGCCCTTTAAGTCCAAGTTTGTTTTCGTTGTATATATGGGATTTGGAAGAAATGATAAAACATCAAAAATTTACATAGAAAAGAGCTAAAAGTGAACACAAAAAAGACAAAGGTAATGATATTCCAAAAAAAGAAGAGGGAGAAATAAAAAGGTAGTATGGAAATGGGGAGAAGAAACAGTAGAATGTGTGGATGAGTGTAAATATTTAGGGTACAACCTGAGGTACGACAACAAGGATGTAGGACATGTTAGAGAATTGGCGAAAAAGGGAAACAGGGTCGTTGGGCAAGTGTGGGGATTGGAGGAGAGAGTATTTGGAAGCGATATAGAGAAAAGGAGATGGTTATTTGAAAAATTGGTAAAGAGCGTAATGGTTTATGGGGCTGAGGTATGGGGATGAAAGGAGTGGGAAAAGTTGGAAAAACTTCAAGAAAAATATTGGAAGTGGACTATAGGCTTAGACAGAGAGACACCTGGCTACATAATTCGAGAAGAAGCAAAAATAGAAAAATAAGGACATATGCGGGGAAGATAGCGATGAGATATGAAGAAAGAATGAAAGAGAGGTGTGAAAATGAAATATTAAGTGAGTGTTGGAAAGAGGTGAAGAGCAACAAAATAGGATACGGGCAGGAGGAGAGGAAAATGTACTATGAAAGGGAGGGTATTCAGTGAATGAGGTGGAGAGGATAAGAACAGGGGGATGGAATATAGAAGATGAAATAGTGCAAAGAGACAAGGATACGCAAATACAGAAAAGGAGAAGAAAAATAAAAGAGGGGAAATATAATGAGGGATATAAGAACATAGTAACGGAGGAAAAAGCCAAATACCTGCTTGAGAGGAAAAGTATAAAAACGAAAAGAATTATAGCAAGGTTTAGATGCGGTAACGAGGAGAGGGAAAATAAATATTGGATGGAAGATGAAAAGAGGAAATGTAGCCTGTGTGGAGAAGGGTCGGAGAATGTGAATCACATGCTAAAAGAGTGTCTGAAGATGAGGGAAGAAAGAAGTGATTGATAAGAGGAAACGAGCGGAGGAAATGGAAAGAAGGTTAATATTTAATTTGTGAGGTGTAATTTTAAGTTTAAAGTTTATATTAATTAGGTAAATATTTAAGGCCGAATCTTTTGTTAATTTTTAAATAACAAATAAATACATACAATACAATACATAATTTTTTACACCAAGTCGATACAATGAGTGGTGTTTGAGATCAACAGCTTACCTCGCCTTAGGGCACACTATACATTATTGCATCGTTTTTCGGTTTTCGTTTTTAATTTTGCAAATCAGGCATTTTAGATAGAGAAAAAATTTAGGCCGTACCACGTGAATTTTGCAATTCAATGTCCACACAAGTGAGTTATTTATCAATAATGCATACCATAGACAGTGACTATATATAGTCACTGCCATAGACAAGCGCGTTAGTCAACGCTTCTTGAAATGTTATTGTAAGTGCCGTTTCAGATGTGGAGTATAACGAGCCTTACGTCGGGGTTTAGGACACGTCGCTCTTTTGTTTCCCTCACGCGGACTTTCGTTGTTGCCTTTGCGGCTTATGCATAAAACTGCTACCGCGCGGCGTATCATGTACACTCATGAAATTTAAAACTTGGACACCACAATTTCTGTAAACAAAAGTTTGCACATTGTGAAGCGGGCTTAAGGGTATCATTTACAATTCTAACAGCAGGTAGTCTCAGCAGGGGTTATCTTATAGAAGGACTGTAGAATGAATCATTACACTAAGCACGTTTTAGAAAATAGGTAATTTACGTTGCTTACTTAATTTTTTCTTTAAAGAATATATTTGAAGGTATCGCTAATTAAACACCATAGCTCGATTAATTATCGAATCAAAATTTTGTTTAGGAAATGTTTACAAAATAAAATTAGAAATAATTTTGATTTAAAAACGTCTACAAGCAATAACTTTTAAATTAAATCAAAAACTAAACATGGTTATTTGGGTTGACTGATTATTACTTATTTTTAAATAAATCTAACCTACTAATTATTGTAAGTTATTAAAAAAAAATCATTAAACTCTCTATTCATAATATTTAGTCCTTACAAAATGTATATTTTATGACGTTTCATTTTTTCTGTAGTTAATATAAAAAGTGAAAATAAAAACTAAGGCAATTCTTATTGTCAACGTATATATTTAGTTTTTTGACAAGAATTTATTACATAATTATAATTAAGATACCAAGTTATAGTTTAAAATTAAATGAAAACGGCCCGCCGCTAATTCCGAAACAATTCGCGCTTTCAAATGAGCACCGAGATGAGGTGGAAATTTCACAACACTTGAAATTTTAAACTAAAATGGAATTTACATTTCTTACTTTATTTATTGGTTCACACTACCCCTCCTCAAACAGTAGGTAATTGTTTATTTATTACATACTTCTAATGACCAATGTAACAACCCTTAGAGCAATATGACTCAAAGGAAGTAAATTAAACAAGCAAGGATATTCTATTGTTATTGAAACTTATTCATAAAGTAAAAACCATTTCCTTATAATGCTAATGGACAGGATTTTCTTTTAAGTATTAAGATTACAATAGAGGACTTATAAACTTTCGAAAATATCTAATTATAAATATTTACACTGCAATTGCGCTTTTCCTTAATAATTTCTTAGCAATAACATACACGTTCTTGGTTTTTAAGTTGTCATAAATTTGATATGATATAAATTTGTGTTTCTAATATTACATCACAAACTAATCTTTATTCGCCAAAAAATTGTTGCTTTAAGTTGTAAAGCTTCGTCCACACCTGAACAACAAACCGAAAGTCAAACAGAACGACAAACGATCTTTTATGATTTCCACAATCCGAACAACAAACGGAACGTTTGTGCTGTTCCATAATTATTTTCAGTAGTTTTCAGTTCATATATATTTATTATTGAGAAGAGAAAATTGCGGAAAACAAGAAGATAGTGCCAACCAAATTTTTACGCACAAAGAAGAGTAAAAATTATAATTTACTTCGCTTTTTTTTATTTTGGAAATTTCCGCCCAAATGATGCTAATAGGGACATCATTTTTTTCTTGCATTCTTAAACACTGATTAATTTAAAACATTTTTCTTCTGTCAACTCCATAATATTACCTAAAACACAACAAACCCACAAAAGGGAGGACAAAAATAAATAATTTAATTCTCCCGCATAAGTTTGTTCGCCGTTTTGTTTAGATTCGTCCAAACCTGCAAACGCATTCGCGCGCATTTTCTTTGATGTCGGAGAAAAACCGACAAGTTGCGGGAACGCCGCAAACCGTTCGTGGAACAATCAGGACTTGCGAATCTGTTCTAAAATTCGTACGTAGCACCGTCCAAATTAATGTTCCGATTGCCGTTCGGTTCGTTGTTCTGTTTGTTCCTCGGTTTGTTGTTCAGGTGTGTACGAAGCTTTACAATAAGCATATTAATATGAACTATATCTTATGAAAGGAGAGTTATGTAACTATAATTAACGACTTAACGTTACGTTAGTAGATTCCATTTACTATTTACACATATTTTCTTGGAACATTCGATAATTAACTATCGGGATATGATGACCCTATACTTCGCAGGTTGTGCGCAACTGGATACAAGCAAATAACTTGGAGCTGTTACCCTGGCCAGCAAAAAGCCCAGATTTTAACATTATCGAAAATGTTTGGGCTCGAATACTTGCTGTTATCCGAAGACAACAAGGGCCAAATTTTATACCAGTAAACCGTAATGCACTAATTGCAGCCATTGATACCGCATGGGAAACGATTAATATTAATTATATTGATACCTTGATAGCGTCAATGAGCAGACGCCTCCAAGAATGTATCAATAATAATGGAGGTCACACCCATTATTGATTTCTTATATTTATTTATATAGTAATACCTTTATTAAAAAAAAGTTTTCATTTAATTTTAAACTATAACTTGGTATCTTAATTATAATTATGTAATAAATTCTTGTCAAAAACTAAATATATACGTTGACAATAAGAATTGCCTTAGTTTTTATTTTCACTTTTTATATTAACTACAGAAAAAATGAAACGTCATAAAATATACATTTTGTAAGGACTAAATATTATGAATAGAGAGTTTAATGATTTTTTTAATAACTTACAATAATTAGTAGGTTAGATTTATTTAAAAATAAGTAATAATCAGTCAACCCAAATAACCATGTTTAGTTTTTGATTTAATTTAAAAGTTATTGCTTGTAGACGTTTTTAAATCAAAATTATTTCTAATTTTATTTTGTAAACATTTCCTAAACAAAATTTTGATTCGATAATTAATCGAGCTATGGTGTTTAATTAGCGATACCTTCAAATATATTCTTTAAAGAAAAAATTAAGTAAGCAACGTAAATTACCTATTTTCTAAAACGTGCTTAGTGTAATGATTCATTCTACAGTCCTTCTATAAGATAACCCCTGCTGAGACTACCTGCTGTTAGAATTGTAAATGATACCCTTAAGCCCGCTTCACAATGTGCAAACTTTTGTTTACAGAAATTGTGGTTTTAAATTTTCATGAGTGTACCTATCACCACCATGCCCATAGATACGCCTGATGTAGCTACCAGAGCGATTGCCCGGATACAAGAATTTGCACTCGCTCATACGCCCCTGCAACATGCTCGCATCCTTTTTCCAGCGTAGAGCGCGTCCTACGCCTCGTCTGAAACGCCACTAAGAGAGACGACTCCAATTTATGATTACGTCAGTCGTCGACCGTGTTTAATTCACAACTGGGGAATTAAGACAATAAAGGAGAGATAGTAGCAAACAAGACAATCGCAGCGACTCTAATTGAATTTCCTCTTCAAATAAAGTCAAAAGAGAAGAATCCCATAAGTCTTCAACATACTGTATACAATAAACCCACTTAACTTTTCGATTAAATTAACTGTCTACGAATATAGTTTTATTCATAGTCATAACTTCCAATTTTAGCATTAAATTAATCAAATCATTAAATTTGGTATTCGGCGTGCAAAGTGTTAAGACGTGAAGTAAACTCGCTCCGATTAAAACTGTAGATTTAGTACAATTAATATTAATAAAGTTATCTGTTGTTAGTGTAGGTGAAGTACGGAAGAAACGCGTGTTTTGAGTGAAGGACGTTGTAAAATTTTTATATACGCGTGTGGCCGTTTGATAGCGATAAACAAACGTTACATTTATTTTTGGAATTTTTACGCAAAGCTTTATTTTCTTTATATGCATGATTTAAATTTAAATTTGATTTCAAATTACATAAAATAACGTGTGGAATTAAACAGAAGCAGAGGAAAATCAGAAAAATGTCTGAATCAGAAAACACGGATCCGGACTCGAGAAAAAGAAGTGGAGTTATTTAATGCAATCAGAAGAAGTAAAAAGATGGGTAGATCGCCAGAGAAAGACCGTAAGGATGAAGAGAAATTCAGTTAATAAAAATAAAGAAGAAAAAACGAACGGGGAAATAAAGGAATTAAGAGCGGAAATGAAGACAATGAATGAGAAATGGGAAAATAAGTGCAAGAAATTAAGAGGAAAGAAAATAGGATTACTAAACATGTGGGCGGAAGGAGGGAACGAAGATGGATAGAGCAGGAAGGAAAAGTGAGAAAATGGACAGCAAAAAACTAGAAAATGGGGAGGGGAAAGGGGAAAAGAGAAGGAAATGAAAAAAATGGAAGAAAGTAAAAAGAAACAGGAAAAAAACAGAATATTATTTTGGAATGTGGCTGGAATAAAAACAAAGTAAGAGAATTTTGGAATTATATTAGGGATTTTAAAATGGTGGGGCTGGTTGTAACCTGGATGGTAGAGAAAGAATGGGAAGAGTTGAAAGACAAGATGCCTGAAGAATTTATATGAGACATACAGTTCCCGAAAAAACAAAGAAGATGGGAAGAGCAAAGGGAAAAATATTAACACGAAAAAGAAAAGAGGGGAGAGAGGAAAGGATAATGGGGGTGATGAAAACGAATATAGACACAGCAAAAGAGAAAGGTATGAAACAATAACAATTTATGGAAAAGAAATAGAAATGACTAAGAAAAAATAGAGAAAGTAATGAAAGAGAGATAAAAACCAATATTAGGAGGCAATTTCAATGCAAGGATAGGAGAGGAAGGAGGTAGGTATGATGGTAAATGAAAGGGTAAAGAAAAGAGTATCAATGGATAAAATAATAATTGGGTAAGGAAAAAAATTGGTAGAATTTTGCGAGGAAAAAGAATGGACAATATCAAACGGAAACACGGAGGATGAAGGGAAAGGAAATACACGTTTATTGGATAAATAGGAGAGTAGGTAATTACCAATGAAAGAAGTATGGAAGACAAAGTAAAGTTCAAAATTGTTGAAAGTGAAGATTCTGATCATCAACCGTTAGAAGTGACTTTGGTAGGAGAAGAAAATGAGAAAGAAAAAGGAGAGGAGTGGAGAGATATGAAGGTATGGACGGTAAAAATATAGAAATATAAAGGAAAAGATGGAGGAAGAACAAAGTTCAGAAGGAGGAATAGAGGAGGAGATAAACAAGATAATAAAAGAAATGGAGAAAGCAACAGAAAAGAGAAAGTATAGAGTGAGAACAGGAAATTTAAGGAGAAGAAATGAATGGTGGAATGCAGAGTGCCAGAAAGCAAAGAAGGAAATGAGGAGAGGGTAAAGAAAATTGAAAAAGGAAAATAACAATTGAAGAGTATAAAAAAATTAAGATGCAGAAAGGAAAAGAAGAATTCAAAATGAGGTTTGAAAGTGAGATCGAGGAAATAAGAAACGAAGGACAAGTTTGGAAGTTTGTGAGAAGAAGGAAAAAAGAAAAAAGGGACGAGCTAAAAATAGAATGAGAAAAATTGGAGCAACATTGTAAGAAGTTATTGGAGGGGGTAGACAGAATCAAAGGAAAAAGAAGATAAAACGCAAAATAAGAAAGTAAGAGAAAGAGGGATTGAAGAGGAGATGGAAGAAGCGATAAATAAGATTAAAAAGAAAAGATTGGTGGCACAGATAGTACACAGGGTGAGCAGTGGAAATACACAGGAGAAAAGATGAGAGAAATATTAAGAGAAATATTTGAAAACATATGGAAAGGAGGGGAGTTACCAGAAAAATGGAGAGAACCCCATAATATGCCCAATATACAAAGGAGGAGATAGGAAAGAAGAAAGAATTACAGAAGAGTTAGCCTTCTGAATGTCGAATATAAGATTTACAGTGAAATAATAAGAAAAAGGTTGGAGAAAGAAGTAGAGGAAAAGAAGTTGGTACCAGATTGGCAAATGGGTTTTAGGAGAGAAAGAGGAACAGTTAATAGAGAAATAGGGAAGAAAAGAGGAAAAATGCGATGTTTTTAGATTTAAGGTCAGCTTTTGATAAGGTGGAAAGGAGATGGTTGTGAGAAAAGGCTGGAATAAGCGAAGATTTAATAGATGCAATAGAAGAAATATACAAAGAAACAATGTGCAGAACGAGAGTAATGAAAAAGCTGGGAAGAGAGTTTAGGATAGCAAAAGGGTTGAGACAGGGGTGTCCACTGAGCCCTGGTTTATTTTCTTTGTATGTAAGAGACTTGGAGGAAGAAATTAAAGGACAGCAGGTAAGAGGGATAGTGGTGGGAAGAAGAAAAGTGTGGGTTCTAGCCTACGCAGATGATATGGTGGTCTTGGCAAAAACAGAGGAGGAAATGAAAGGAATGATAAAAGTTATAAATAGATATTTGGAAAAAAAAATTAGAATTAAATGTAGAAAAACAAAAATTATGGAGTTTAAGAAGAAAAAAGGTAGAATAAAACGAGGGAAATGGAAGTGGCGAGAGGAAAAGATAGAGATAGTAGACAAGTATAAATACCTAGGGTATATGGTGAGGTAAGACAACAAGGACGAAGACCAAATTAAGGAACTAGAGAAAAAGGAAATAAAATAATAAGGGAGGTATGGAGTATAAGCGAAAGAATATTTGCGGAGGACTTGGAGAAAAGAAGATGGTTATTTGAGAGAATAGTAAAAGATGTGTTGATGTATAGAGCAGAGATGTGGGGATAGAGAGATTGGGAGAAACTGGAGAAGATACAGGAAAGGTAATGGAAGTGAACACTAAGTTTGGAGAAGGAAACAGACAAAAAAAAGAGCAATACGGTATGAAGAAAAGATGGAAAGCAAGAAAGAAAATAAGATATTATATGAATGTTGGAAGGAAGTAGAGGAGCAAAAGATAAAATATGGTGAAGATGCTAGAAGAATATATTATGAAAGAGGAGGATATACAAGGGAAGAAATAAAAAGATAAGAGATGGGGAAGAAGTATGGAAGAAGAAATAGTACAGAGAGATAGAGACACACAGGCACAAGAAAGAAGAGCAAGAATTAGAGAAGGTAAATAGAACAAAAAGTATGAAGAATTAATAACAGATGGAAAACCGAATTACATAACCGGAAGAATGGCATTGGAAGATAAAAGACTAATTGCAAGATTTAGTTGTTGGGAGAGAGAGGTGAAAGAATTATGTGGATGAGGAAGATGGTGGAAAAAGAAAAGTAATAAGAATAGAATGAAGAGAAGAGCCAAAGAGAAAAATTTTATTTTATTTTTTTTGTTGTAGCTTTTATTGTATGGTAAGAAAAAACCGAATCTTTTGTTAATGTAAATAGACAAAATAAATTGAAATTGAAATTAATCAAACACATGTATTTGATTCCTCCAGTAAATAGTTATATTCCTTTTTTTAAGGATCTTTCTTGGTGGACGTGAAAATGGAACTACCTTTATAAGAGTAGTATTGAGTATTGCCAACGTTTCACCTAACAAATTGGGACTTTATCAAAGCCTACTATTTTTTTGCCGTTATGAAATAAAGATAGTTCAATAAAAATAGTTGACCTTGATAAGCCCCCATTTGAGCGAAATGTCAGCAATACTTTCCTATAAAGGCAGTTTCATTTTCATCTCCACTGCAAGAAGCCCTTAAAAAAGGCAATAAATTTTAATTGAAAATTTTATCAACAAAGCGGTTATCCACTTTAATGCAAGCAGAGCTGCGCAAGTTCTTCACAGAAAGTTTTTAATGTGAATAGAAGTAAATAAGAACGTAATCAAAAACAAAGCACACCTTCTAAGGGTGAAAAGTTAGGTTGAGATTAAGAACAGAAGTATGTAAATACATGGTACTCACGTCCTTCATGTATCTTTTAAACCAATCCGGAGTCTCATCTTCAGGAACTGTGGCGACTGCCACCTCGACTGAGGGTTTATCGATCATCCTGCGTAACCGTTTAATTGGACCGTTTCGAGTAGTATCCGAAACGCAATCCAGCTTTAAAGTGATGATACCACCGGTGCGTGCCCTTTGTCGAAACGAATATAAAGCGATTTGAAAATCTAATTGAGACTCGATGGGAAACTCCTTGTCGTCGATGCTGACATACGAGACATTAACATCATCTCCTGTAGCGCCAGAATTTTTCAACTGTCAACACAATCAAAATTAATCAAACGTAAAAAACAAAAGCCAAAAACTTCATACCAAATAAGACTTAAACGTTTCCCAATTTAACGTGGTGGCTGGAATGTCGCACATCGCCACAATATTTGCTTTGTCGTTAAGATGACCTGGATTATTTTTCCATTGAAGATTGTAGACGATTTCCAGATCTTTTTTTGTGGAACCCATTTTGGCCATGTCGTCGCGTTCGTATCAATTCTAGCTTGAAAATAAGAGAATTTTATCGATTACGTAACACGAAATATTTAAAAATCGAATTTCGCTAACATCGAGTACGAATTCAGTTTACAAACATCAATAAACAATAACATCAACAACGCACCCAAGGTACAGATGACTGTTGCGCATGCGCACTGATATTTACTGCGTAGTTAATTGACCTTCTTTCTCCAATTATCGTTTACGATAAATTTTTTTAATTAACTTCACATTGTTCCGGAACATTTTATTTGCATGCACTGAAATTTTAACGAACTGCCAACTACGTTAATGGACTTAAAACTTATTTTTCGTGTTGATACAACACCACGTTGATATCGAACAGTCAGTGGCGGAACAACGGGGCGTCGCGTATACATCCTGCGCCTACAATATGGAAGAATTTTTTTAACTACTCTTGGCTATTTACTTAGTTTTGAACCAATTAAGCGATTTTCCTAAAATTTTGAACGTTCACATAATTTTATTATCCAGAAAATGTGACATTAAAATTCTGATGAAAATGTATTCATTGGCCGAGAAAGTAGGTTTTGTAATAATTAAATAAAGTTTACTTATCATAGGGAACTAACCGGCTTTCGTTAAGGTTCAAATCTGGATACGTTTTAGGGTTAACTTTCGAAGCCTAAAAGAAGGTGGTAAATTTCAAAACCAGTATTTCGGTTGCTATTGATAACCTTTATTAAAGTAAAAAATTTGGTAAATACACGTTGTTGAATAAACTTGTTAATGTAGACTGTACATACATTTTATTTTAACTTGTATACTTTTTACTAGAATTAACTATACAATAATTAACTTGTACTTGCACTTGAACTAGAATTGTGACCCTTGATGGTCAAATGACAACTCGACAATAGCCCAGCAATAATTTCTTTTTCATTCCCCTAACAATTCAAGTTTGTTTTCTCCCCATTTATTTAGTTAAAATGTTCTCCAAACCCTTACTCTAATTTTGGTATAAACACACGTTCTATTTCATTTAACATAAATGGTACAATCAAAGTTATAGAATCATGAAAGCACATTCGTAGAAGAATTAAAAACACAAAATGTAACACGTTAAAAATTGATAAAAGCTCAAATGTGCTAAAGTTTGAGGTTAAGTGGGCAAGCGATTGAATTTACTTTAATTCACTATCAACAGATGCCACTTGCGTCAATTGATCCTGATTGCAAAGAGGCGGCACATACATGCAAAAAATTGCCGCTTAAATGAGGTGCTGCACTAGTGGAAACTAATTTTGGTAACATGGACGTTCATTCAAATAAAAGAAGTCACTTGTTCCAGAATACATAACAACGTTTTGTTTGTATTCTAGTTGAAGATCGAAATAAATACGGTAAAAACTACCACGGTATTATCAGAAAAACATGAAACAAGATTAATCTCGATTAGGCGTTATTATTCTTTATCAGAACAATATAAATTAAAATTAGTTATTTAGTTGGATGAAACTGAAGTAGCATGACAAATACTGTTATTGTTAACACTGACACCGTATAGGTGAACGTACATCGCCTAAATTACCTAGTACCACAGAAAAACTAAAATTTGTTTTCTAGTAGGTTACTAAAAATTTAATTTATTTGAGGTGGCGATTTAACTAGCGAAGTGTATCGTACTTGATGCGTCTGTTCACTCAAGCACAATCCTTTGACCAAAATATCTGCTTCCATAGCTGTGGAACTTGCACTCCAATTTTTGTAGCAAACATGGCCAATAGAATCGATACCCTTTGCGGAAGCTCGAGAACAGATGTTGCAGTATTTGTTTCTGATACGAAGAAATAATTTTTTTTCAGTAATATAACCAATCATTACTGTCTATGAATTAGCAACAAAAATGTACTTGTTTTGTTTAAGTTAACCTTCACACTTACAACTTCAGATTTTGCGTCAAAATTATGGCCGTAACTGCGTTTGCTCCAACCTCCATCAACCATAACAGTTATCCACGGTCTATTATCAGATTCGTCGTTATTTCTTCTTAAAGCTTCTTTTCGCTCTTCTATTCCTGCTAACTCCATATTTAGCCAAAAGCAATCTTTCCAGTTCTAAAAAATCCAATGATTATTTAATATTTTGCTATACAAGGTGATTTACGTAGCCCGTCGGTTAGAAAGTTATCGACTTTCTGAAATTCCATCAATATGAAATTTGGTACCTACGTGGCCATAATCGACTACTCTAGTCGAACATCTAACTGAAATATTTTCAAAATGGCGGCATTTTCAGATTTACCTAAAATTGACGCCATCTTTGTTCATTTAAATGAAATGACCTTACTTTGACACTATACCTGAATTCTACATTAAACTTTACGATCAGCATCATCATATTATCAAAGACATGTGTCATCGTTTTTTACGTATGTAACATTTAATGCGAAAATTAGACTTGCAGATGCTTCTTAAGAAATTCACTACTTTTGAACCATTGAAGATAAATAAATTATTCTTTGTGTTTTGATTTCTAGAGGTTCAGCCAATATTTCAAATCGTTGCTGACACTTCTTTCGTATTGCATTTGTCTACTGCTTTTTTTCAATCAGAAACAGTAAAATTCTTACCATTTCTGAGTGCAGAAATTGATGTAAAATCAAATTTTAGGGCTAGTTTAATTACAATTATGCATTCCTATCTTCTGTTGTTTTTAAGCTATTAGGTCTTTTTTTATGAAACTTTGCTACGATTTTTTTGAATAATTGCATTACAAGCAACCACATACCAAATTTCATAATGATGGAATTTTAGAAAGTCGATACCTTTCTAACCGACGCCGACTGGCTACTCAAAATGTATTTGCATAAGATAATAATTACAACTTACTCTTGAGAGGGTTTCTGAAATTTCTTGAAATTTATCAGAAGATTAACCCTCAAAACAGAAAACAACTCTTCGGAATGAGCCTATGTACCACCAGTAGCCAATGTTCCCCATACTGCAACTTAATTAATTCCCATGTTCCCATTTTTTATATGTTCTATGGCAAACATTAGACCCAAATAATAATATACTTGATAGCTCATTACGCAATTCTTTCGTAAGATGTAGCTTTTCATTTGTTCACACCTTGCTGTGTTCATACTGAAAATCTAGTACCCACTAACACATAGTTTAAATCTACTATTCGGTTGCCTTCAAGTGGAAATCTATTTGCTAAGGTGTAGAGTCAATTTCCACCTCTAATTGTTCAGTCATAATATTAAAGATGGATAGACTTAACGAACTTGATCAAAAATATCAATTAGTGTGTACCTACTCCTCAAGAGCAAAAAACGTGTGATTTGCCATAGGTTCATTGCTGGGCTAGTTAACAAAATGATAAGCCTCTTTTACGACATAACGCACAGACAAATATTTACATCAGGTTCTAGTGAAGATTGATCAAGTGTTTCATTACAGTTTTTCGTTTCTACTACTTCATGTAATTTTGGTGAAGTACGTTTTTTATGACATTTGAACTTCATGAAGTACCCTGTTCACTCACAACAATTTGCATTTGCTATATTACTATAAACAATGATAGTTTTATACATTACTTATTAATGTAGAATTAAAACTTTTTTATTTTGTTCAACATACCGCAGAATGCGTTTCCTGGCCAAACGAGATCTTCGTGAGAATTTAGGTGTGTTCCTTCACGATTTATTAACTAAATTTCCACGTAAATTATTTACTTTCACCATTTAAAAAAAACAATGTTTTATCACAATTTAAAGCATTTAGTTATTAATTAGTTTTGGTATTCGGAGAAAATCACCCAAAAATTACAGACACAGTGCTATCTGTTGACAACATTTTTTACTATGATTTACATTACTCTTATAGGTAATAATAAACGTTCATTAATAACAGTTGCATTTTACTTTTAGAATACTGTCAAAAGACTTTCCGTCACCTAGATAACAATATCTCAAACATGTTATAAGCACAAACAAATTGAGCCACTGGTTTTGTCTCAATTACAATAAGAAATTTGTCACTCACAACGTCGACTATTTGTTTATCGTGCCAAGAAGAACCCGGGAGCAGTTGCTGGAACGAATATAGAACGCCGCAAATGAAATAAGAAATAATCTTGATGCACTGACTGGAGTCAGTGATTCACTCGTCATCCGTCGTTGTCATGTTTGCATTCGTGCTGAAGGAGGACACTTCAATACTTACTTTGAGTTCACATTCAACATTATAATAAATTTTGAAGGGCTATACAGCTCCCCTTATAAAGCATTTTGGGGCACATGTTTTTGTTTCAATTACTCATAGGAATCATCTGGTGAACTTTCCCTGGACGTCATAAATCACTCTGTATATAGCTACTTTGATTTGAATTTTGAAAATTTAGCTTTAGGCGTTTTCGGGCATGTTCTTTTCAACTAAAATAATGTTGTCCGATTGTATCGGAAGTTGACATCATCTTCGTTATTTTAAATAAAACACCCTGTATATTATTGCAATTGTGAATTCTACGTTAATTTTTAAATAAACTTTCATTAAGGTTTCTTATTTTTAAAGTTAACCGTTTTTCAGATATTTAATTTTTTTCAAAAAAAAAATCTAAAAAACACTTCCTAATTTAAAGAGATGTGTATGTTACAATAATAAAGTTAAAGAGATAAAATTTTTAAAAGACACAACTGAAACTCTAAGTTTCCCTTCCATGATTTCATAGTTATTTAATTTCATACAGGGTGGTAGAAATGTAGTACCGAATTTAATCAAGTTCAAACCATCATAACTTATTTATTTTTAATAGAACACTCTGTATATTATTGCACAACTCGATAAATAATTTTGTTCTCTTTCGAATGGTATAATAGTTCCCTATACATATCTTCTCTGGTTTTCAAGGTATTTACTGCTATTCGTGCAGTCAACGAATTTCGCATAATTTCTTGCGAGGATGGCTGTGAAATTTTAGTGGAACTTCAAAACAAGCACCTAATTTGTCACCAGTTTATTGTTGTCAATTTAACACAATCATACAGTGAAGGGTTATTTGAGTCTTATTTATTGCTAAATAATGGAAAATAATGAATAACAGTAAATACCTTGAAAACCAGAGAAGATAGGTATAGGGAACTATTATACCATTCGAAAGAGAACAAAATTATTCATCGAGTTGTGCAATAATAAACACGGTGTTCCATTAAAATAAATAAGTTATGATGGTTTGAACTTGATTAAATTCGGCACTACATTTCTACCACCATGTATGAAATTAAGTAATTATGAAATTATGGGAGGGAAGCTTAGAGTTTCAATTGTGTCTTCTATAAATTTTATCTTTTTAACTTTATTATTATAATAACATACACATCTCTTTAAATTTAAAGAAGTGTTTTTTAAATTTTTTTGAAAAAATTTAAATATCTCAAAAACGGTTAACTTTAAAAATAGGAAACCTTAATTAAAGTTTATCTAAAATTAACGTAGAATCCAAAATTGCAATAATATACAGGGTGTTCTATTTACAATAACGAAGATGATGTCAACTTTCAGTACAACCAGAAGCGTTAGGTGGACGCCATTATTTTAGTTGGAAAAAACATTCCCAAAAACGCCTAAAGCCAAATTTTCAAAATTCAAATCGAAGTACTCTGTGAAATATGTCTAATGTCTTGTCACCGTGGGACACCCTCTAGATGTTTGTATAAGTATTTTAGATTTTGGTTATCTAATAAATTTATATTGTGACAATATAGGTACTGTACAGATTATAATACTCTGACAGATTTATGTTACTAGAATATACTTTTTACATATTGCTGGAAGATGATATGATAATTTGTTTTTGAACTTGCGTGCGTCTTATCAAACTATGTCTTGCGGATCATGTGCTTTTGGTAGTCAATGACATAACAATATAATGTCCTTGCAACAACCGCAAGAGTTAAATGGTTAAACAAATTTTGAAATTCTTGCCACCTTGTATTATTTCGTTGAATTAGTGTAATGTGAGTTCAGAAATGAATGAAAATGTTACTGCAAGCATGTCAGAGTGCTGCTTCCAGGGTTTTAGTACAAATTAAAAAGTACATTTAGCATGGAAAATCTGTCCAGGAATGTGAAAAACTGAAAATAGAACAATTGTGTGAAATAACAAGAAATTTAATGTTGATGTCATTTTATTTATAAAAAAATTAATTTGGCCAGTCAGTGTGTCCACATAACTACATTGGCTCCTTCACTATCAACCACAGTGCGACCTTCTGTTTCGTCTATCTATGCTGGCAATATAATTAATACACATGATGGCGAGTTTCAATCTTGACAATTTAGCTAATTTTTATCAAATACACAAACACTCTTAGAATTTTTTAATGACCTTGTTTCAAACCCTTTTATTATTTTATTTTTTTGGTTTTAGATAGACAATTAATTACTTAATTAAATATACAGGGTGGTTCACCAGAAACCGCCGCTATTGTTTATGGAAAAACTGTATGTAGGAAAGACGTATCAATTTGCTTATTTGAAATGGAACACCCTATATATTACTACATTTTTAGATTCTACGTCTAATTCTAGGCATATTTCATATACAATGTCACCTCAATTGTTTCCGACTTATTTAATGTTTTATGTCAAAATTGGCGTTTGTAGACCAAAAACTAATTTGAATTATCAAGTATTCAAAAACATTTTTTACTAGGTTTGCGTATTTCTTTATGTTAAGCTGGGTACGTTTGAACAGTATTTGTGCAAAATAGTAAAAAAAAAAATTATAATTAGTATAAGTAGTTTTGAAAATCGTCAAAGGTCAATTTTTTAAAATGGAACATACCGATTTTTATATTTTTATCTCATTCGTGGTCCAAAATAAGGATAAGTTTGATCTATTCGGTTTTTGCAATATTTTATTGAAATACGAGTAGTATAAGAGAGTTGAAAACACTGGGGTTCTATATTATATTCTCCTTTTAAATATCTTCTAGCCTTGCGTCAATTTTTTCGAATATTAGTCGTACTCGTTAGGTATACTTTCTAAAAATAACCTCATTACTACCAAAGCAAAAGTAGTGATAAAGCATTTCAGAAAAATGTCAGATATCTTCGGCTAATACGAAGAAAATCGAAACGTTTGCTTACCATTACATTTAAAAGAAATTTTGAAGTTTTGCGGCTTTGACAACCCCATAAGTTTGTCTCAATTTGATACCCTAGAAGACATAGACGCGTTTCAGAATATTACTCGAAGTACTATACCAAAGATATTCGCCGACAACATCGAAAATTTTTTAGGGCCATTTAAAAATCCACCTGATTGTTTTTTTATTTCTCCGGGTCATCTGAAAATTATAACTAATATAAAAGAATTTGCCGAAAAATATTTGAAAGAGCAAGAAAAATTTAAAAGCAGTAAAAGAAAACTGAACAATATAATTGAATCTGAAGTTCTTACTAAAAAAAAAGTTCTTGTAGAAAATAAAAAAATAAATGAAAACGAAATTTCGAGGAAATTTCAGAAGAAGAAAAAAGTAAATCTCATGGGGCGGATGCTGAATTGGACTGAATCATACCTTAAACACCTTAAATTTAACGCAACAGGAAACCAAATCATTAAAGGATGCACTTGTACCAAAAATAAAGAACAATACTTGTTTTCTCCGTTGTAAGGCTATGCAGCAATACTTGCAAAATTTTCGTGCTCCATCAGGAACATGGTTAATATCAAACTTTCAGAAATATTTAAAAACTCACGAAAGAATATTTAAAAAAGGCCCCAAAAAGGATTCGCATACTTACACAATGCTAGAGTATGTAAATCAGAATATTAAACAAAGTTCGCGTTTTTTCAACAGGATAACACTAGATTGTTAGAAACTATGAAAATAAAAGCTGGTTTTCCTAGACTTAATAAAGATAGAATTAGCAGTTGGTTTTTATAGATGAAACTCCAAGTGGACGGGTATATATTCAAGATACTGTACATATAGGGACCAACCTTAAAACAATATTTTTGAAAGAAAGTACAATGTTGCAGTTCGGAAATTTTTTGATTAGTCCAAAACATTTGCAAAAGTTGATTGACACCGTTTCAAAAGATAAGCACTGTTTCACTCAAAGCTTATTGATATCAAAAGACAAGATTAATTTCGATTCATTTGAGAAAATTACTGACTGGAAAGTGATTGCTCAGTTACTGTTAAACGTAAAGGATAGTAAAGGTCGAAGTAAACGCACTGCTACTTTCCTTAGCATGTGTAAAAATGTCTTAGATGTGTTTTTGATTCAGAATATTACTCCATTCGAGTGAATTATGAAAATATGGATGGCGAATTGTTTCTTTAGAATATGGAGAAGCTGGATTCATCAACATTCTTCTTATACATTTGCAAAGAATTTTATCACTTTAAATTGTTACACATGCAGAACTAAATGCCTACTCTTCGTTGCTTTACGCGAAACAGTGTCGTTACAATAATAATACTAATTTATTTCTTCCATGGTTATTAAACAGTCAACTTCGTTCTATGACAACTACTTACTCCACGATTGTCAATTTTTCTGTACTTGATGTTCTACGTTGTCTTAACCGGATTAATCTAATTAATGAGTAGCATCTGATGCAGGTAAGTTTTAAGAGCAAAATAGTATTGATCTTATATGTATATTGTTTTGTAAGATTACGGCTCTCCTTTTATAACGGACGATCAACATAATTTGTAATCAAGTCAGCTTTGGTTCCAAAAACAAATATCTAATTTTTAAATGCATATTCGAATGTCAAAATTGACAGAAGGGAAAATCAAAAGGGTCCAGCTCAAAAAAGAGATACGTTATCGGATCCAAGCCTCTATTACAAATTATGTTGATCGCCCGATACAGCTGTACATAATAGGTACAGCTTTATTAGTTTTTATGTATTCAGATAGATAGAATTTCTGAGAGCGAAAAGTGACAATCCGGGGTTTAAATCCTTTTTTAAAACAATAGTACTTAAGATACCTATAATCAATTAAGGTTAACAATATTACATAACAGGGTCTACTTGTAGAGAATTATCAGTATCCGAGAGAGAATAATCATCCATTAGGGAATAAGAACTGTGCTAGAATTACCGAAATTCCAGATGATGAACAAATAATTAAACAAAGTTGGCTTTCGGCATCGTTATTAAGCATAAATTTAGGAATTCCCGTGGCTGATGCTACCAAGCCTTCTATTGATATAATATTGACAACTCCAAGAGAAATCAGTGGATATTGAGTAGAAGTAACTGTAGAAGAAGAAGAGAGTATTACGCACACTCCAGGTGGACATAAGTAATATTGTGATTATTAACTTTAACCTTTAAGTGGTAACATCACTCGACTTACTGTTTACGGTAACGCGGTGTCTCGTACACACGGACTCCAAAATACTTGTGCAAGTGCTTTTAAAATATAATTAAACGAATGATGCAATATTATAGGTCAAGAATATAGATTTTTTGAAAATAAAAAGTGCTTTATTATTTATAAAACAATATTGAAAACTAAAAATATTTCTTATTTGTTCCTTAAAGTGCATGGTACCTAAAAATTAATAATTTTAGTCATTGTCTTGCAAACACTCAACACAAATGTTTCTAATATGTTCCCCACATGCATTTCTCCGGCATTTCATACATATTTGTTTAGTTGACCTATTTCTAGCCCAAGGGCAATAATAGCATCTTCTGCGTTGACCTCCTGGCTGCTCGGGGACTGGTTTATCTGGTAAGTTTAGTTCTTCTCTGAGTCGTTTCCTAATTGCTTTCGGAATATGTGTATCTTCTACTCTTATTACTTGCCATGGTTTGACCATTTTGTAAGCCAGTTCCTTCAAAATTTGCTTCTGTTTACTGGGTTTCCCAAATTTGCTTCACATATAACCTTGGCATTTATTGCAGCAATATTTAGTAGGTGAAAGAATATAACTACAGGCCATCTTCTAGTTCTTCTGCCAACATTATAAGTGGCACAGAGTTTATCGTTTACATCAACACCACCTTTTGTGAGATTGTAAAAGTCAAAATATCTGGCTTTTGATGCTCATACGTGCTTGGATCTATTTTATCATCATTGTGAAAAGTTGAAAGTAATATAACAGCTTTAGACTTTTTGGTACATATGACATTAATGTCATTTCTTTGGTAAATCAAATAATGTTGAATATTGTAGTCGATTTTTATTTGCTTGAAAATCAGCAGGAATTTCCTTTTGTTTTTTCTAATTGTTCCTACAAGTGTTAGTCGATGCTGACGAAGTAAACGTAAGGCCAGTGGGATACTTGTGTACCAATTATCAACGGTCACGTTCCTCCCCGTTTGATTTACCGGTTCTATTAGCCTACAGACAATATCTTCTGCCGTGTTGGAAACTGCATATGGCCCATCTGGTTGTTTACCCGCGTAAATCTCCATCTTTGAGCAATAAAATTTCTGGCGTCAACCATGGCAAATATTTTTATTCCATATTTGCTAGGTTTATTGGGTAAGTATTGGCGAAAACTGCATTTCCCTCGGAAACCGATAAGTTGTTCGTCTATGGTTACATATTCACTTGGCCGGAAAAATGTGGAGCACTTTTGCACTATTTTCTCAAATAAAGACCTAATTGGTGCTAATTTGTCTGTTTTGAGTCTTTCACTCCGTGTACGTATATCATCAAAACGTAAAGATGCCAAAAGAAACAGAAAACGTTTATATGTCATAACTGAACTAAAGAAATGATGTCCTATGTCTTTTTGGGCAAATAAATCTTGATAGTTCAAATGAGAACCACGTAACACTCCCGACATTATCAACAAACCTAGAAAAGCTCTCATTTCTATATCTGTTGTTTCCCGACATTGAGATTTTTGAACGTAGTTGCCACTAATTTTTGTAATTATGTAGATATTTGTATTTTCCACTAACAAACTGGTAATTTCATTGTCAAAAATAATAAAAAGCTTCTAAATAATTCACAACACTTCGCGCAACTCCAATACTGCCAGGTAAATGTGTTACAATATTGTGTTGTCTGGTCCTGGATGCTGGAAGCGATTTTTTTCCCATTTAGAAATTTTATCTCTGCCTAAATAATAATTTCCTTGTTCTTGAACGGCCTCCTCCTCTTCATGATCCGTAATGCTAGTTTCACTTTCCTCTTCTGTATCAGTATTATGTTCACTGAAACTTTCATGTTCCTCTAAGTCCGTATCTGAACACGGCATGTTCCGAAACTCTTCAATCTCACGAACAGAATCTTCTGCTGCCTGTAATAATTTTTATTCACTAAGGGGTCGATGAAACTCATAATAATCTCTGCTTGTACCTGCTATAACTATGTTTTTTTATTGAAATTATATACAACAGTCGACGTTAGAAGATTTATTAGCATACGTACACGGCAAGATATTTTAGACAACTAAATATTCACTCTTGAAAAGAATTACACATTGTTATATACTGCGTAAGCATAACTGAAAGGTAATAATGTACGTTATTTATGAAAGTGCTGGCGTCAATGTATGTTTTGGTGTTTATTGAAATGTAATATTTCTGTTTATAACTCAAAAATATACGTGACATTTACAGTAACCCGGTGTTTCCTAGACACAGAAAACAACCCAATACACTTTAGAGGCTACATACTAATTCCGATGTGCACTAAAACTTATGAATTTATAACTTTCGTTTCTCAATAGTGTAATAAAAGATTACCTGAAAGGAAAATTACATATTTACAAAAAATGACAGAAATATTGTAAACTGAAAATGCGTCTATGCCTGAGAGACACCGCGATACCACTTAAAGGTTAAGAAATGTTACCTCTAATTCTAGATGCCTGTGATGAAACCTTTGCTACAACCGATACTACAAGAAACACAAAAGATTCTAAAAAGTTTTTATCCAATTTTCATGCCTCACAGAGCACATTAAATTTAAAAGACTACACCGAGCAATCAAAAAATAATAAAACGTCGGCTTTCTTAAAAATTCAACTGGAAAATAGGAAAAAGATGACAATTAAGAAGAGCGCCCTGTGTTGGTTGTTACAAAAAATAAGGCAATAAAGCTAAGTAATGATAGGAGGCACAGATTTCGGAATGTTTGATGTTGTAATAACGAGTGTAATAAAATAATAAAAAATATGTGGCCTCAGATGTGGCATTTAAATGAAGCTTTTGTATTATTTGTTATTGAAGATATTAAAAAAAAACTTACATACTTATTTACTTATTCAATAATAATCTCTCCCAATTTATAGAGAGCTCAAAATTAACAAACAGGTTAGTATATTTGCAGTACCAATAGCCAGATCAATAGGGAATAGAAATTTAGGTAACGATAAATATATTTAAGTTAATTTTGTGCTTATAATTATTTTTAAATACTAAGTAAATACGTAAATACAAAATAGTTATTCAAATACAAAAAATCATTTAATTATTTTAAATACTTATAAATATAATTAAATATAAATATTTTATTTAATATAAATAAATCCGTATTTATAAATAGGTGCACAAATACCTAACAGTGACATTCCCCTGGTCACTCCCATCCTCGCGCTAAAGGTTTAAAATAGATTTTTCTACCACTTCAGAAACAATTCCAACCTACATTCAAAGTTACTGATCGAATAAGGAAACCCCTTGGAAATGAAGCCTATTTTTACATCTTTTAACAAAATCTCACTAAAATTCACCTTCTTCGAAGGATGACTTTCCCACACTTTCTTCTCAGGGAGTATATCGTATTCCTTTTTCATGTGGTTTAGTGTACATAGGTGAAACATAAAAACAATGGTGAAACTGGTCGTTCTATTAGTACACGTATTTCAGAGAATGGAGCATATATTAGGTCTTTAAAATTGTACCAAGTTGGAAGTTTCCATTAGCTTCCATAATTGTTTTTATATACCTACTTTAATTTAGAAGAAGATTGTAAAAATTTAACAGTCAGAATTAGTCGCTAGATTTTATTTGCAAATAGAAATTTTTAGGGCCTAAAATGTCCACCTTTACATACTTCTCCATGAACTTAGAGATCCGGTATTCATATCCAAAATTAAATAAAAGGTGTTGCATAAAAATACCGACGTGTGTTTAATGATTTTTTTAATTGTTCACTTAGTTACTAATAAATGTAACAATGCATTTATGATTTATCAGTAATGGGAATAAGAATTTTTAATTTAATAAAAATGTTTTTAGTACAATAATAAATTAATGACTTCAATATAAGTAATTTTTGTCAAAATCATTGGATTGGTTTAAAAAATGCGCCTCTTTTTATACTACTTACAATACACAAATAAAAAGTTGAGTAAAGTTCAAGGCGCACAACTACCGCATTATTTGCTTTTATTTTGGATAATTAACCAATGTGTTACTATTAATTATTTGTAACGAATTATATGTAAAACAGTAACTGTAATAAAAAGCTTTTTACAATTTTTAAACTAGTCTAGTACTTTTTACCGTTTATAATTTTTTGAAACCTATAAATTGTGTTGGTACTACCTTTACACATTCTTTGGTAATTTCCTTACTCTTATACGAGGAAAACATGTACGTAGAATTATGTATGTCCAAATGTTTTTATTTAAATATTGTTAATCTACGTAAATTAAAAAGTAAAACTTTTCAAAATTGAATTGAAAAACTAAAAAGTAACAAGCTAAAGAGAAAGAGAACCGAAAGTTTTATCAAGGTAATATCAAGAAAAAATTATAGTAAACGTGACTGTTTAAAAATTTTGTTAATGAAAATAAATAGTGAAGAAAAAGAGGATAATATGTATGGTTATAGTAAAACCATTAAAGAATCAAAAATTCAAATTCTAGATTGATGACTGTGGAGGTTTAAAATTGCCAGTAGATTTTTTCGAGGTTTTTTCCTGAAAACCAATTTCCCGAAAACAAATTTAATATAGAGATTATTTTGACCATAAACGGACTCTTTTTGACGGAATCGTGTAAAACACATAAAATTGAGGTGAGTTTGTGATGGCCAAAATGTCAGTGAATATGAGGAACATTTTCAAAAAAGGCAATAAAGGGTGAAAATTTTGAAAAACGATACTTTTTCAAAATCGTTTTGCATTACAACCGTTATAGTTATTTAAATTTTAAAAACACATTTACGATCGAAAAAGATAATTTCTCGTAAAACGTAAAATTATAGGACTAAAACACCACCAAAATCAATATAAAGTGAAAGAATAAAAATAAGAGACCAGTCAAAAAATAGCCTGACTATTGATTTACAAGTTCTACCTCCGCACACAAGATGCAATTCCTGGAGAGGAACCGGTAAAAAGAGAAAGGCAGTGGAATAATCCTTCATAGATGAAATAAACGAAAGAAGAGTAAACCCAGTAGTTGCGGACTTAATAGACAGCATAGAAGCAGTAACATGTCTACATAAAAAACTGCAAAAAATAATAGATGTAAATTCAAATACTAAAAGAAAAATCAAACAAATGACATTCAAAATGAAAAGACAAATAGAGAAGATAAATAAACAATTAGTTAGGAGGTTTTTAGAAGAAATGAAATTGAAAAAAACTAAAAAGACGACGATAGAAGAATGAAATTATAGATAAAAAAGAAAGAATCAGCAACATCGAAGATATTAACACATTTGAACAATGGAGACAACTAGCATGCGAAGAATAGTCAGACAAGCCTACAGAACAACAAAATTCATAGAAGGACATTTTTTACAGGACTCAAATAGTACTAGGACAGTCTAGATAGAAACAAAGAAGCAGAAGAAAATACGGGTTTACATAAACTAGCACTAAATAAACATCTAAAACTAAAAGATATGAACGGGGAATTCGAAGTACTTGAAAAGAAATAACTACAAAAATAAAATACGAAGAAGAAGGAGGCGACATCTGAAAAAAAATAGGAAAACTAAAAGAGGCAACCATAAGACAAAAGCATAACTATACACAAAATAAAAAAATAGAAACAAATAGACACAGAAAGATGGTAGAATGCGTGTTTAAAGACACAAAAAAAGAAATAAACGTAATAATCCCAATTTGACAGAAAAATTTATTTTTCACAACGTCCTGTTAGTTGCTGTTTCAGTTGACTCGCGGAAACTCAGTCCGCGCCGATGTGCGCTCCCTGACGTAAACCGGAAACATAACCGTTGCTGCTGAAACATAGTCTCACCACAGCATAATAAACACACAGTAGCTCATCTAGATCTACTAAACGATTGTGCAAATGGCCGTTATTTTGGTTTAAAAGTGGTAGAGAAAAGATATAAACCCGGCTACCAGAACCGAACCGCTAAAACGCCCACAACAAAAAGATCGATTTCAAATCAAATCAAATTTTATTGGTCCATTCACATTAACAAAATGATTCGGCTCCTAACTAAGCAACTTAACAACTTTAATTAAATAACACCAATACTACCTATTGCTTTTCGTATTTGTGTATAACTTATTCTACTTTTATTTTAATTGTATGATTTTATTTTTCTATTCTATCTAGACTTTTCTCTTTTTACCTCACTCATCTACTTAATTACTTCTCCCTCTTCCCCCAACAACGTACTTCTCTCTCTACTTTCTTCTCTCAATTCATCATCCTCTTCGCTCATATGATCTAAGTTTGCCCACCCTTTTCCAAACAACCTATACTTTCTATCCTCGTCCTTCCACCAATACTTATTTTCCCTTTCTTCATTTCCTACTCTGAATCTCGTTATCAGTCTCTTCTATACAAATTTGCTTTAGATATCTGAGTTCCCCTTCCGTCCTTATCTCTCAAAATTTCTCATTCTACTTTCAGATGATAGATGCAAATGATAGTAATACGACGTAAGGTTAAAAGTTATTTATTTGCACACATAACACACAGAATCAAAAACTAGGTTATGCGGTTTATTTTACCGTCTTATTAGTGCATACTACAGTCTACATTACTGTCTATTCTGTCTATTTCCCACTATTTGTACTAAGGTATTTATACGCTGAGATACTTACTTTCTACCTCTGCAGTATTGTGTACTCTTTTTTGCGTATTTGGCAAGGTTGTTTCTTGTGCGACCTAGATATTATGAAACTTTTAATACTAACGTATCTATTGCTAAATTAACATGTTGGTGGTGAAATGTATGTCATCATACGTGCTTTGAAATCATGACCTCTCCTTACTATACTTCTTCCTTCTCTACTTATCCTTTTTATCTCTTCTCTCGCGTATCCTCCTCTTTGGTAGTACTTTCTCCTTTTTTCTCCATATTATACTTTTTATATTTTATTTCCTTCTCTCTTTTGTTTTCCATCTTCTCCTCATACCTTACCGCCCTTCTTCCTGTTCGAATTTTTAATCTCTCCAATTTTATCTCTTTTTCACTATATATCTAGGTTTCTTTCTCTCCAGCCCCAGTGTCTATTTCCAGTATTTCTGTGGAATTCCTCCTAGTTCCTTTCATTCCTTTTATCCCCATATCTTCCCTCCATATGTCAATACTCCTGTGAGTATCTTATCAAATAGTCATCTTCTTTTCTCTAGGTATTTTCCAAATATGCCTTCTCTCATTTCCCCAAACCTGTTTTACTATTATCAGAAATACATTATTTCCCCCGGAATGTAAAACGTCCCATAGATACAAGCAGTAGGTTCTCTATACGTGTTAGTGTTTCCTCCAGTCACCGATAGATGGCGTTATGCGTTGGCTTTCCGGTTTCGTCATTGATTGAATATTGCTATAGTGTCGTGATAGATATCGATTCAGAATCGATTATATTTCATCAAAAATGGCTGCGCGCTGTAATACCAGAAATAATATTACCACACGACGGAACAACGCAATAATTTAAAAATAGATTTTTTTTAAGTTTTTAATATTTCATTAGGATATTACTATTTAGTTTGTTTGAATTAATCTTCAATTTTAAATTGAGTGTTAGGTATGAAAATAACAGAAAACGAAAATATTATAATAATGTAACACGTATCGCCACCTATCGGCAACTTCGGGAAGTTTATATGCAAATATAGAATCATCTGGGCCTTATACATTTCGAGGGAGATGATGTATTTCTGCTATTATTTATATTTACTTTTGTTCTATTTCTTTGATATACGAGGGTATATTGAAAAATTCTTAGCCTACTATAGAACCAAACAAAATTTCAATGTCAAAATATTTTATTACTCAACATATTCTCCTCTTAATTGGATACATTTATAACAGCAAACTTGCAACGTTTCTAGACCTTTAAAAAAAAAGTTTCTTCTTGCTCTACAAACCAGACCTCCACAGCTTCTATTACCTCCTTGTTGGAACAAAATGTACGACCTTTTAAACTTGTTTTCAGTTGAGGTAATTCAAATCCTAAATCACAAATTTTTTGCATGTCAACATGAGATTTGTGTGCAGGGGCGTTGTCCTTCAAAAACAAAACACCTTTGGATAGCTTTCCGCATCTTTTCTCTTTAATATTATCCTTATCCAAAAAATCAATCATGATTACTCCATGGCAATCCCAAAAAACTGAAGCAAGAACTTTTCCAGCAGATTTTTGGACACGAAACTTCTTACGTCTTGGAGAACCAGAGTGTGGCCATTCCATCGATTGTTGCTTTGTTTCTGGATTGTAGAAATGTACCCAAGTCTCATCCATAGTAACAATTCGGTTTAAGAAGTCTACATCGTTTTCAAATCGAGCACAGATCGAACGCGATGCTTCTACCCTTGTACGCTTTTGGTCAACATTCAAACATTTGGGGATCCATTTTGCAGCAATTTTCTCATGTCCAAATTAATGTGAACCATATTATGAACGCGTTCGTATGAAATATTCAGTGCTTCAGATATCAGTTTTAGCCCAATACGACGGTCTGATAAAATCATGTCATGAATTGCATCGATATATTCGGGGAATGACACAGAAACTGGCCTTTCCGATCGGTCATCATCTTCAATGGAAAATTTACCTCTTTTGAAACTTGCATTCCAATTTTGACGGTCGCATACGAAGGACATTGATCACCAAGGGTATTAAGCATATTTTCGTAAATCTGCTTACCTCTTAACCCTTTTAAATACAGGTACTTGATGATGGCTCGATACTCCAATTTTTCGATTTTCACAATTTCGGTGGACATCTTTTTTCATTTAATTTATTGCGTGACTCTGGTTTACTTTTTTGACGTCAAACTTTACACTGACACTCCTAATAAGTTATTGTTCGTTGCTATGGTAAGGCAATATTTTGTTTATGCAAGGAACTGGTCTAGGATAACTAGATATCAATACATCCTCGTACTCTTTATCCTTGTCAGAGAGTTATCATATATTCCAAATATCTATATTTGCCACATTCTCTAATTCTTCTTCTCCCCACTACCATTTTATCTTCGTCTTCTCCACATTCGCCTCCAACTTTTTCTCCATTAAATATTTTTATTATACAGGGTCCGGCACACCTAGCGTGCATAAAAGTATATGGAGAACTAATTCGATTCAATTTCTCAAAATAGTGTTGCGGCGGTTTTCGACATCACTGAACTCAGACAAAATATTTTCATTTATACAGCACTTCAGGTTGTACCGGAAGTAGCTGTCAATTTTCTTATTTCAAATGGAACATGCTATTTTTTATTTTATTTTCAGATTCTACGTAAAATTTAAGGTGTAGTTTAATTACTATACCATAAAAGAAATGACTGGTTTTTAGTTATATCGATTTAAAAAAAAAAAATTAAAACCATGCTGATTGTTATCGTTCATGTCTCAAGATGATATCAGTATTTTAGTTCCTAATTTGTTATGGCAATTGTCGATATGTTACAGTACCTCACATATGAATGAAATCTCGAATTGCATGTACAGGGCGATGAAAATTTTCGCGCAAATATGAACAACTTTCGACCTCAAAAACTTGCTTAATTCAAATTTTGTTGTTCTCTTTCGATACATACTAACATACCCTATGTTTAAATTGATGATTAAAAACACACGACGTTGATGATAATGTTAATACACCTCACATTTACAGCCATGTCAAATACATACAAACTTTAAACTGATAAAACACAATAGGTATTAAAGAAGCTGCAGCACAGGGTAATGTTACACCGCGAGGTTAGTTAGTGAGGCTTTAAAGGGCATAAGTGAGTTTATCAAAACAAGTCTTCAAGAATTAAAAATTCTTTAAAAGACAATTTGTCATAAATGCAAGCTTGTCGAAATAAGCCAGTGACTTCACATTCATAACACAAGCAACAATTTTATAAATAATCTTCTCAATCCTGTATTTGTCGGAATACTGTTAGAAGAAAAAGTGAGTTTTCCACACTAAGAAGCTAGGCAAGTAAAATCCCCTTATCCAGGTTGAACATAGGAATCCAAATGAAAAGTTATTACTTTTATTGCAGACTTTCAAAACTAAAGAGAAGGTTTCCATCGTGAATGCATTATCTTCACCTTACGAAGTAGAGAAGGTTTTGTACTTATTTCTTCTTTCTCCTTACTAAAATGTTAATGCATAAATTAGATATACAGGGTGTCCCAGAACTAATGGGACATATTTTAATATAAGATTCCTTAGACGAAAACAATGAGATTTTTTTATATTGACCATACTCGAAAACTGGATATTTACTAAGATACAGGATGTCAAAGTGAAAAATTAAATTTAGTTTTTTCTTATTTAATTGAAAAGTACTTGAGATATTTTGACAAAATTTTGCATAGTAGGGTTTTTTTATGTTGCAAATTGAAATTTGACCATAATTTTACTGTACTCGTAAGATGGCGCCACAAATGCTTCCAAAATTTTATTTAAACACACATATATTTTTTATGTTTAATTTTAAGACTAATTTTTCTTAAAATTATGATTCTACAATTATCTGTGCATAAAAAAGTGACACTTGTTTTCTACAGATTTGAAATAAATGTATTCTTTTCTAAGGCAAATGTGGTTTAGAATTTGTGGATGAGGATTTCTGCCAGTGAGTTAGTTTTTTTTTTACTATTTAGTGTAAATTCTTACTCCGAAACAGTTATTGCAGCTTACTTTAGGGCGCTTTTAAAGAAAAGAAAGTTATCAGCTTATTCTATGGTGCAAGCAACCATCGGCCGCGAGCCCACAAGGGCCTCAAACAGTCCTATTTTCAAAAATAAAAAAATTCAGACATTACTGCAATATCGGCGAGAATGGCAATTTATGTTTACAAGGGACATTCAATAACAATAAAATTTGTCGTGCCAAATGAACAGAGTGCCCCGGGCGTCCTCATTTGGAAAATAATAATTAGGTTGAAATTAAAGTGCTTAGGAATATGTTTTTAACTAATAAATGATACTGGTGGACCTTTTCTTTAAAATTAATAAATTATTAAATTTTTTTACATTATGACGACCATGGTTTCGGTACTGATCTTACATCGCTATCAAGTCTTTAAATAAATTATGAAATTAGACTTAGATTTACAGTTATTAAACGCCATGGTCTTTCTCTGATGAATGATCCTTCTTCAGCTTCGATGAATTTCATCGTTTGTCCATGTCTTTTAAAGAAACACACTTTGTCCCGTCCCCCCCCCCCCTTGCTCTGTCTACAAACAAACTACAAACATTTGGTGTTTTCCTAAACACTTTCGCTATACAAAAGTGACCTTGCTTAAGTGATGTTTCTTGTTCTTCATCATCTTCCATGGAACTTTCTAAACAATTCTCAGAACTTTAATCATTTGAGGAACGATACACGTTTCTTTTTTCGCGTTGTTGTTTGGATAACTAATAATTGATATTGATTAAAATTGCCTTTATTAAAATATTTTACAAGAAGATAAAGTTCATTTTGCCAGAAGATGATTCAAGATACAACGTTTCATGTGACAATAAATTAAATGTCTGGCTTACTGTGCTTCCGTCTAAGAACACTCTTAGATTATAATATTTTTAGAATTTCTATGGGACTTAGATTAGGGGTGTATCTATGCGTATCTCATATTTGCAGATGTAGAAAAATAGTAGACAGCAAAGGAACTGATGTTCTTTCATGTTCTAAAGGATTAAGCAGGTGGTCACGTTATTATACTTTAAATGACCTCATTCATTGTATCTTGGGATCTATAAATATACCGAACATACTTTAACTAAGCAGGGACGACGGATAAAAAAGGAATGGTTTGATAAGTATAATTGGTGCAGGTATATTAATCAATTGAAAATTTTTAATACAACAAATTAGTGTGGCCATTTATAAAAAAGAAGTTTTTTTTGTGATGTTAGAACTTAAACCAATATTAAAACACCAGATTCGCAATTTCTATAGTGATGGGGGAGCGGCGGTGTACCCAAAAAACAAAGTGAAAGAAAATCTGACGGTAAAATCACTTTGCATACTTTGAAAGTAGACCAAATTTTATACAATTTAAAAATAGAGCAAGTTCTATACAGCTATTGGTTCTCAAGATACAGTTTTTCGAAAATAGGCCATTTTTTTTTAAATGAAAATTTTTTTCGGAATGGTCACTTATTAAAATATCTTCTAAAATATGCATCCTACGTCAAATATTTTATAAAATGTAGTAAATTTAATTAGCTTTTATTTCAGATGAAACTGGTACATGTAGGGCCAGGAGTTTTCTCAAAAACGGCAGGTAACCAAAAACAATAATAAGTGGAATTTGGAGGTAAATACAAATAAAGCGTTCTTACATATCAATGTACAAATAAAGGTTCCAATCACTAGCACGCTCTGCCTGTATTAATAGTTTGATCAAAGTGATCATACAAAGGTATTGGACTCCCAACTTTGATGTTGAACCTTTTGCTTCAATTTTCTCCAAGGCACTTTTAAATTTTGCCGTTAGTATTTGGTAGGTATCAATTTCTGTTGCTGATGTAGTAACAGTCTCTCAGAAATTTTTCAGTCTGGTCTCGCTTCTCAAGAGTCATGTCAACCTCATCAAAAACAATGCCGGTCAGTTTGAGATTTGTCAAAATGTGGGCTCGAACAGTTCCCGAGTATGCGTCCCATTCAAAATTTTGTCAACACTTTCGCCTGCGTAGATAGAGGTTAGTGGCTCTGTTAGACCACTTCCACCCATAATTGTGTCAATGCATCCAATAAAGAACAGTAAAAGGAGAAATTCACCAAACCATACAACTACACTGTTTAACTTCAGATGAAGTTTACTCTCGACATTATCTCTTGCTTTTAGAATGATGGTTAGTCAAAAGTAACAAACGTAATTTTCTGGCAATGAGGTCTGCTCCGGTTGCTAGATTCTATGAGTGAAGTGAATACCGTATTGTAGTCAATAAGAGGGGCATTAATAAATCGAAGGAAAAAGTTTTTGAGCTTGAAAACTGAAACCCGTCTATAGGTTGCTCCACCCTGGCATCGACTTTTTCTTGAGCAACTCACCATACATTAGGTCAGGAGCCTAGAGCAAATTTTTACCATCAATTTTATAGGTTCCTTGGAAATCCTCAACCATGATTACTGCCAATCCACTGTTTTTTAACAATGCACTCTTTAATGTGTACTTTACTACTGGGGCTCACATTTTGAACAGAAACATAGTTATGTATATGTGGGATGTTTTTGTCTCGCATTAATGCTTTTGCGGTAGTTACCCACATAATGCTTTCTATCTCATGAAATGTGTATTCACCATACAGCATGTTAACTTTCACCTTTGCGTTATCATAGACAAATTGGATCAAAGCTCATTTTTTTAATAGCGAGGATAGACAGCTACTGAATAGGAACAGGAGAACACTAGCGCAGCGCACATACTTACCAGATGTTTGGATCCATATTTTCGGTAAAAGTAGGTACCAATTCCAATCAAAAAGGGAGGAAACAAAAGATTGAAGTCGTACAGCAGTTATCAGAGCATGAAAATGACTTTTTCAATGTTTCAAGAAGGTCCCTGACTTAGGGATGACAGAATCAACATTGTTGAAGAAATTATCCGAGGGGGATACTGACTAGTGTCATACAATTGTGTGCGAATATCTTCCAAGATGATTTCTGCTGCTACCTTCACAACTTTGAACCACTTTTGCTGTGCATCACCTTTTTGTTCCTTGTACCACAAATTATACAAAATTTTAAGGCCGGTGTTTTAAAGCAGACAAAGCGTCCGTTTGTGAAAGCCCATTTCGACTATGATTGTGTCATTTCCAAAACCTTATGGAGGCGAGATTTCGCTGCTCTGACGTCAGGAACACAATCACTTTTAATTTACTGTAGATGGTGTGATAAAGAAAACTGGCATTCATCACTGTTTTCCAATAGGTAGTTCTACACACACTCATTGCTTCTTCAATATTACTGGCTGGACGATACCCTCATTTATTCCCAGTAGTAGGTGGTAATCTAAAGAGCCTCCTGTTTGTAATCACTTTTTGTTTTTTGCTGAGATGATTTGGATACGGCAGCTCTTCGGGGTTCAGGGTTGTTATGACACTCCAATTCTTTTCTAATAAATTTTATGGACGCCACTCGGTCGTAGTTATAATAAAAGTAATAAAATGCAAGACCGAGATTGCATAGAGTTGAAAGGATGTATTTCAAATTAAACTTATAAAAAACACAAAAAAATTTGTCCACCACCATCAAATTTATGTACTGCACTCACTGTTATACCGTTTATAGATTTAAGTACATCACCCGGTAAATTGTACGCCAATCTTTGGTCTTTGAATAGTTCTCTCGCTTGATTGATCAAATTGATTCGGATCGTTTCATATACTTTCATAAAGGAACCTAAAATTGGTTATTCATTTAAAGAATCTGTTTTTAAAATGTGACTTATTGAACTATAATTACCTTCTATAAGGTTCCTTTTAAACAAATTTCCTGTCCGGCAATCCGTGACAATTAAATATAGTAATTTTAATATTGCGATCAGATCCGCGCTCATCGCGTATAAGCTTCGTAATGGCAATTTACGGTGTTCCTTAGCGCAACTGATAAAATGTAGGTACCGGTTTACAAACAGCGAAAAATTAAAAACATTTTCGTATTTAAAATGTTACATGTTGCAATCCGTGGTACGTCCCGTAGTAACCCGGTCGTCAATGGTGACGAGGCGCTCCTCAATGACTCTTTCCCAATCGTCACCTCGGCGTTTATCTGCTTCTAAAAACTTCTGTATGTACCACTTTCCTTCTTGCCAAGGACAGTTTTCTTCCTTGTTGGAGAAATTCTTCAGTGATAGCATCACCACACAAAAACGAATCCCTCTCAATGTAAGAGACAGTTTATTTGACCATTTTGTTGATAACGTCTTCGGTTGAGCCTCGACCAACTGAGGCTTCAGCGTTTTCTCTTCCTATATGCATTATAAAAGCTGACTTGATTGCAATTTTGGAGGAAATGTTTATTTTTTGTCAAACCTCGTTTTTGTCTCATTTCAATTAGTGTTCGATTTCCTCTTTTTTGATGATCACAACAAGACCTGTATCGAGATCTCCACAAGACATTTCGCAACACACTATGAAAGCAACCCTGGAATGGCCGGGCGCAAGTAAAGAGATCAATGGAGAGGACAACAAAAACATTTGAGTAATTTCCTTTAAAGCTGGAACACCTGTCTTCTACTTCTTTTCTCTGTCGCCTGCCTGCTTTTTTCACACCTTTACGAACGGACGAAGCATCTTAAAATAGTCTTACTTGTAAGCTTAATAGAACTTTATGATCCAAAAAGAATATTATTGCCACGGGGTCCTTCATTTTATCTGATATTGTTCCTAATTGCATCTGTTACAATACAAAATTATTATGTTATTATGTAATTAGAGCTCAAAAGAAGTTTTTTCAACAAAAGCAATAATAAATAAATTTTAACTAAATAAAACTAAAAAAGACGCGAGAAAAGTTTATTTGCTTCCCCTCAAAACAGTTTTTGAGAAAACCGCTGGGCCTACAGGTACCAGTGTAGTCCCTGAAATGAAAGTTAATTAAATTTACTACATTTCATATAATATTTGAGGTTAGATGCGTATTTTAAAAGATATTTCACAAAATAAGTAACCATTTTGAAAAAAATTCACTTACGGCCTGTTTTCGAATAACTGTATCTTGGGAAACAATGGCTGCATAGAGTTTGCCTTGTATTGTAGCACATTAGTCAACTT
Organism: Abscondita cerata; assembly: GCA_030710515.1. Lineage (NCBI taxonomy): Eukaryota > Metazoa > Arthropoda > Insecta > Coleoptera > Lampyridae > Abscondita > Abscondita cerata. Next base: position 137,508 of record JALBCR010000286.1, read on the forward strand.
TCAAAGTATGTAGAGTGACTAAATCGATCAAACCTTCATTGAGATATTGAGGAAATTGACAAATCTGTTTTTAAATATTGGTTTAGGTTCTAACAACATATAAAAAGTTCAATACGACAGAACTGTTTGCAAGCACGGATGTAACCTTGGAAAAGCTTAACAAATTTGTCACACCTAGGAAAAAAGTACCTACTAATTTTAAAATTTGAATTTTTTTTAAAACTATTTTGTGTTGTTTTAAATTCTACTGAGTTATGAAAGAAATACATTAACTTAGCGAACTATGTGGACATTTTTAAAACATATTTTACCCTACATTACAAGATAAACCCTAGACATTGGTATCCGAGTTGCCTGAATCAACCTGTGTCCAAACTACCTCAGAAACTGTTAGACTCAAATCTAACTAGTTTTTTTTGTGTATTTCGGGTCAAACATTCAAGGTTTCAAAAACCAAATTTAGAGATTTGTGCTTTTCTTCTTTCAATAATTTGAATTTTGTCTAGAAACCTGTGCCCAAGAGAAAACGATAGGTTTGCCCCAATGTTTTTGCAGTAAACTCTGCTTTAGTTCATGAGTCTGTCTTGGAGTGGAGACAACTCTCACTTTCACTCAGTTTTTTAATCGGTTTTAAAATTTTTGCAAAATTTTTTGGGCATAAAAATTAGAATTTGAAGAAAAATACAAAAAACTATCTTAAGTGAATTTCCACTTTGAAGAAATAAGTTACACTTTCTAAAGTAAAAAGTAGTTTAGAGAAGTTTTATTTTCCGAATATTATTTCTGAAAACAGAAATAGTTTACCTCGATATCAAATTAGTAACTTCGTTTGTAACGTTACAAAAAGTGTTGAAACACGCTTATTAGTGAAGCATTCTTTTATCAAAGGTATCAGACATAAAAATTATTCTCCGAGAACGTCACTTTCTTGTTATAAGTTGATTCTTCATCATTTCTAAACGTTATGCACTCAATTTTATTACTTTCAGTTCAAAGTTCAGAAATAATTTAATTATTATTCCACTTACCGAAATTTCTTTTAAAATTTTTTGGAATCTTTAAAAGACAAAAATGACGCAATAAAATTTTTGTTTGTGCATGATTTTCGATCAGAACAAACACACTTCAAAAATTGTTTTGTAAAAATACACGGGTTTTCATAGTTTTTATCCAATGCTATATTATATTTAAACAAAAAACCCAATTTCCCAAACTGTGCAATGATTATAAAATTTAAGTGCCAGCATATAAAGTAAAGAAAGTAAAATAAGAAAATTTCAGTCCATTTCGACCATCTCGTAACCTAGCAGATCTTCCTCTTCAAAACGATCTGAAAACAAAGAACCCAATTTTTTATCACTTCTCAAACACAAAATACCACGTGTTGATAATGTACATTGTTCAACTAACCCACTTCTCACCCAGCTGAAAACAATATATAACTAACCCTTACCTCATAAAACCCTTACGTAGCAATAGTTTCAAACCAGTAGTTCTTGAAACTAAAGGCAACTACCCAAACACAAAAACTATATAATTTAACAGAAATAATTTAATTAAATGATTAAAATTAATAATACAACACATTATTTACACTATACAATTATGTACAAAAATTAACAGTAACAGCAACAAATTTTGCACTAATACTGTGTCTATAAATTAAATTTTCAGTCCTTTTTCATCTGAAGCTGTGAAAGCGGTATTACTAACACCGTTTTGCTTTTCTGGAACTTTGGCATTATAATAATCAGTACCTCCATTTTCTTTTTCTTTAATTTCCTTTTCCTTTTCCTTTTCCTTTTCATCTTCTACGCCTTCTTTTTTAACGTATTCGTATCTCATCGCCATGAATGTGAACACAATCATATCAGCCAACATGATTCCGCCGTATAAGAAGAATGTTTTTGACTGAAAAGAAAATGCGTTAAATGAGAGTCTTTGAAAACATTTTGTTTATTGTATACCTGCTCGTGGAAGGGTTCAGCCGACTCGATGATGACGACTATTAAGTTACCGAAAGCAGTAGTCAAAAGCCAACAAGCCTGCAACACCGATTTCATGCTAGCAGGCGCCTGAGAGTACGCGAATTCTAAACCAGTGATCGAAAACATAATTTCACCAGCAGTGATGACTATGTATTGCGGAATGAGGAACAAGATGTTGATGGAGTTTGGAGAAGTTACCGTAATTACGTTTATGTCTACTTTGTCCTCTCTCACAATTCCGACCACAGCGTAGACGGCTCCTAATTTTATTTCAATCGAACTAGTAAGCGCTTCCTTTTCCTTTTCGAACCTTAACTGGTAAATATCTGGCTTAAGTTCGTGCAAGTCCGTATCAGATGTGTTTACAGTTAATTTTACTTCTCCGTCCGAGTCGATAAAATCAATTTTCATATCCTGATGCGAGTTTAGCAACAGCCTAAATTTAGGATCGCCGTTAGAGGTTTTGTCGACGTCGTCTTCTAGTTTAATGGCAAAATCTCCTGTCTTCTTAAACAAGTACGCGACTGATTTTTTTTCGTCGATTTCAAAAAATCCGTTATATTGGCTTCCATTAAATGTGTAAGCGTATGAAATATCTTTTTTACCAGAGACAGCGATGTCTATGTTTGTATAATTTGATAAAGCCGGTATGTTTAATTCTCCGCCTAAATCTTCTGCATCCAGCGTTATATTACCATCGAGCGCGTTGTATATACGTAATTGACCGTTACCTTCCGAAGGCAATATCGGAAAAGTGCTTTCCAACGACAAACAAATTACAGCCGAAATTATAAAAGATAGTGCTGCTAAGCTTCCTCCAGCAACTAATCGTTTCAATGGTGTGGTTAAAAAGTTACATTTATTCATTATCGGATAAATTACGTATTGGAATAGCGGAATGAACAGTAAAATCAGCAGCGGATTGATGACTTGCATTTGATCTGGTAAAAGAGTAAATCCTCCGATGTCGCCGTTCATACGACGCGCCATAAAAGTCCATCCTGAACCTTGTTGATCGAACAAAGCCCAGAACACCGGTAGAGGAATAAACAAGACTAAGACCTTTATTAAGATTTAACTTCCGTCACTAATTGGGCTCCGTGCTTTTCTTCAGCGTAATCTAACCAATTATCTTTTTCACTCCTTTCGACTTAAATTTAGTACTGATTGCGTTCTGAAAAATCCGCACTGAGTGTGTTACATACAAAAATAAATGCGTCACTTACTCCTATGCATTTGCTGACTTTAACTACCATATTGCCCGCTGGTTCCTTAATCTTGTAAAGTGGTTTTCCAAGTGCGAAAACAACTGCAACATTACGTAAATTAAGAAAAATGTTTACACATTATATTTTTGACTTACTGATAGATACGACCATCAAAACTCCTGGTATTCCAAAAGCAAGACTGTAGCAACTGTCCATTCCAAAACATTTAACGTCTTCCCTTATAATCGGTGTAATAAATGTCGATATTAAACTTCCCGAGTTAATCGAAAAGTAAAATAATGAAAAGAATGTGGCCAGTTGAAGTTCTTGTTGCGGCAGAACGAATTGATCGCCTCCAAAAGCGGCCACGCATGGTTTAATACCTCCAGTTCCTAACGCAATAAGCAGTAGACCCAGCAACGATATCGGCCTTTCCGGAAAATTGAGAGGCGGTGTCGCGGCCATAGCTAAAACGATATTTCCTAGCGCGTACAGACACGACACATACAATATCGTCCTAAATTTTCCTAACAAACTGTCAGAGAGAATCGCGCCCAATAGTGGGAAAAAGTAAACCATCATCGTAAAGACGTGGTAGATGATGGTTGCGTCACTTTCTGAGTAAAGCAGAATGTCGGTGAGATACAGACTGAGAATAGCTGAAAAAAAATAGAAAATGCGCTATTAGGTTTGTTCTGTAGGGTGGTCGAATTTTTTTACTTACTCCGCATCCCATAGTAACTGAAACGTTCGCAGAATTCATTGCTGACAATGAAGAATACTGATTTTGGGTAAGGAAGTTTCTGTAACCAAATTGAAAAATATTAATTAAAGAATTGCTAACAAGATAAGTGAGTTTTAACGAGATAACAAAACCGAGCAATTACTTTAAGTCAAATGTTATCAATGGCGAAAATGTAAACTTACTACGAGGATATCACAGAGTTTAAACAAACACACGATAAATCTCTCCAGGTGTCTTCCGTCGTTACATAAATTAATTTTTTGATGGCAAAAATTACTATTAACTTGAAAGTGAGTTTAGTCAAAATTAAAGGTCGCTAACACAATTTAATGTATTTTTTTTAACATTAATTTAAAGAGAAAGATTATAAAAGTTTATGTTTCAAGGCGAAACGTATTAATATCCTTGGGTGTGTATTATAAAATTTCAAATTAAAAAGTGCACAATGCAAGGAAGGAATTAGAACTGAAAATAATTACCTGCTTGAGCGGATTTGGAAATTTCATTTTCTTCTTATTAAATTAAACTAACAAATTAAAAAGTAACACAAATTTTTATAAGTCCTTTTTTTTAAATTAAAAAAATCACAACACTTTTTAAATCATAGTTTTAAGTTGTAGTTGCACTAAATTAAAAAAAAATAAAAGTTAATAATTAAAAATTAATTCGGGACCCCGCTGCGTTCGGAGTTGTTACTGGAGCGGGTATGTTAACAACAGTAATGCGGTGAAGTAACTGATGCCGACATATATTCATTGTAAGCTGTACGTACGCTTTCTAATACGTTTCAGTGGGACATATTCAGACTGATCGACAAAACGTTACAGGTGGATGTGATGAAATAATGTTTTCAAGTTGCGATTGCATTATCTTTTGGTCATCGACACCGCTCGGACCTAAAGAATTTTCATGTAAAAACGACCACCCGTACCCTCGAGCTATTGGGGCAAATTTATTCGGGGAACAATTTTAAATGCATTCGCAATAAGCGTATAAAACGATAAATTATTGTTTAATTAAAAAATGCAACTGTTTAAAACGACTAGTTCTTTTTTCTTCAGAAAAAACTGCATTCGTATTATTCAGTGAAATAAAAGGCAGGGGTTTTATTTTTTAATTATTTTGATAAGTGCCCTCGAGTTATGGGGCCGAATTTTTATATTCATTAAACTTATATTTAGCCACATTTGCTTACGAATTTAAAACGTTGGAACAAATAATTTTTAATTAAACAGGGAACTGTATAAAAATGAAACTTTTGGAAGAAATCTGAACTAAAAATTGGGTTATTTCAAAGAAATATTTTCTTTGATTATTTAGGCACGGAAAAGCTTTACTCCCGACAGTCCCACCTTTTTTTGCTTTTTAACTTTTACACAAAGATCAAGAATAACAAAGTTTATTTGGAAGAAAATGTTTTCTTTGATTTTATTTTTGTAAAACAAAGTATCTATATTAAATATTAATATATTATTATTATTCCAGGCGAAATATTTTGCATCAGCAATATTGTACTCTGATTATTATATTTTCGCTTTGTAGTATTACACAGTCATTGTCACATTTAAATTATAAGCAAAAATCATGATTTTCCAAAGAATTCATTTATTTGAAATTATTGATTTCTTTGATTATTTTGGCAAAGTATACACCCACCTTTTATCTATCATTTAATTATTAGAACTAAAAATACTTTTTTTAATATGTTACAACCGAGCGCAATTTACAATACTCAACTCACGCACTATTTAATTTTATCTAAAAATCACAATTTTTTGCGTATTTAATTATTGATAAAAAATCAAGAGCTTCCAAAAAAAGAAACTCTGATTGATTCCTCAAAACTTTTTTAACCAAAGTGAAAAAATCGTGTTTTTAAAAAATTGTAAGATTGATTTCTTCTAGATCATTTTGAATATTTTTACTTGATTTTCCAAACAAAACTAAACGAAATTTGTTATACAAAAAACATGATATATTAAAGGTAACGTTCCTTAACTTTCATATACGAAAGAATTTACTATTTTAAATTCAAGTTAGCATTGATTTTCAGAAACACACTGATTCAAATTAATTATTAAACAATCTAGCACTCATTTACTTTTACTAATTGAGAAAAACATTCATCAAATTGTTTTCTTTAATTATTTCCACATTCTTTTCTACTCAAAAAGTGCAAGATTTTATTTGGCTAAATTTTTGGATCCAATTACTAATTAGAATTAAAGAATTAATTAATTTACAATTTGCAAATACAAAAAATTCCTAATTGATAAAAAAATTTTAAAACTATAACATTCTTTAACTTTAGCACGCAGTGAATTATTGATAATCTGACTCAAATTAAACATAAGTAAACTAAGCAATTAAAACCTAATTTGTTAGTAAAGAATATTTCAAAAGAATCTAATTTAAACGAGAATCATTAATGCATTATTGTTTATTTTAATTATATTGTCATTATTTAGCTATTCTACGTAAATAATAAATTTAGAGGATATTTTCTAGTTATGGATTAAAAGTTCATACAACAAGAAGATACAATATTATTTTGCAGAAAATCAAATTATTATTTATTTATTTTATTTATTTATTCGTTTGGTACTTTTTATTATTGTATTGTGATGTAAGTGTATGTATGGTGGCCCAGTGTGGGACGAAACCGTGTGCAATTGTCGATTGGTTCGTCTTGGCCCAATATTATATGAAATATTGACTATTATTTTCTTCATTCACAAAATTAATTAAAATATTTTTTATACAAGAAGAAGATACAAATATTATTTTGCAAAAAATCAGATTGTAATGATAAATTGGCACCAACTTTTGGCAAAAATTATGGGTAGTGTCGCAATATTGCACTAACCTTCAAATATTGGTGTTAACACTTTATATTTCCCCAAAATGGAACGACAAGTAAGTTTACTAACTAGTTTATAAGTAGTTTACATCAATATTGGTTAAAATGATAGTCGGTGTCGTCATCTTATGTACAGTTGCCATACTTACTTACAAACTCAACGACGAAAAGTTTACAGGAATCTTACATACTACAGATTTCTACAAATTATTTATTTTGATTAATGAAATATTGACTTTTGTTTTTTTAGTTCATAAAACTAACTGAAATGTTTTTTTAATGATTAAAAGTGTATACGGGAACAAGTTACAATATTATTTTGTAGAAAATCAAATTATCATAATAAATTGAAATTGATTTTTGTAAAAATAATGAGTGGTAGTAACACAATATTGTAGCAATGTTGAAATGTTGGCTTGAGCATTTTATATACCACTAAAATAGAACCACAAGTAAATTTACTAGCTAGTTTATTAGTGGTTTGTGCTAAACACAGTTACTATTGGTCTAACTTAGCCCAGTATTGTATGAAATATTGAGTAATGTTTTTTAGTTCACAACATTAATTAAAATATTGTTTTAATTATGAAAAGTTTATATAAGAAGAATATACAATATTATTTTGCCAAAAATCAGATCATCATAATTCATTGGAACCACTTTTTGGCATAAATAATAATGATTACTATCTAATTTATAAGTAGTTTAATTCTAGTTAATATTGGTCTAAACTATGTTGTGTAATATGGGCCCAATATTGTATAAAATATTATTATTGTTTTTTTAACCTGCATCGATATTGAACACTTTGGTCTGCTTGTATGAAAAGTAATTATTATTAAAATTTGTTAAATAAATTTAATCGAAATAATTAGTTGGATTACACAGTAAAAACTACTATGCCTATCAAAACTGTACCGCAAAAGTCAAGGTTTCATACCCGTGCACCAATATAAGATTGTTATTTTAAATCAATATTGCATTTCTATATTAATCCAATATCAAACTATTTTATTTCAAGATTGGTGCAATGTTATAATATCTTTGGACGATTCAACTTTCTGCAACCAGCAAATTTATTTTAACCGATTTAACGTTAACTAAATCGTTGCGATTATGGAAACACACTAAGTTAACGCTCAAAATTATTGGAGCGAAATATATTTGTTTATTATTTGTAAATTTACATATTTCCTTAACGAGTATTTTCATTTATGCAATTTGTCCAACATAACAATAATTTAAAATTTGCAAACGCAAAAAAAGTAATTAAAAAAAATTAAAAAATTTTAACAATGTTTAGTTTTTTTTTAACTTGGATACGCAGAGCCAAGTATTCACTTCAAACTTGAATCATTAGTACAATATTGCTTACTTTGTTTATATTGACATTACAAAACTTAGTAAAATATTTTTTAAAAATTATTTAAAGTTGTTATGAGAAAAGGTTTAATATTATTTTGTAAAAAATTTGATTGTTTTGATATATTGTGACCATTTTTTTAACAGAAATAAGTAATCGTGGTAGTAGTAGACAATATTGTAGCAATGTTGAAATATTGACTTTACCATTTTATATTCTTCCATTAACAAACCACAAGTAATTTTATTAAATTGTTTTATATGTAGTTTGGTTAAACATGTTTAATATTGGTATATGCTCCGTTTTGTAATATTGGCTCAATATTAGATGAAATATTAACTATTGTTTTTTAACCACCTTAGATATTAAAACAGTTTGTTTTGCTCGTATGAAATGTTATTACTAGTATTTTTTAATAAAGGCAAGGTTTTATCAATTGGTGGCAATTTTGGGTTGTAATGTTAAATCGATATTGCATTTTTACATTCACTCAATATACATGATTTTTAATTTCTAGATTGGTGCAATATTATAATATCAGCTGGATACACACGGAAAGATATATCGATGCAATAAATTGTGTCAAATTATTGCATCGATATTTTTTTGCAAAATATCTCACAAGTTAAATCAAATGCAAACCCCTAACATTAAGCTTTGTTGGACCATATCTTGTTAATACTTTATGTGCTGGTGTTGTCTGAAACGATTATTTGATCCAATTTATCTTTGCTGGGAAATCTTCTGAAATTCCAAAAAATACGACTAATAAAACTTCTATGCCTAGTTTAGTTACAGTTGCATTGTTGTTGAAAATGTTTAATGCCTATTTTTGCACTTGATTGTGAAGAACTAATAACAGCAAAATTAAAACTGTCTTACTGATTGGAATAATGGGTTACGTAATAATAAAACGAAGAAAAAGAAGCAGGAATCGTAGATCGTACAAAATAAAAAGGGGATAAAATATATGGCTAAGCAATTACAACCATGCTGACGCTTATCAACGTCAGCTAAATCGCTTATTACATATAATATTAGTTTGCAGAAAATCAGATTATTAGGTAGCTTGGAATCATTTTTTGGCAGAAATAATGGGTTGTAGTTGGCACAATATTGTACCAATGTTGAAACGTTAGATTTACAAATTTATATTACTCTAATATAAACTGACAAGTAAATTTACTATCTAATATGTATGTATATGTAAAACAGTCTGTTATACTGGTATGAAATATTATGGTTATTATTAAAATTTTTAATATAATTCTAATTAAAATAATTGGTTAGATTAGTTGGTAAATTTACCAATGCAAAGGCGTACGGAATTTCTGGAAAACAATCAGAACCCACCCTTTGCGCCAATATAGAATTGTTACGTTAAACCAATATTGAATTTCTACTTTCACCTAATCTGAAAATTATTTCATTTTAAGATTGATGCAATATTACCGTTATTGAATCAATATTAGACAACTGTTGTATTGAGTTTTTTAACAAGAAATTCAGAATGTACATTACATAAAATTAATTAATTAATTAATAATTAAAGAAAATATTAATTGCACTTTGGGAAGAAGATACTTAATCTTCTGCTTTGATTGAACTTGAATTTGTTTAAATATTTTAAAACTGAGATTATTAACTTTATTGTTAACTTTAAAATGTACCATACGATTAAATATTATTTAAAAAAATATTAATTAAAAATAAATTTTCGTTTTTAAATATTGGAATATCTATGAAAATAATAATATTTATAATTTTTCTGTGCACATACTTCGAATCGATTTTATATCCAATTAATAAAGCGGGCAAAATTAATTAATTAATTTTTTACAGAATGCAACATTGTTTTGTTTACTTAATTATTTTGACATTAGTAGAGTATTTTATGCAAAAAAATTAATATTAATGATAGTAGTTGATCTATACCAGTTCCTGCTTCCTATTAATTAAAAACCTGATTTATTGATTGAAAAACTATGCGTTTTTTAAACGATAATGCGAGATACAATATTTAATTTTCGTGCGCAAAAAAATTAAGGTAATGCGACTTTGCATTGATTTTTAAATTGGAATCAAAGTAATTCGTCTGCGATTGCTGTTATAATGTCACGGCCAATAAATATTTAAAACCATAACTAAAACTATATCAAAAGTGTCAATGTCAATAATGTAAGTATGCACGTTTCGATATGAACGTACATACAATTTCAAAAACTTTCCGAAATCTTTTTCTATAAAATTTATTCGCTTTGTGTTGGAAAATCCTTTCTATGGTTTTTTTAAAATAAATTATTCACGTTTGACCAAAGACACGTCGGGAAATCCTGATTTATTTTTAAGAATAACCATAACTAAAAATAAAAGGATAATTTAATAAGTAACAGAGCGGGCGTTTTGCAATTATTTTTTCCCAAAAAAAAAAATGAGTAAAATTGGTTTAAACTGGCGATTTCAACCTTTTGATCTGTATCGATAATTTACGTAATGACCTGAAAAAATGAAACAAATCTGGATATTACCGGAATGAAGGTTCTACGTCATTATTAAATCTAAGAAAACGCGCTTTAATTTAAAGTTCAAAATTCAATTTTTGAGCGTTTTGCAAAAGTAAATGACGACAATTTGTCACGCAATCGTAGTGATTATACTATTAAAATAAAAATGGAAATGTAAAAAAATGCATTTTAATTTATGTAAAAAATGATGTCACTGTGTGCGTAGCAATAAATAAATAATGCACTCGCAATTTCAATGTTATTTCCTTATTATATAAATATTAATTCTGTACCCTTAATAATCGTTTTTTGTTTCGAATTTTGACGTTGTTCAAGGAGGGTCAGTATTTGTTTTAATTTAAATAACCTTTAAAATTAGGTAAAAAGTGGTTGTCCTTTACGTTATTCAGAAGATCAGTCGCTAATAGACAACATAAGTTACCGTAAATTAAAATCTAGTTTTAAGGTTAATGGACGAAGCAATAAATATTCAAAAAATATTGATTTGGTATTGAACTAATACTATCTTATCATATCATTTATTGTTTGTTGTTAGCCACTACTTTTATAATATTTTTTTTTAAATCCAATTAAAAACATTTTCCAAAATAAAGTCATTTTATTCAAGACCCCCTCTGATATGACAACGGGCAGAAATAAACCCAAAACGTGCCCAACAATTACAAAATACTTTAATCAAACGTTAAAACAATGTACCTTTTTTTAAAGGGTCATCGCGTTTATTTATTTTTAACAAAACTTATCAAATGACGAAATAAAAACGTAATTCAAATAATTACAAAAATAAACTTTTGTAATAATTTCCACATATTTATAAATAAATAAACGAAAGGTTGTCGAGGTTAATGATTTAAAAATAAACGGTAATCGCGTTATATAAATTAATGACCTTTTTTTGCAATTTCGATAAATCCAAAAATAGACGCCATTTTTTTCGATAATAGGTAGTGTCTTTGACACCGTAAAATTATTTCAATTGTTGAAATTGATTGAAGGTTAAATATAAACAAATTTTGATTTAGTCTCTAAAACGTATTATTAGAAAAAAAGGCGACACGTGAGCCTTGGTATGTTGCAGAAGAGTCGCAGATTAACAATTCTGATCATGCATTTAACGTGTGTTAGTATCAATAATTGCAATTACATTTTGCGTTACTCAATTATTAATTGTCGATTGCGCCTTTCTAGGTCATTCTTCGTACACTTTAAAAAATTTGGTGTTGTTAAACAAATATAAAAAAATAATAGTAGAACAAGTGCAAAACGAGATTTCTAAAATTATGCAATCTAATGCCATGTACTTCGACTTTATATTTATGTCAATGTCAATAGATGTTTATAAACAATCATTATTAGATACAATTTTCATTACCTTTTGCACCTCTTCGGGATGACTTTTTGTTTCGGAGGTTGATTGCGCGATGTTCTCATAATCTAAAATAACAAAAAAAAAATTAGTAGTTGTGTTTAATTAGAAAATAAGTGTGTTAACAAATACATATACAATAAAAGCATGTTAATTATTGAAAATGATGTAACCTACTTTACAACAAAACTCGTGTGTCTTATGCGTTGGAATTATTTAAAATTTTAATAATTAGTATTATGGTGTGATTAACAAGAAAACGAGCTGTGATTTAATTTTTCCTTGTATTGTTTGAATAGTAAAATCGATTGTAATTACAAGTTATTCGAGTAGAAATCCTTTTTGTAATTCATTTGTGTTTTAAAATACATTACTGTTTAAAAATAAACTGTATACACACATACATGTTAAAATTAATCTTTTCTATACCAGTTAATATCAAAAAAATTGAAACTGAAAAAAACTATGACAGATATAAGAAAAAACCCTATTGTTTTTGAATTGATACTGCAAAGGGAAGTGGATAAAGCCAGGTACTCAAACAAATTATTTCTAAATTTAAATAATACAGTGCAACTTCTTTAATCCGAATACACATTAATTCGAACATCCAGTAATCCGGACGCACATCGGTAATCATGACAAAATATTCGGTAAATTATTGGACTATGTTGCTTCTTCAAATTCTGGTACAGGAAACATAAAAACTTCAAAACTGAGGAGATATCCGGCTATGGAAAAGTCTTTACATGCTTGGTTTCTTTAGGGGAGAGCTAAAGTAAGTAACAAATAGTGGAAAATTTGACAACAAGGTAGTACACATAATTAATTTTTCCACGATTGTTTCTATAGGGACTCTATTTTTGGGAGACATACTATGCAAATATTTTTATTGCCTATTTACTCAATCAAAAAAATTTAAAACTGGTAAAAAACTTTCCAGTGATTTTAATGCGGTAGAGCCCTTCAAAGAAAAACTGTAGAGGAAAAATGGACCTTCAAATCGGTTAGATTTATAACGAGAGAGGAGTTTGTTTCGGAGACTTTTCCTAAAGAAAACATTAGTTCATCGTGGTGAAAGATAAATTTCCAAAGAAAGAATAACTTTCATCTCATGTGCCAATGCTACGTAAAGCCAAAAACTCAAACTCCTTTAATTGGAGAAGCTGCCAAAGCTAGAACGTTTGGAAATCATCTTATCTCGTTTGTTACAAAGACCAGAAGAAAGGTTAGATTACATTTGTAAGTGGTTTACAACAGAATTTATGCCGTTAGACAATTTATTACAAAAAACACTTTTATTGTTAGACAACGCTCCAGGTCATCCCAAAGATTAAATTAGAAATGCTGGCAAACCTTTGGAAATCATTTAACCCGTTTGTTACAAAGGGTAGAAGAAAGGTTAGATTACGTTCATAAGTGGTTTACAGAATTTGATAACCTCACAAAAAATCATGGAAACCATTGTTATCAAATTATCATGTACAATTTTGTGGAGATGACATTATTCCATTGTCGCTCTTGTTCAAGAAGTTCAAGTTAAAGAAGATCACATTTTCGAAGCTGAAGAGAATGAATTGATCAATTTGAGTAATAAAGTCACAGAAAATAAACAACTTAGAGCGAATGACATTGATGAATGGCTACCGGAGATAATCAATTTTTCCATCCAAAATGAGACTGCACAATAAACCTGTTACCTCCTTCAACACTTATATAATATGGTCAAATTATATGCCCTCATACCAAATTTTATTACCGCTAATTAAGTCAATTACAAAATTTTGCAGCAAGCTCGGGGTTTAAAAATTTAAAGACAGAGTATTTCTGGTAAAAAACTTTCCAGTGATATTGCTAAGGTAGAGCCGTTAAAAAAAAAACTGCTGAGGAAAAATGAACCTTCAGTCAGATTTATAACGCTGATTTATTTAATCGAATGGTACATTTTAAGTATTGTATTCTGATGTAAGTGTTATGTATGGTGCCCTAGAAGATCAGTATAAACCTGTACAGTGTGGTGACGAAACCGTGTGCAATTGTGGATTGGTTCGTCTTGGCAAAGCATTTGCTTCAAGGTTTACGAAAACCACTAAAACCTAAACATGTGAAACCTTACCTACCCTAGTATTCATATGTAATAATATTAACCAAGTGTGCAAACATCATATAAGGTAAATAAGAACGTAAAATATAACAGCACAACCATTGCATAACGACACATAATAGACCGGGTCAAGCGCCAGTCACGACAATGACAGGAAAAAAAAGTAGGTTAAAGAAATAGCAAAACAATCTCATCTCCACAGTGTGTTTCCTGTAAAAGTAAAATATCGACCCTATTCCTGAAACAAATATTAGACAAGAAATCTGATTTGTTCTTACTCAACCCCTCAACACTAATTTGCAGAATATTTGTTGTGTGCCCTATATTAGTATGTGATTGTGTTTTGTGATATTGTGTTGTACAATTTTTCCTAATTATCCGGGAGAGTCTTGATGACCAGGTCCGGAAACCAAAGTGGTGATTCTCAGGAACAACATGTTTTTCTTGTTGACCAAGGAGTACTGCCTTCCATATTTTATATTTGCACCAAAAACCCCTAACAAACACACACGAAAAAAACTCTAAAGAAAGTTGACGTACGATGATGAGAGGGGTTTGGTTTGAAGATTTTTACTAAAGAAATCATTGGTTCATCATGGTGAAAGATAAATTGCAAAACCTTTGTAACAAAGCGCCCAGAGCTGAAATGGATGACAAAAACGACAAGGCATAAGAAATTACTTTCATGCATTGTTATTTATAGTATAAGTATACACAATTCTCTCTGTTTTCTTTTTTTATTTGAATACATTTTTTTTTATTAAATCTATAGGAAAAATTAATATTTTTTTCATTTTTGCTTTTTGAATGAGTATGTACCTTATATCCTAGATCTGCATCCTGTAACTATTCCACCTTATATTTATTTTACAAAAAAATTGTCCGCATGAGTTCCCTACAAAAAAAAGAAAAAGACATTATGAAAACGGAAACCACTTTATATAGAATTTAATGATTTTGCATAAATAATTCATTTTTGACACCTCAAATAAAAAAGTGCCTATTAGGTCGACTATTTTTTTTATATTTTTTTACATAGAGGACATATTTTGATAAAAAACTGGCATCTCACATTAGGACTTAGTAATTCCTGGAGGCCGCGTCCCTAAGTGACAAATCGGAGAGGCCTAGTAGAAATGCTGGGTAGAAGCAAAAATATTATATGGTCTTTGGTAGAAGCAAGCGGACCAACGTGAATAGTAGTTCACAAGTGTAGTTAGGAAGGGTTGAGTAGCCTTGACGTGACTGGATGTAGGGGCACGTCTAAAATGTGGCACATCTGGCCTTAGTCATAGGTTACCAGTAAGTTATCAAAGCGCACAGCTGGCGTGGTAACTCATTAGCCAAAAACCTTCCAATAAAATAAGTAAAACCAACAATGCTTGCAATCTCGTACCACTCAGATAGTAAACCTCATGGATTCTGAGGAAGGCAATTACATGATAGATTCAAGAAAAAAGGTAACCTTAAATAAACTACGGCAAAATCAAATATTATTGAAGATAGGAACATATAACACAAGGTCAATGTTTGCAGACGAAAAGACATAAAAACTACAAAAGGAATTAAAATAAATAAGATAAGATCTAGTATGTAAATCAGAAACAAGAAGAAAGGAAGAAAGTCAACACATATTACAAACAGGAAAACAATTATAATGGTGTTGGTTCGAAGATAATCTTGGATTGACCAGCCTTCATAATGTTACACTCATCAACGATATTAAGAGATTATTTATTTTAACACGTAGAGTTGTTATAATTCAGATAAAAATAAAATTACATTACACGTTAAAATTTATACTCACTCGCATTAAATGATAATTTGCAACCGAATCTAAATTATGTCAGCACCATTGCTAACTTTGTTATTATTGCAACTACAAAATCGGTTAATTTAGCAAACTGGTAGTATGTTTAGTGCTGATTATGATGGTTAAATAAAAAAAACAATTGAAAGTCGCGTTTTGAAGGTATTGACAAAAACTACAATATTTATTAGAACACACTATATATTTTTCACATTTCGATGAAAAATGATTTGCTGGACAAAAATGTTTCAATAACTTTTATTGATAAAATTGGAAATTATCAAACTATTTACAAATAATCGTTTTAAACAAATCAAGTAGCCACCAAAAAAAGAATTTTCAACGTTGTAAATTTAAAAAAAAACTGTTCAAACGGTAATAGAAGGTGACAACACCAAAAGAGAGATATTTTGTAGGTTGTTTTTTGAGAAATCTACTCAAGTCTAAAACTTTGCACAAAAAATTATCTAGACTGATGAAGTAAATTTTTCTACCTGCGGTACGTACAACAAAAAAATCACTACTATTGGAGTAGAGAAAACCTACTTCTGATTTACTAAACACAATTCACAAAAACGTTTCAGTGTTAACGTTTCAGTGGTGCGGTTTACTGGGATCCAAAATTATTGGCCCATATTATCGTTAACAGGGCAACGTTACATTAAAATTTTGACTATATTTTTGGAAGACCTTTGAACAATTTATGCAGCAAATTTATTTACAACAACACGGGGCACCATCTCACAATTTTAATGGAGTTAGAATAGTTTTGTGACGATATTTTGAAAATCGATGGATTGCTACCAATGGTCCTATTCAGTTTCCTCCACGATCGTCAGACATAACACCGCTTGATTTTTACATATGGGGACATTTAATAGATAAAGTGTATAAAATAAGATAAAACAACATAGATAAGCTGCAGGATTCAATTATCAACATAAAAAATATTTTTGAACATTTATTTTAAGACAGTTATAAAAAATTTTGTAAAATTTAACTATTACAACGTTAAACATTTTTTGTTTGTCGGTTACTTGGTTCTAAAGCGTTTAAAATGATTATTTATAAATAGTTTCTTTATTTTCTGTTTTATCAATAAAAGTTATAGGATCATTTTTCTTCAGCAATTAATTTTTCATCGAAATGTGAAAAAAATATATAGGGTGCTCCATTTAAAAAAATGTAGTTTTTGTGAATATGTTGGGAACACGACATTCAATTGTTTTTCTAACTCAACCATCATAACCAGCACTAAAATATTACTAGTTTGCCAATTTAACCGATTTTGTAGTTCCAATAATAATGAAGTGCCAAACATAATTTAGATCGCCCTGTATATGAGAAATGCATGACTTGCTTTTATAGTATAATTGAAATTTTAGTATACGGAGTTCTAAAACACCGCAATTATTCAAACTTATCCTAGTAAATCCAGTGGCGCAACAATAATAATAAAATTAAATAAAACCTGTCTATAAAAAATTCAAGTATATGATCCTAAATGTTGTTGTAACTCTTTATATTTTTAAAGTTTTGAAGAAATTTTGAAGACGTTAGGTAACCAAATCATTTAGAGTTAGAGTTAGAGCAAGAATACATATCATTAAAAATTATGAAGATTAAAATTAACCAAAAGGACTAAATTTAAAAACACGTGGGCGCTTAAAAAAGGTTACAAATACAGAGAATCATTAAGGTAAGAACTAGAAGTAGATGACAAAACTATCAATGAAAGCAACAAACAAAACGCCATTTTAAAAGTGGGGTTGAAGGTATCAAAAAATAAAGGAAAAAATGAAGATAAAATTAAAAATAATACAAAAGAAATGATGAAACAAAGACGGGAATTAACAAATTAACAATTAACAATGAAATTTACAGAGATGAACAAAACAATAAAGAGAATGATTAAAGAAGATATTGAGGAACACAATAAACAAAAAGCAGATAAAGTGATTCAAAGTAATAGAGGAATGAAGAACCAATGCCAACAGTAAGAGAACCGTACTGCACAGATCGATATAACTGTGAGACAGATCCGGATGAGGAGATAAGGCAACAATTAACATCATGAACGTAAATTCTGAAAATTTACCTGGCATAGAAGATTACCAAACAACAAACAGGACAGAATAAAATAATACTAGAAATATTGAATGACTGCTTACATTGCAGAAGAATTCCAGTGATTGGAGCAAAGCAGTGACTAGCTTATTACACAAGGAATGTGCAAGTTTACAAATTACATACCAATCTTCCTGCTGCCGTTGTTCATGAAAAAATTACAAATCGCTGAAGTAGTAAAATGGACGCCTACCAACCAACAGAACAAGCTGGCTTCGAAAAGGCTTATAGCAGTTCCGACCACTTACCTGGCCCTAGTCGAATAACAAAAAGCTATTAGACGGTGGAAGTAACGTAACTACAGGACTATAGTAATCCATCGAGGTGTAAGACAGAAAGACATAATTTCGCCAAGACTCTTTACGGTGGCATTAGAAAATATCTTCCGGAACAAAAAGTAGTAAAAATTAACGTTAAAGGTAAACGGCTAAACAATCTACGATTCGCCTATGAGATCATTCCAATCACTGGTAATTTTAAAGACTTTCTAATCATGATGACACAAGCACAAGCATTTGAGAAAGATGAAATAAAAGAAAATATTACAAACACAAAACTGGTGACGAATACTTATAATCTAAGAAAAATCAGAATAATAGATTAAACCACAGAAAATTTGCCACAATATATTTGGGACAAAACCAAACGACTAAAAACAAAACTAAAATACATGCTCAAAAGTAATAAACTGCCACAATACAAAAAACTCGAGTTTTCGATCAGTGCGTGATGCCAGTAGTTACTCACAGATGCCATGAACCTTTACTAAAGCAAATATTAACAGCTCATTAAAATACAAAGAGCAATGGAATATCAAGACAAGAAAACTAGAAGTACCTTGATCCGACAGAAAACAGAAAAGTAAAAGATGCAGCTAAATACGTAGCAAAATTGGAAGGAAGGACCATAGATGGGTAAAAATAACAAACCTCAAAACCGAAAATACTGGCATACATTGGAAGAGGCCTATGTCCAAAATGGACAACATAGGGCTAACGAAGAAGAAGAAAAACACAAAGAAGAAGTCACCTACCATGACATTTCTTGTTCATTTGACCTACATTTTACAACAAAACCATGATTAGTTGTTATCAAGTTATTAAAGACAAAAAATTGTAAATTGTAGTAGATATAGAAGTACTGATTTAATTTCCAGCAATTTTCTGTATAAATAATGTTATTTTAGATAAAGATCACATGACTATAGTTGCTGGGGAAAATTCGAAGATATAGATGTCATATCACATTAGTAACATTAGTCACAATTAAAATAATTTCAAACTATTCGTATGGAACTGCAACAAATATTCATAAAACTTTATTAAAATGTAAAAAAACAAGCGTTACCGCAGAACTCCACATCGCCCTGTCAAGCGTTTTAGAAAAAAAATTGTTCAAACAAAACATATAGACAATAGAATTTTCAACTACCTTTTTTCCTTAACTTCTTTAGTACAATTAATACTGGCTTAGATATTGTAACAATAATTAGTGTCACGTGATTGTTATATCTCAGTGATTACTTATTCAATCAAAAATAAATTAAACAAAAGTTGTGTATAATTAAATTATAAACAACTTTTATTTGAAACAAAATGTGTAAAATGAATATTCAAAATCTAATCAAATCTTCAAAACTATAAATAACGTTGTTGTACAAAGTTTCATTAAAATCGGACTGCTGGTTTGCTTGGAATCTTTTTTCATATGGACGGACGGCCGGCCGTCGGACACAAAAATTATTTATTTGCTTCATTATAACGTACTAACTCTAATTCGTCGGAAAAAGTAAAAAAAATGGTGTTAAAATTTTTGGTATGGAAACCGCCCTATAACTCCCCATCTTATTTCATAAGATGTGGAGTAAAAATTATAAACAACGTCCTCTATATGTCACAAATTTCTATAACCCAAAATAATTTTAGCACTCTAGTGTTAATTGTAGAACACGTTGACGTTTTCCTTTGTTCTTGTTTATAAATTAAATCTTCTCTCATTATACCTTAACAATAATTGGTCTATTATTTCATGGCGTTTATTTTCTTTACAATTAATTTATTGCGTATAATTTGCTTGTTATGAATGTTATTGTGACTTATTACTGGAACTTTTTCATTTAGATTTAGAGTAAAAACTAATAAAGTACCTTTTCTGTGTAATTTGAAAATTTGTTAGTATATTGCATTTAATAAACTAATGACCTTGACCATGGATAGGCATACCACTATGGAGAAAACAATTAAAATGCAATAATTTAACAGCAGATGATAATGAATCAAAATTACCACTGGTTTTTAAATTCTTAAACAAAATGTGAGAAGTAAGATAGTGATAACAGCGATATCATTAAAAATATAGACGCGGAAAATCTTATCAAGATTGTTTGAAAGCGAATTAACAAAATAATTCAATTGCTATTTCTTAAATATAGAGCCAAAACCTAAAAGAATAGTGAATTTACACAGGAGTTCTCTTCACTCCTGAAGAGTCCCAAAACGACAAAACAGCTGACGAGTGATTCTCGGTGTTTGTTTGCTACTGTATAATAAGTTCAAAATTTGGTGGCGGTTAACCTTTATGTAGATGTGAGGCGGAAATTTAAACAACTTGAAATGTAGTCACGAATTAATATATCGAGAAACGGTGGTAACAAAAATTCCACCCTAAAAATAAGAATTCCATTCATGTTTAAATAATTTAGTTTGGACTACAAATAAACACTATTTTATTCAAAACTGGATACATGGACTACAAAACACGAGGAATTTATTAATTAATTTAAGTTCTATACAATCGCTTGCTGCTTACATATTTGTTGCCAAAGCTGCTTTAATGAAAATTAATTTTGGGACAATAACACGAGCTAAAACTAGATGTCGCAACATTTGTGATATATGTGGGTAATAAGTCGACAGCAACGCATTTGTACAATAGCAAACTTACACTTAAGTTCTCTCAGTCCTGAAGAGTCCCAAAAGGACGAAACAGTTGTCGAGTGATTTTCGGTGTTTGTTTGCTATTGTACAATCTCTTGCATATTGTTATTTTAGCTAATGCTTTAGTTGGCTATAATAATCGAATAGTTTATGTAACTGCTTACACAGTTGCTTTAATTAGAATTAATTTTGGGACGTGTTACGTTTGCACGAGGCGACATTATATGTTTCAACACTTATTTGACGATTTTTACGTTTAAGATTGACTATAATTAGTGCCAAGCAATATTGATAATTAAGTGAAACTACCAAAAATGGAGGTTCGATTAAGAGCATATCATTGATTTCTTCAGTACCCTACAAGAAAATCTACTACTTATAACTAAAATCCATTTTAAAACACTAGTGACAATGTCAGAAAAAAGTACTACAAAGAGTTATTACGGTTACTTCTGATTTCGAAATTTCTTCAAAACGAAAACTAAATATTGAAGGTTAAGAAACCAAGAAGCATCTTAGTGTAGAGTTTGAAGATAGAATCACCTTTTGGATACTTTCAATAAATTTAAGAACAATGGTATGTCAAAACAAGAATATCTGTAATGGCTGCATTTTCAATAAATCTAGTCTTGTTCGTAAATTTCTTCCTACAAAATTTTCTGTTAGAAACTTTAAAACAATGGAACACTAAACTGCACCAAAAAATTTTACCGATATCGGTTCGCTGATGATGATAGCTTAGCTATTAAAACACGTGTCCGAGTAAAGTTTTCTGGTGCAGTTTTTGGTGTTTTTTTTGTTTGCTAGAAACTTGTCTGAATTCGATATTGGAGTTACCCTGAGACGTAATAGAATTTTATATATTTTCGACTTTATGGTTCCTTGTTCTTCAGACATAGACCGAGTTTGTACGTGCCTTTCAGCAAATTTCAAGCCATTTAGATTTAGCGTCAATAATTAGAAAAAAATGTGCTTTCTTTGGAGAATCTTGATATTAGCATAAGATCTGGATGATTTAATGATATATTCAATAGCACGATCTATCTTCCAGTAACAATATTTTCTAACTAGGGCTTTCATTTTAACAATTTCTCGGTGAGTCAAATGAAGTTTTCTTAATGCTTCTCTCTGCAGACTGTTGGGAATGATTACTAAAAAGAAGATGTGACCCGATGCCAAATCGGTTTCCATTCCTATTGATTAAAAAGTATTTGTTGTAATTTGGAAAATGTTAAGTACGTAATTTTTATCTTCGTGTGTACAATAGTTTTCCAAAACACTGAAGAATTTCGTAATCAAATCCATTTTGGAACATTAAATACCTAATGAGTCTAGATGCTGGGATGGTTGGAAGTATCTTAGATCTATCAGAAATATTACTAAAGGGTTTATTGTCTGTAATTACAGTAAATATTTGTCCATAAATGTAAATGTAAAGTTTTTGAAACGTTAATTCTTTGTCCAGTTGTGTCGTTTTCTGTTAATGTTTCAATTCCTACAGGACTAGCGGTTAAGACAATTGTTAATTTACGGTAAATTGGATAAATTGTTTCAGTAATTTTGTGTAAAAATTTTGAATAACACGAGACTTATATCAATGGACGATCTCGCGTACATTCTTTGGACGGAAACTTTTTAATATTGCTATATTGCTTGCACTGACTTTCGAAGGGGCAATCGGGTAATTACTGGTACATCAATAAATCAAATTTAAATAAACCGTCATTCAAAAAAAAAATTGTAGTGAGCATTTCCAAAACAACATCAATAACTTTGTACGTCATCAAGGTATAGAAATGCAAGTGCATCAACTTCCTCAACATCAAGACACTATACCAAGATCACATCTTCGTCGCCATTTGTATGTATTTAATTTATTAATTAAATAACAACTAATACATCTCGCAAAGAGGCAAAGATCCACAAGATAATTGATAACTTTAGAAAAATAAAAAACAATTGATACATACTTACACCATTCTTAAAAGAGATTCATATGACACCAACATGGCGACATATCAAACAGATTTTATTTTGGGAAGATTGAAGAATATAATCACACTAATAGTGATTGAAATCTTATGAAACACCAGAACATGTAGTACAGGTCTTTTAAACAAATATGATTTGAAACAATTATCATGCAAACTAAATGCAGAAATTTGCGACATCTTTCATCATTATAAATTGTGTCAAACGATTGTACTTAAATGATGCTGAGATAATTAGTGATATTATAAGAGTTTACAGATTTAAAAAATTGGACTCCGAATATTAGAAAAACAAAATGTAAAGAAAAGAAAATTTCTAAAAGCAATCCATTACAGAAAAAACTTTGACGAGAATTTATATAAGATGGAGAAGTATTAAGAATTGTAAATAACACTATTTACAAAAAGATTGGTAGTAACATTATAATCACGTTCACTATAAATATGCCTGACACAGAACTTTAATTGTTGCTGGAGTAGAGGAGAAACATCAAGAAGGTAACAAGATTTAGTGCAAGTAAAAATCTAAATAGAAGAAAAAGAGGGAAAGAACAGGATAAAGAAGATGTCACTATCTTAAACACTAGATTAAAGTACAACCAGATACCAAATTTTAGATTACTTATAATGAGAAACAAGCGTTTACCGAAGAACTCCACATTGCTCCGATACTAATAAACGTCAAAGAACGAATGGATATGTTATAAAAAAACATGAAAAATTGTGAAAAATAAATGTTTTTTTAAATTCTAAGATTTCAAAAATCTAGATTAATGACCCTTCTGGCTTGATAGGTTATGCCCAAAATCTCATCAGATAAAACTCACACCTATGCAAAGTTTTATAAAAATTTGTACAACGGTTTTCCGAATGTTTTATTTATAAATTTACATTAATTGCGTATACCTATAGACAATAAAGTTTCCAAATACTTTTCTTCTTTAACTCATTTTATATAATTGATATTAGATATTGTTACAATAATTACTGTCACGTGATTCTTATATTTCAGTAATTACTTATTGGATCTAAAATAGTTTAAACAAAAGTTGTGTATTATTAAATTACAAACAACTTTTATTTGAAACAAAAATGTGTAAAAAAAATATTTTTCTATATATTTTTAAAATTCGAAAATCTGTGTAGTTTAACAGTCCTTTTGACTATATAAATTATGCTCAAAATCTAATCAATTCTACGGAATTATAAATAAGGCACATGTACAATGTTTCATAAAAAACGGACTAGCAGTTTTCTTTCTTCATAAAACGTACTAACACTAATTCGTCGAAAAAATGAAAAAAACGAATGTTAAAATTTTCGGTTTGGAAACCGCCGCATAACTCCCCATCTTATTTTATAAGATGTGGATTTAAAAAATTTACAGTAAAGATAGTTAAAGCAGAAACCATATGTTCTGGAAATAAGAAAACGTATAAAATGGAAACAAAATACATAGATTCAAGGTACACCTAGTGCAATAAGAAAGCGCACAAAATGTTATATTTATTAATAAAATAATTAATAATGGAAATTATGGTACAAGACAAATATAAACATTTAAAGGCAGTAGGAAAGAGTTGTGATACGAAAATAATAGAATTTACAGAAAAAAGAAGACGAAAGAAAAAAGGTAGATATTTAAGGTATAATATAAAATATAACAACAAAGATGGAGAGTATATAAAAGAATTTAGACAGATGGAAATAGAATAGTAGGACAAATATGGGGAATAAGAAAAGAATAATTGGAAATGATTTGATAAAAAGAATATGGATTTTCAAAGGGTTGTAGAAGTGTGATGTTATATGAAGCGGAGATTTGGGGATGGAAAGATTGGGAATAACTAGAGAAAATACAGAAAAAATATTGGAAATGAACATTAGGACTAGAGAAAGAGTCGCCGAAAAGTAAAATAAAAAAACTAGAAAAAGATAGAAATTGAAATAGGAAAAAGAGCGTTAAAATATGAAGAAAAGATAGAAAACTGAAAAGACAATAGATACTGTCTGAATGCTGAGAAGAAGTGGAGAGACAGAAAATAAAATACGAGAAGAAGAAAATATTATAAATAGGTGAATATCCAAGAGAAGAGGTAAAGATGTTAAAACAGAAAGGAAGAAGTATGGAACAGGAAATAATATCAAGAGATAAAAATGCAGGATAGAATAGCAAAAGAGGTAAATATAACGAGAAGTAACAAAAACTAATAACTATTAAGTACATAACATAAGGAAAAGGGCTCAAAGAAAAAAACAATAAGTACTGGATAAATGATGACAACAAGCTGTGTCGATTGTGTGGGAATATATGAGAATACATCAAAAAAGGATGCCTAGAATTACAACCAGAAGAAACTGAGTGCTGGATAATATTAGGGGTGACGGGAGAATAGATGAAGGAAGTGATAGAGAAAGGGAAAGTGATGGAGGAGAAGAAAAGAAAAATACCGAAGACATAGTGAATAGTTGGTTTGGGATTAGGAGGGATCAATAAGTTTTGCATGTTGTTTCGTGCTATCGTAACACATACAAAAATACATTTGCTTTAAAAGGAATGCTACCACACAAAATCAGGCTTAAAACTTGCAATTTTCTATTAAGGCTACCATCTACAATTTTAAAGATTTTTACCTATTTTTTTTTACAAAAAAAAAAATATGAACCGAATCTATGGAATGACCGATTGTTTTTCTTTGTGACCTGTAAAATCGATAAAAAAAAATTCTAAAGTTCACTAAAATTCAGCATGTTTTAACATTACATTCCTCAAATTGGGAAATAAAATAAAGCTGTTTTAAATCTGGTCTGTATTAAATGATTTAAAAATTACATTCCCCCTTCTACTTATGTGTGTAATAGCAAAAGAACATCACGTAGGTGTTTTCTACGCTTATCGTTGCTATTTTGAGCAGAGTTTTTTAGTGACCAAGCAAATATTTCCACGTTTCAAGTTAAAGCAAAATTGAACTAAGGTGATACGGAATCATTCCTCTTAATGTGATAAAAGGGATGCATATTTATTTTTGTAATTTGTATAAAAAACCAAATCTTCGATAATTTAAAAAACAAAATAAAATGTTATTGGTTGATTGATAGAAACTACCGTAGGATAAAAAAACATTATGAAAACTAGTCACAAGAATATAGACAATAATGTCATCATCCAGAAAAAAAATTATTTAGAAAACAAAGAAGGGCTAGTGTATAATCTGCATACATATGTTTTATTTATAAGGGGATAAAGCATAATATGAAAATTACAGAGGCATGAGTACTCCTACAATTTTGACTATAATTGTCAGAATAATCCTCACGCTTCGAGGTCGGAGCATTTACATTGTCAACTATGTAACAAGTTATCGATGTATATAACGTGTTTATTTTAAAGTACTTAGTACTACTGAAAATGGTAAAATCGAATGAGAAAAGTGATAAAGCAAGCGAATTACCACCCCAAACGTAATTTCACAATGGTCTATTTCGTTTTGCGTGTAAACTGTAACTCTGACGAGAAAAAGTTATAAGACTTTTTAGATTCAACATTAAATTCTTCACAAAAATTGTCCTATAATTTTTTTGCGCATCTCCCACCCAACACTTATAAATGACCTTGGAAAATAAGTATAGTTTTAAGCGCGAAGGCAAAAATGAGTATTGCGTCGACTTTTTCGTAGATTATCTCAAAAAGTATTAGCGTGAGCAAAAAAACATTTAGAAGAAAAATTGTAGAGCAGTTCTTTCTTTACAAGATCCAATTTAGATAACATACAGATAGTAAACATACTTGAGAAATATGGGGCAGGATATCGATATTGCTGTTCGCCAGAGAAAAATATTAGGTTTTTGAGAGACAACCAAATATTAAGAGGGGTGTATAGGTTCCCAAGACTTACAAACTCATTTATTTGTATGCGTTTAGTGCTGCACACCACTTCTGCCATTTTTGGCAAAGGAAAATCACAGACCAAACTTAATAAATATACGAAAGGATTTACAAAGTGGTCCCTATTCAATAATTCTTCATCAGCAAAAGAAGGCATTGCAAGAACTGGGGAAAAATTTACGCTTGCTCTATATAAGACACCCCGGAAAGAAACATCTTTAAATCATTATCAATTCATTTTATTTAATAAGCTAGTTGGTCAGTCGAATAACGCAGTCATTTTGTCCAGACTACAACCTACATCTACTGCAGTAACACAACATTCATATATACATTCTTCTATAATGTTGGAGGATGGATCAAAGTCATTCCACATCAGTTGAAATTTTCATTTAAAAAAAATTAGAAACATTAAACAATTATGCAGAAGATGATGTATATCACATCGGATTCTCGGAATCTTATTGACAGCGAAAATATTGAAAAATGTTTTTTTGGTAGCAGTTGTTTTATACCGTTTGAAACTTTTTTAAATAGAAAAGAAAAATACCAGCTATTTTGGGGGAGGGTTGTGTACATCACAGCTGACCCTTTAACTTGTGCAGACATTACAAGGTTAAGGAATTCGTCAAAAAAAGAGAATGTAATCAAAACTAGAGTGAAAACTAAAAAAGGAAAGTGGTTTGAAATAATAATGATATATGGTAGAGAAATTGGAAGTACAAAGAAAAAAAATAATAAAGGAGACTTTAATGCGAAAAGAAGGGGTAAGGGAGAAATAATGATAGACCAAAAGGTTATATGCAAAGAAAGAGTTTGGTCTACAAATAATAGAAATATGAAAGAAGGTGGAAAGGGGGAGTTCATAAAAAAAAAGGAAAATTTGTCACAGAGTATGTTTTAGTAAATGACGATAGTAAAGAAGAGATAGAGCAGTTGAGAATAGGAGAAAAGGAGGAATCGGACTGTTAGAGAAATAAAGATTGAACAAAAGAAAGTATAGAGCGATACAAAGAAAAAATAGAGAAAGAACAAGAAACATTTTAAGCAGTGGAAGAAGAAATAAAAATAAATATAATAAATGAAGAATGAATAATAAATAAAAGGATAGTAACAAAAATAAGATTAATGGGAACAAATAAAGAGTAGTGGAATGGGAAATTTGAAAAAAATAAAAGAGACGGAAAGAGAGAAAGAGAGAAAAATAAAAAAGATAAATTTTTTGAAGTAAACAAAGATATAAGAGAAACTAGTAGAAAGGGCTGACACCTTTCCGGGATGGTAGCAACATGTAAGCACATATGGTATCCAAGAGCGATATGACAATAAAAGTAAAAATATGCGAGTTGTCATGACGAACAACATTGGTTTGAGTTATGAAGCACAAAAATTGAATTGTAAGGCAATAAAAAAAGTGAAGAGAAAAATATTTAAAAAATGGGGAGAAAAAAATAAAAAGAAAAAAATTAGGAGAAAAAAACTAAAAGAAAGGAGAAAAATGAGGACAAAAAATTAAGAGAAAAAAAATGAGGACAAAAAAAAAAAAAAACGACGAGAAAAAATGAAGAGAAAAACATTAGGAGAAAGAATGAAGAGAAAATAATGAGGGAGAAAAAAATTAGGAGAAAGAAATTAAGAGAAAAAAATGAAGAGAAAAGAAATTTGAAGAAAATTTGTTATCCACCATGTGCTCGCAGTGTAGGTACCATGCCACCGGTACCAAAAGATGCAAGTTGTCATGACGAACAACATTGGGTTGAGTCATGAAGCACAAAAATTGAATTGTAAGATAATTTGCCTCCAAAAACCCGTTTTGAACATGATTGTAGGGCGGTTGGGACAGGAAGGGTGTGTCGTACCATGCCCAATTTCTAATCAGATTTTCCTTGTAGTAAACCAGACTTACTGTGAAAAAATCAAGGTTCTAGATGCTTTCTGTGGGGCGCTATCGCGCGTACTAACTTGCAGGCTTGCTTGCTTGCTTGTTTACAGACATAGGTTTCTCGGACTTTCGGAATCACAGGAATGAGCTATCAAGGTATTTTTTCAGTTGGGTGGATGGTTAGGTCAGAAAATGCAAAAAAATGGTTTTTCCATCTGGACGATCATAAGTTACAAGAAAACAATGTATAAAGAAACAAAAAAAAAAATAGATAAAAAAAAAAAATAATGAAAGACATGCATGGAAATTTATTAACAAAAGAAAGAAAAAAATTAAATTGATTGGTGAAGGAGATAGATAAAGAAAAATGGGAGGAGCATTGCAAAGTCGTATTGGATGGAAAAAAAGGGACACCAATATCTATAGGAAAAAAGAATAGAAAGAAAAATAAAGAATCAAAAAATAAAAAGAGGATGCCGGAAATACATAGGAGAGAGAATGAAAAGTATGTGAAAGTGCCAAAATACCTGATATGCAAAAGAAAAAATAGAGAAGAGATTGATTGCCAGATTTAGATGTGAGAAAGAGGAGGCAGCGAATAGGCACTAGAGAAGTGATGAGGATAGAAGGTGTAGATTGTGTGGGGATGAATGGGAGAGAGAGAGAGAAAACGATATTGCTCGGTGAGAATAAACAAGAGTTACATTTAATCCAAAATTTATGATTATTTCATCTCTCTTTTCCTTCTTCTGTTGAACTTCATGCATCCATTGTAGACCGTCTCCTTTCGTTTCCATTCTTTTTTGTGTAACTCCTTACAGACTTACAACAAATGTTCCACCATCTCCACCCCATCCTACACATTTTCAATTTCTCTTTTATCTTATCTCCAGTTTCTATTTCTATTTACTCTGTAATAGTAGTTTCCTTTTGTCCATTTTGGTTCTTCTCATCCTTCTAACATTTGTTCGAGTTTTTTATTAAATTCATTTGTGAGCAACTGAATGTGGTTGGAGAAAAACTAACAACATTCTAATGCCAGTGCTTACAACTAAAGCGCCAGCTCCAGCCTCAATTCTGTAGCTTGCGGCAAAAAAAGGGCTGCGGAAAGCGATGTAGCTGTGTAAAGGTTGCCTGCGCTGCTCTACAATGTGTTCTAATTGTCATAGGCAGAGTTGTGTAAATTCCATCGAGGAGGACCATTTTGCAGAGGCAATTGATTAAATATTTCCTTAGTGGAATAGGCCTCCAGGAGAAACCACTTAAAAAAAAAAAACGCACTGAGAGCTCTACCTCAAGGGTGGTGTGGAAACGTGCTCAAAGTGCAGAATGCACAGGTATAAAAATCATTATATTACCACTAATACATTCTCAAAAATATTGTATCTAATATGGATCTTGTAGAGAAAAAACTGCTTTACAGTTTTCCTTCCATAAACTTCTTTGCTCACGCTAATACTTTTCAAGATAATCGACGCAAAAGGCGGCACAAGGCCCATTTTTGCGTTAGCTCTTAAAACTATGCTAATTTTCAAAGGTCATTTATAAGCGTTAGATGGAAGATACGCAAAAAAAATATAACAATTTTTTTGGAAAATTTAATGGAGAATCTAAAAAGTCCTATAACTTTTTCTCGTCAGAGATACAGTTTACGTGCAAAACGCAAAAAATCGTCGTGAAGCCACGTTTGGGGGTCGTTTTTTGGGGAAAAGGGAATAAAGCTCCCCCCGGGACACTTCGTATTTTTATTCGGGTTCCTACTGGGAGTTTATAACCAAAATTCCAAATTTTTTTCTTCTATTTGTCGTTATTTTATCTAAATTGCCTACACTATAATATTGGTAACAAACATCAAATAAACTGCGCCCTTTTACACACATAAAATTGCATTTACACGTTTTTCTTGACATACTTTTAAATTCCATTGCAAATGCAATCGATTTGAATGCATCTTGATTTAAAATAAAAACACTCATTATAAGTACGTTGACTACCAATAAATAAAACAAACGACGCACCCCAAAGACTCGTATCATCCGATTAACAAAAAAAAAAACCCACGTGCTTTACGTAGAATATTCTAAAAAATAAACCGATAAATAATATATGGATTTAATTTGGGGCTTTACAAAAAACAAGTTGACATTTTGTAAATAATAAAGTTTAGCGAAAACTAGGACAAATTTGCAAAAGCAGGCGATTGCTTGCCAATCAACAACAAGTTTTGAATAATGTTACAAAATTTTTCGCTTTTCATTTTTTTTTATAAACTCCATTGCGCAACGCAAATTTTTACATTTATTAGCAAACGGAAATTTAAATTAATGTTTACATGGAGGGTAATTAAAAACCGCTTATTAGAATGGTGAGTTTATATAACAATCAATGTCAAGGAACACACGAAAACTAAATTTTCTAAAACAACGTATGTAACTGACCACACCTAATTGCAGGAAGCGTTTTTGGATTTTATGATTATATGCAGATGTAATAAATAATCGGCGTCTAATTTTAACCAAGGATACTCGTTTAATTTTTTTCTTGTTAAAACTTGAAGCAAGTACGATAAGGATTTTCGTAAACAAATACGAAAAGGTTATTGTTCTAAAGTGTTATTGAAGACACATTTAACTTGATATTACAAATTAATTGGACTTACAGCCTTGATCCAATTTGCAAAATTGAC
This sequence comes from Abscondita cerata, assembly GCA_030710515.1. Taxonomy (NCBI): domain Eukaryota; kingdom Metazoa; phylum Arthropoda; class Insecta; order Coleoptera; family Lampyridae; genus Abscondita; species Abscondita cerata. Next base: position 168,985 of record JALBCR010000286.1, read on the forward strand.
GACAAGAGGACATTTTGCCTACTTACTCAAATATTTTCGACTCAACAACGGTTTGTTTTCGATACCAGCACACATGATCTTGCTACAGTTACGAAAAAAAGTGGTTTCCTAACCATAATCAAAACCGATAATTAATAATTAAATTAATCGTAAATAAATTGATAAATATTTATACTTATAATCGGAAGGCAGATAAACCAATTAGTCAATAATAGAATTGTCTAAATAGTAGTAGAGTAAAATCTGTGTCAATGACATTATCAGTTTAAGGTTCTACTAATACTAACAACAATTTTAGATTAACTTATGATAATTTAGTATGTGAGGTTTTCCTTTTTTTTTACTTGATGCGGGAATTACCTACGTGTAAATGAAAGCAAACGACCTTAAGCGCAAGAGAAGAAGCAAGTTGATGAAGTAATTTATCAGTTACAAAATTTTCGAAATGAGATTATCAGAGGGTGTGTTGGAATATCAAATATTTCGTATTCAAAAATAAAAGATCATGAAACATGACACGGTGATGATAACCTTAGCATAATTTACGCAAACAGATTTTTAATGTTTAATTTGAATTGTGCTGGTCATGAATGATTATTAACAGCATAATTTAAACTACTAATTTGTAATTGTTGGCGTATAACAATAAAATATTTAAGAAAACAATACCAAACGCTTTGTTCTAATTGTATTATGTAGATAATTAACATTATTATAAAGTTGTTACTTAATAATAGAATTGTACTTGAAACTTAAAATAAATAAACTAAACGCAGTTTGTTGGTGATGACGGAATTTAAGTAACGTCCCGCGTGGACAATATTTGGATGGGTGCCCGTTTAGAATTATACAATAGAAGCAATCTAGTTGTGACATTTTCCTCACTTAAATAAACAATTCAAATAATTATGCTAGGTATTAGCATAACCTATTATTACAAAATTTTTATCTGTAATATCAAATCAAAATCGATCAAGTCCCTTTTAAATTAACAAATTGATTCGGTTTTTTATAGAATTTACGGAACTTAACTTGATAAAGAAATTAATTAAATAAACATTAAAACATCACTACCTACTTACCACTTCTTTTCATTTTTTTATTCTATTTTACTATTTTCTTTGTTCCTTCCCCAACCTCCCTCAGTAGTGCCCCCCTCCTTCTTCTTACTTTTATGCAACCTTTCTAACAAATCTTCTATTTTTTCCAACACATCTGCTTTCCAATACTTGTTTACATTTTCTTCATTAGCTTATTTAAAATTGGTTATAATCTTCTTCTCGTCTATACCTTTCACCTCTATCAAATTCTATAGAATTCTGTCTACTATTAAATGTTTGTACTTTGCTGCCTAATCCTTTCTCTTTTTCTGTATCATTACTATCTCTTTTTCAACTTTCTTCCTTCACCTGTTCCTTCTCTTGCGTATCCTCCGCTTTGATAGTATGCTTTTTTATTTGTTTTTCTGTATTTTACTCTTTGCCTCTCCATCGCTTTCCATCTTCGTTTTTTTCCTGCTTTCGATATTTCCCTTCATTCTCTGTTTGATTCCTTATTTTTTCTAGTTTTAGCTCCCCTTCTAGTAGGTATCCCAAAGCTTTACTGTATTAATGACGTCCATCTACAGTTATTATGCTGTATTTTCCCCCATATCACCATCCGGTACATTATCACGCTTTCAATTAATCTTTTAAACAACCACTTTCTTTTAAATATGTCTTTCTAAATATCCTTTCTCTAATTCCCCATACTTCTCCTAATATTCTGTTCCTTTTGAGTTATATTTCATTTCTTTGATGTGTATCTTTGTTATCATATCTAATGATTGATACCAGTTACCTAAATTTACCCACATTCTGTACTTCTTGTTCTCTTCACCACAATTTCATTTCTTTTTCTCTTCTCTTTTTTTTCCCGAATTCTATAATTTTTATTTTTCTTACTAACTTACTTTTTTTGCAAAATTAGAATATCGTTTGCATATGCTAATTGGGTTTAAAAAACACCCTTGCTTTACATTTTTCCCTTCAAAGTTCTTTTCATAATCCGTCTCCTTATTTTTGACCTACCTTTCGTTTCTCTATCGTTCCTATTATGCCTACCTTTATTCTGTTTTTTCTCATTATTTCCAACATTATTCTTCTTTCAACTATGTATATTGAATGGTGCACTGATCTATAAATATATCTCTTTTCTTTTCCTGCCAATTTTTTTCTTTATCAGGTGTTTTAAAATATATGAATATTGTCTATCGTCCCCCATCCATCCATTTTTATTCTTCTAATTCTTTTTTAAAACTTATTCATCTATATTTCTTTTCCTCACTCTATTGTCTCCCTTTTATTATATTGCGAATATTATGATTTTTTCCATCTTTTCATAAATTCCCCTTCATTTCATAATTATTCAAAAGTTTTTTCTTATTTTTCCTTCATCTTTTCTTTTGTATATTTTCATTGTTTACTCTGAGTCTCATCCGTGCCTTATGCTTTGCCTTTTACATTTTTAAAGTACTCTCTACTTTTTTTCTAATTTTTCTTCTTTTACTTAATTCTATCTTCTTCCTTCTTTGGATTCTCGTCTCCTCATTCCTTCCGTTATACTATTGCAGTGCTCGTCCCATTTTCTTCCATATATTCTAGCATCAATACAATTTTGTCTTCTTTTTTATTCAATCCATTTTTTCTTCTTATTTTATTTACAAATTCTCATATTTACGTTTAATTCTTTATTTCTTCTATCCTTTTTTAATCAGTCGATACTCCATTACTCTTATTTTACATTATTTTTAAACTTTAATCTTGCTTCAATATTTGCTTTTTCTCTTTTCATTTCGTTCTTCCTCTGCTCATGTCCTTTTTTGTTTTCTCTCAGTTTTTATTTCACAACTCCGCTCTTGCCCCCACTCCTTCATTTCTATTTTTTTTATTGTCTTCTCTATTTTCCCACTATTATCCTTATCTCCTCTTCTTAGTTCTTCTAATTTTCCCTCATCTTTTCTATGTATTTTTCCATTGTTTACAATGCGTCCTTAATTTTACAATTTCCATTTTATTTTTTGCCTCCTTTGGTTTCTCGTGTCTTCATTCCCCTCATCATACTCTCACTTCCTTCCGTCTATTTAGCTTCTTTCTTTAATTTACAAATTCTCATGTTTGCCTTTAATTTCTTATTTTTCTATCCCGTTCTCTATCAGTCTTTGATACTTTCTTCCTTTTTTCCTACTGTCTTCTCTATTTTCCACTATTCTCCTTATTTTTGTCTGATGCTTCTTATTCCTCTTCAAATTTGTCTATACATCTTTCTGTACTTTCTTCAGATCATGTTTTACCTTGTCCGTACGCTACTTTTTCTTCTTAATCTTTTCTATTCCATGTTCTCCTGCATTGATTAATGGATAGATTCATTCTCATCTCCTACCTTCAAATTTTGTACGCATTTTTTTTTTTTTTTTATTTTAAAATTAAATTCATCTTCTCTTCAACAAGTTTCTCTTTATACTTTACAAAATGTACTTTAATTTGACGATCCATAAATAAATCTTTTGTCATTTTGGGAATAAGCAGATGTATTTTGTGAAAAATTAGAAAACCTTTAGTGTAAGTATAATAAAATTTGCAAAAATTTAGGAATTTTACCTAATTTATGTGCCACATTGTTCTTCAAAATGTACCATCTTTAAACAATAAGTCTCAAATATAGAAAGTAGGGACATTTTAAAAACAGGTAATTATTAGGAAACACAGTTTTAACAATTTCGAAACATATTTTAGAATTTAGAAATAGTAATGAAATACAACCAGGTTCCAAAACAATTAGGGTAAACCGCAGAATAGTAGCATTATCCTTTTGCAAAGTAATCGCAAAAATATAAATAATAAGTGTGTGAATAATAAAATTACTGTTACCAAACCCTGGAAACCAGTTGTGTACTAGGTAATTTCGTTCCGGTTTTCTTGCTAAAGAAAACAGTTACGTACACATTTTGAATATCTCTCAGGTAATTTATGAGTGACATTTCAAAAGAACAGTTTCTTCTTTAAGCTAAACCATTTATCGAACTATGGTGCTCTGCAAGCGGGTGCTCCATCGACGCGAATAGTGGTAGCTGGACGGAGCCAGAGATATCAACATTTATTTGACTGGTTTAGTTGTATGTTATTTTGGTAAATTACCTTATAATGTCTTAGAGCGTATTGTGGACGTTGTTTGATCAATGTACAGTGAAAATTGAGCATAATTCTGATTCTACTAACCCAGAGTATGGTATTAACAACCAATGCGATTTGACCATGCCGTTGATGAGCCGGCTCCGCCAGGTAATAGGTAGCCCTGATTTTGTTTGCTTGGGATTTTTGGTATAAACCTATTTCTCATCACTCATTACTATTCAATCCAAAAACTTCCTTTATACCTTTGAAGCAGCATTTCACTGAAGATTTTTTGATTTTCCAATTACCTGTCATTCAACTCATCTTCTCATCTTTTGGAACTTTCTCATTGCTTGTAATGTAAAACTGTCTACGTTTTTTGTTTACATTTGAATCTACAAAAACCAAAATTTTGCGTTTTGCCATTTATGAATAGACAAAATAAAGAAGGTTTCAAGCAAAACCCCTGCAAAAGTCTTTCTCTTCTGTATCTAATTTTGATAAATTCTGCATCCAATTTTAAAGAAAGTTTTTTATAATTTTTTTTAAGAAAATAACAGATTAATTAAATAATGAATTTCAACTAAAACGAGCCAATATTTTTTTACTTTTTTGTGTTGAGCAAGATTCAAAAACAATTTTTGTTTTTAGGATACATCTTTTAATCTCGAATTTGTTCTCCATCCCAAAAATTTTAAATGACAAATGAGTCAAGTTACTCCTTTTTATTTTATACCAGAAAAGTTATTATTTGAACTAAGAAAAATGCCAACAGTTAACTTAACGACTTGTGTGTGTTAAAGTGCAAAGCGCTATCTAAACGATAGCTTTAATGCTTAAAACACACGTGTGTCGATAAAGCCAAGATTAACTTGTACAGAAGCACACATTACTATTCAAAGAAGACCTGATGCAGCATTTCGCTCTTATGATAAGCTCATTAAAGGTGTATACTTAAGTGCGGTATACAACTGCACAAGACGGTGGTTGGTCTTTTAAACACTCGTCGAGCAATGAACATAAGTAAAATGTGTGTCTTACGACATCTCGTGTATAACAGGAACACGTGTGAATAGTATAAACTAAGAAAAATGCCAACAGTTAACTGTAACGACTTGTGTGTGTTAAAGTGCAAAGCGCTATCTAAGCGATAGCTTTAATCTTAAAACACACGTGTGTCGATAAAGCCAAGTATTAACTTGTACAGAAGCACACACGCAACGAAAGAACACCTGACGCAACATTTCGTTCTTATTATGAGCTCATCAGAGGTGTATACTTAAGTGCGGTATACAACTGTACAAGACGGCGGTTGGTCTTTTAAACTCTCGTGGAGCAATGAACATAAGTAAAATGTGTGTCCATGTTTTACACAAGATGTCATTAGACACACATTTTACTTCTGTTATTATTTGAATCACTCATGAATGAACCAAGATCTAATTTTATTAATAAATTAATTTGTTTTTCAACAATATAGAACGCCTCCATATTTATGCAGCTGCAGTTTGCCACTTTTTAAATAACTGGAAAGCTGGAAGAGGTCCTATAGAATGACAAGCCAGGTCACCTGACTTGACGGTCACATGATTTTTTTCTGTGGGGATGTCTACAACAGAACATCGTTGGAGGAACTTAGGGAAATAATAGAGTGAAACTCTTTTTAAAATGTGAGAACAACTCTATAAGCTTGGTTGTATTATTGTATGGAAATTGATAGACGACATTTTGAACATTTAATTTAATTAATTATTTAATTTTTGAAAAAAATTAAGTTTTATTGAATAATAAAAGAAAGTGTTTTTCTGAAAATTTTCCGTCAAATTTTGAAATAACTGAAATAGATATAATAAGAATAAAAAGACCTTCAAAATACAGGTAACTTGACTACTTGTGCCATTTAAAATTTTTGAGGTGGGGGCTTTTGGGAACATGGTGTGGACAAAGTCAAATTTGACATTGAAAGATGTCCCCCTAAAACAAAAATTGCACTGTTGAGTTTTTTTAAAACAAAATAGTAAAGGAATTATTCGTGGTGGTTCGTTTTAGTTAGACTGCACTGTATATGTTATTTTACTGTTATTAAAGGTAATTGAAATATCTAAAGCTGGCTTTTTATATTTTGTTTTGTATTAACTAAGTTTTGACGATTTAAATAGGTTTAATTTTTATTTGACACAATTCTAAATTCAAGTGATTTTTATGGTTAACTGAACGTAATTAATTACTCTATACTACATTTCTCAAAAAAATTGTATAATTTATTTTTGTTGTTTGATGGAGAAAAAAAAATGCTTTACAAAAATCCATTAAGAAACGTACACGTCATTTGAAAAAAAAGTTGACTATCGCAACTTTGGCTTAAGTCAATGTAATTCTGACTTATCTAGTTTATTCATTCTTGGCTTTTTACTGTGGAACGTATCATACGATGACGTTCTAAACCTTCTTTACCCGGCGGAAGTTACTGCCATAGCCTATGCGGACGACTTGACACTTGTCACCATTGGCAGGACTCCATATGCGGCTATATTGAATACACAACTGTCTTATAAACAAATATAAGAATGGATGACTCAAAGAGTGCTCCAATTGATGCCAGAAAATACTAAAGCCATGTTTCTATCCGGAAGGAGGAGGCTACCTCCCGTCTCACTTATCCTGGATAACGTCATTATACCTTTCGACAAATAAGTTAAAATTCTTGGCATATAAATAGACAAAAGCCTAAATTACATTAAACACATCGAATACATATCAACAAAGGTCAAAAGACTACAGAAATCCTCACAAATACACACGGACCGAAAAGTAGTAAAAGGAAAGTTTTTGCACACTCAGTACTCTCCACCATCACATACGTATGGTAAACAAAATAGGACGTTCTGTTTTAATTGGGAACTATCTCGGGCAAAGATGTTGGAGTAATTGCGACCGGGTTATACCGGTTGATACACTCATAAAAATAAGAGCAAAACGTCTGGACATGGGGAAATAGGAGCCTTCCAATATATGTTACGATAGGTACAAGAGACAATACGAATTGCCTAGACTGTTGACTTCCCTACGATGAGAAACATTTCATGCCCAAGGTGGTATGGCGAGCGGCGTCATCTGATCTCTGTTCTAAAAACTGATATCGACCCTACTTGTATAATACAAATTATGATACTAACTAAAGAAAATTGGACTCATAGCAAAAGCTTCGTGAGTAAATTAATTACAAGGATCAAAGAAAACGGGGACTAAATTATCGATACTATGAAGTTTCTCATCCACCAAAAAAAAACCAAAACTGCAACTACATAGCAATTAACAGATAAAACATTATTTATAGATATTTATATACAGATACCCCCATCTCTGTAACTTTGGAATAAAAAAAAGCTTATCCATGTGGTTTGATATGCTATTTACAAATATTATATGGTTTTTAACAAAAATGAAAGACCATGAACACCATACAGAATCACCTGGCATAAAGGTATCTAAAAATTATATATTTTTAATTTTGTAACTGAAAAAAGTTTATAGGTATTCGGTAAGAACATTTTTTACTCCAAATACAAACCAAATCTAGTATTTTAAAAATGTATATCATACATGTTTCCTACTGTTAAAAAATCTCCACTTAATTATCGCCTGGCCACTTAAAAATTTGCTATGTAAAGATTTTAAGAAATTTTCTAGTTGTCAAGGTAACGAGTCAAAACCAAATTAATGGTTTTAAAGTAAAATTTTCTGTACAACTTATAATTACTTCAAAAACAAAGAGACTAAATCTACATAAGGTAAAGGAGTAGTGGTTGCGAGTAAGACCCTGAGAAACTCCAAAAATATAGTACGAGGATGTATTGATATCTAGTTAGCCTAGACCAGTTCCTTGCATAAACAAAATATTGCGTTACCATAGCAACGAACAATAACTTATTAGAAGTGTCAGTGTAAAGTTTGACGTCAAAAAGTAAACCAGAGTCACGCAATAAATTAAATGAAAAAAGATGTCCACCGAAATTGTGAAAATCGAAAAATTGGAGTATCGAGCCATCATCAAGTACCTGTATTTAAAAGGGTTAAGAGGTAAGCAGATTTACGAAGATATGCTTAATACCCTTGGTGATCAATGTCCTTCGTATGCGACCGTCAAAAATTGGAATGCAAGCTTCAAAAGAGGTAAATTTTCCATTGAAGATGATGACCGATCGGGAAGGCCAGTTTCTGTGTCAGTCCCCGAAAATATCGATGCAGTTCATGACATGATTTTATCAGACCGTCGAATTGGGCTAAAACGGATATCTGAAGCACTGAATATTTTATACGAACGCGTTCATCATATGGTTCACGTCAATTTGGACATGAGAAAAATTGCTGCAAAATGGATCCCCAAATGTTTGAATGTTGACCAAAAGCGTGCAAGGGTAGAAGCATCGCGTTCGATCTGTGCTCGATTTGAAAACGATGTAGACTTCTTAAACCGAATTGTTACTATGGATGAGACTTGGGTACATTTCTACGATCCAGAAACAAAGCAACAATCGATGGAATGGCGACACTCTGGTTCTCCAAGACCTAAGAAGTTTCGTGTCCAAAATCTGCTGGAAAAGTTCTTGCTTCAGTTTTTGGGATTGCCATGGAGTAATCATGATTGATTTTTGGATAAAAGATGTAGCCTGCGGTTAGTAAAATGATTAGTTTAAAGAGAGTCATGAAAAATTAGTAAAATTCATCAGTTGAGTAATCAATATGAATGAGTATATATATTAATTGTAAATGAATCGAGTATCTTTCTCCAACAATAGTAAGTGAGGAAAAACAAAAATAAATAGAAATAGATGTAGTAGAAAGATATTAAAAAATATTTAGAAGATTTTTTTATTTAATATTCAAAAGTTTATTATAATAATTCTTACAGTTAAACCTCAAAAATTATTTTTTTTGTTTTTATAATATGTTCGAGTTAAAAATACAGTATTCGTAAAAAGTAAAATAATTTTAAAATAAATTTTATAAAATATGATAGGTCATAAAAACTTTTATATTTTTTTTTCTGTTATAATTTAGAATACTTTAGTTTTGAAAAATTGTACTTTTCTTAAATTTTGAAAAACGCGAGGTTAACAAAATAAAAAATTTATTCTTATCCGTATGATGCTTTTGAATTTTAAAAATCGGTCCGTAAATAAGAGTTGTGGTCAATAGGAATTTGAAATTTTTGATATTTTAACATTTTTAACTAAGATGCCTCGTAAAAAAATCTAAATCGAAAAAAAGACACTCGTAAACTCGATTTTTCGAAACAAAATTCTTAAGCCGTTCTAATGTAGACAATTTGAAAGGTTGATTTCGTATAGATTGAAAAGATCCAGTAGTGTGCGTTCACACTAACATACATATAAATAGATAAGGGTAGAACAATAACTGGAGATTACTATTCGACATTACTGACCACTCCCTACACACAAATCTCATGTTGCCATGCAAAAATTCGTGATTTAGGGTTTGAATTACTAGAACACCCCCCTTATTCACCCGATTTGACTCCGTACGACCTCTTTCCTCAACTGAAAAAAAGTTTAAAAGGTCGTACATTTTCTTCCAACAAGGAGGTAATAGAAGTTGTGGAGGTCTGGTTTGCAGAGCAAGAAGAAAAATTTTTTGAAAGGTCTAGAGACATTGCAGGTTCGCTGTAATAAATGTATCCAATTAAGAGGAGAATATGTTGAGTAATAAAATATTTTGACATTGAAATTTTGTTTGGTTCTATAGTAGGCTAAGAATTTTTCAATATATCCTCGTATAACTAAGAAAAAGTTATTAGAGTTATGATCGTATTATTAGAAGTTCTAGTTAAATGATAATGATAATGAAAATTTCGAGGTACTAACAATTTGTCTAACCAAATAAAATTGTAACGCACTAGATCTAATTACATTTAGCAATTATTTGAACAAGCAATTTGCGAGCTTTCTCGGAACGTTGAAAATGTCGACCTTTAATCTGATATAAGAAACTGTAGAACAATTGTTCGATAAAATACCTATTTGAAGCGCACTTGCAATCAACGCAATCATTTGTCCGTGAGTTATTTTTTAAATTAATCTGATTAGAATTATCTGTAGCGTTTTAATAAATAACATTTAAAAAAACTCAATTGTACTTTGAATTGTACCTACGATGGTGAAAAAAAGACGGAATTCAAATAAATTACATATGATTACTTTGTTAATTAATACCTTGCAGCGGCGATATAACAAAAGATCAAGTTTTTTTTTTAATTTTTGGAAAAAACCTTGATTTCGTAAACTCCACGTCACGGAATAAGTTGTTCGATTATAAAAATTTCGTAAATGTAACAAGCTACTCCTCGTGTAGGTGAAATGTCAATAATTTGTTGATAAAAATTCTGGGTCCGCTTTCACTCGAAAATTGATCGTAGAAAAGGTTCAACGATTCTTAAATTCTTTCTTTTTAAAGAAGTTATTGCATAAGAGACACGAGTGAAAGAGAATAATTAAACTACATTTCGACGTGCACATATGGAAATTGTACTTACAGAAAGAAAATTATTCAAGTTTCGAACTTATTATGTTAAATATAGAACCAGAATTAACCAGTTCATTTTTTGTATTATCGGCTAAGATTGTTTAATTACGATCTAATTTTCTATTGGAAAAATTAATGGTGCCACAGAAAATTTTAAACAAACGCATTTTCTATTTAAAACTAAACAAAAATATGTGTGAACGTACCGGTGCCATTCGGCAATTCCTTTTCATTTTCAGATTCCATTTTCGAAAAACTTAATAATTTTTACACAAACACCTATACTTCAGTCGCAGAAATACTAAAGTGATACCTATTGTTTCAACGCACATTTAAAAAGTCTTTAACAATCAGGTTAGATAAAAAAATCTGATTATTGATAATTTTTTTAAGTGTATTTAATTAATTGTTGAAAATTATCTAATTATCAAAATGATATGAAACTGTCGGGCACACAAATTGGGATGGAGAAATTAGAAATACAATGACCACTTATAAACAGGAGTGAATACATGTATGTACCTTATATATATATACATTAAATGCAATAAAATCTTGTTACTGATTACCGTGTAGTGATTATTTATTGATCATTACAGAACTCTTACCATTGACATCTTTACAACTTTTACCTTCGCACATATGCTTGTTTTTATCACATATTTTAAAAACTAATATGTTGCTCATCCGCTACCTTTAATCATTTGCTTTGATTAGCTTTAAAATTTCTATCTTTTTCCTCTTCATCTCTAGTTGCCCGTCTTTCTGTTTTGTTCTTGTTGCCAGGAAATGCAGGTCGTCTCATGCTTTTTAAAATTTTTTTTCTTGATGCTTGATGTTCTTATTTAATGGCCCTTAAGATGCTTACTGATGAGGTTTAAAATTTCTTTCTTTAGTCTTTATCTCCAGTTACTTATCTTTCTGTTTTGTTTTTGTTTGCAAATTACATTTATTTTATGTTTTCTTTGTTATTTGGAGGAGTTGCAAGTCGTCTTCTGTTTTTTTTTATTTTTCTTCTTGATGCTTGATGTTCTTATTTAATAGTTCTTAAGATGTCTATTGATGAGATTTGATAATCTCCACTTGCCTATCGTTCTGTTTCGTTTTTGTTTGCAAATTTAATGGTTTTGTCAAAGAAACTCCTTTTTGGGCTTCAGTAGGGTTAACGTTGACAAAATCGGCAAACATTTGACATATCATTAATTTTGTTTAACGTCTCGTCATGTTGCTGTATTGTTGATAGATTCTTTGGTAACTTCAGCTTTGTTTTGTGTTGGTTCTTCTTGACGTTTTTTAAATTCTTTTTGTCTTTTGACTTATATATTTTCTTGAGGTGTGGTGTCGTTGAATTTGCTGACACTTGCGTTACTGGGATTTTTGTTGCATTTTGTGGGTAGGTGCTCACCTCCGCAGTTAGTGCACTTGGGTTTGGTTGTCATTGATTTTTCCCGCATTTCATACATTTAAAGGGATTTGTAATATTACTCGATAACATATTTCGTTCTTAAGTTTTCCACGATTACTTATATCCTCATTCTGTGTTTATATTGTAGATACATAAGTATTCTTTTGCTAATTTCGCCCGTTCATTTGAGATATCTTTGCACTACGTTTAGGGATATTTCCTGCATGATACCTCCGATGGCGATTTTTAGTTTTTTCTTATAGAAGTTCGTACGTGTAGAATTCCATTTTCGCATCCGTCGGACGTTGCGGTAGTTTACTTTGAGGTTCGACGCTTACAGCTTGTGTAATGAGTTTAGTATTTACGTACTTTATGTTCTTGTCCCTCATTATGTTGCTGAGGTGATTCAATTTTGTTTTTTCCGTCGGATTAACGATTACCAGAACCAAATCTTCATGACTAGTCAAACTTCACAACACACAATTTTGATTGCTAGTTGTTAAAGGTATAAAGCAGAAAATATGAACGAATAAATAAGATAAATATAACAATAACAATTGACGACAATACAACCGATTCCGGACAAAAACCAAACCTCCTCAAATTTTTGTGTATGGACTAATGAATCTACCAGATATGAACAAAAAACTTATAACAGTAGTTGAAGAAGAACAATACGTCACCTAGAGTTTGACAAACATGATTATAACTGGAATCCCTGATACATACAAAAACCTAGGTGAATTCATGAGAGAAAATCAGATTATGTATTATACTTACCAGTCAAAACAAGACATAGTGTTCAGAGTGGTTATTAAGCAAATGCATAATTCCATACTTATGGATCCGCCAGAAACATATTTAATGTAAAACACAGACATCTATAAAATAAAATATCTACAATACAATGAATTATTAAGAAAACCACCAAGAACTAGTAATAACATACTATAGTGTATAAGATGTCAAATGTATGGTCATACCAAAACATACTGCTTCCATCGATTGGTATGTGTGTGTGTGTGTGTCAAATGCGGAGGTAATCATAGCACAGCGAGTTATAAAATAAGAAAAAACACGTCTACAATCTGCGCCTGTGGAGGAATGCACCCTGCCTACTACCGAAGATGCGAGTACTATGACAAATTGTGCAAAAATGCTTACTATAGGCCACAAACCGATCAAGCCTCAACCATAAACTCACAACACTCGTCTCTAAATATTCGCCGACAACGAGCTACGCTAATATTGTCAGAAATACAAAAACACCAACACTAAATACCGCTGATCAATTACTCAACCTCACTCTCTATACAAATTTAAATCCATGTTTTTCCAATTAGTACAGCAAAACAGCGTGGTCTTAAACATGCTAAAAATGTTAATCAGCAAACAAAACATTGGATAAATTCCACAGAAAAGCTCAACGATCTCTTAAATCATAGAGTAGAAATACATTATTTTTCTTAAACAATTGATAATATGTTAATAAGCGAAACACACTTTGCTGAAAAATCCTACTTCAAAATTCCTAACTTTATAACTTGTTACATCAATCATCTCGACAAAACTGGGAATGCAGGATTAGAAATTCTAATAAGACACTATAGTCTCCCTAAACACGAGAATAGAAAGCTTCAGATCACAACCATCAAAGTTCTTACTCTATCCTACAAGCTAACAGTTTCGGCAATGTACTGTCCCCAAAGTACAACACTAGAAAAGCAGATTTTAAAAACCACTGTTACACTATGGGACCCAAGTTCATTTCCGGAGGCAACTTCAACAGTAAGCACATCACCTGAGGATCACTTTTTAGTCACAACTAAAAGCAGAGAACTAAGCAAAGTTTTACAACAAAACCCAATCTACTGGCCTTCGGACTCCAACAAACCCCAGACCTTATACAGAGATCATTTTAAACCATGATCTAACATAAGATCACACACCAATAATTGCAACAATTAATGCAAACGTCATACACAAAAACTACCCATAATACTACACAACTCTAAAACCAACTAGAAAGCTACAGTTGCATCCTACAAGAAAGTGTAGATTTCAAAATTAGGTTAAAGGAACTGAACGACATAGTCATCAATTTAAATAAAATTTTAAAAACAATACCTCAACAAGCTAATCCCCATAGTTTGCAAAAAAAATTAGGTCTGCTATTCCCTTCGCTTAAAAAAACAAATGCCCAAAACTATGTGACAAAAACTCATCACCCCTCTGATAAAACAAAATAAACTTAAAAAGACTCACACAAGAGTACAATATGGAGACCTGTAAAATCTTTCCTAAAACCCAAAACTACATCTCATCCTATACATAAACTACTCCCAGCCCGGTCAACAGAATTTAAAAATCTGAAATCATTTTCATTCTTTAAGCGGAAAAGATCCTACCTACGTATCATCATATCGCCCTATTAGCTTGTTATCTGTGATTTTCAAACTCCTGGCAAGACTATTACACCAAATTCTTGATCCTGATTCCAGAGAAATAACTTGGATCCCAGTCCACCAATTTGGCTTCCGTAATTCCCACTATACAATCCCGCAGCTACAAAGAGTAACATTAATGCCTTAAAAAAAATGTATACTGTAAAGCCATACAGGTTGACATTAGCCAAGCCTTCGATAAAGTCTAACACAAAGGACTTATAATCGAACTAGAAACAATACTACCACATTACCACAACTATTAGAATCTTACTTAATTAACGGGAAATTCAGAATGGAAATTCAAGATAAAGTTTCCGAGCTATGTCTAACTCCTTCAGAAGTACCCTAAGAAAGTATCTTGGGACCTTTCCCTATATACACTACTGATCTACCCATCACTCCCACTACAAGTATTTTTTTTGCGTGCGCTTGTTTCTGTTATGAAGTAGTGTCCATTTTAGCAAGAATATTAGCATATGAATTTGCTAAGGCCAATAGTGAAAATATAACTGATTCCTAGGAAACAGTTCTTAGTCGAGACTGGTTTACATCATTTCTGAAACTCAATCTAACCCTCTCTTTAACCCATTATGACCTGAATTTTTGATCTCTTTTTTTCTGCAAGTTACTAAATTAGAGGATATATTTAGGTTCAGTAATAATGTTTTATTCTATTTTCAGGCGGTTTTAGGACTTAGTTTTTGAAAACAGTCAAAGTCTCTGTTGCATATATGCAACACTAGGTTAATAAGGTGCAACATAAACGAAGTAAGAATTATTTTCGAAAATGTATTCAATAAGTAATTGTGTGAAATATAACATTACAATCTAAACATATTCCTACACCGCATTTCTTACACATAGTACGAGTAATAGAATCACATCCTTCACCGGCACATCTTTTCCTTTTTTGTCTGGTATGTACATGAGCAGATGACTGCGGTCATCATATCTAACATTGTCTGGCACTTTATTTCCAGATAGACTTCGTTTAGCAGTTGGTGGTCTTCCTGGTCCCTTGCCTCAGTGCCATACATATTCAAATAACTGATAGCAATATCTCTACGAAATTCGAGCTGAGACTTTGACTTGTTTTTGGCATTTTTACATATAATCCATGCATTATTTATTGATACGTCCAGAAGCCACGAAAATAGACACCACCACCATTTCTTTGTTCTAATTCCAATTCTGTAGGTCGACACATTTTTGATCCATAAGATCAGTACCTCCCATGTTTGCATTATACTCCCCAATGATAATTGGGCGCTCAATTCTTACGTATGACTTTTGTGTCTTACTATATCTTTTTACATGACCCATAGGATTTACGCCGGAGGATGTTGATATTGTTGTTACTACATTATTATCCTTCCATTGTACCACGATAATGCCATGGTCAGAATCAATGACCGAGTCGTTAAAACCTCGAGGTTTGGATTTCATGCTTTTCTTTTTGTTTAGTGGACAGTTATGCGGCAAACGATTTTCTCGAATTGTACCTGTACAGTAATAACCTTTCATTCTCAAATAATGCAGCAAATCGTGAAAGAAGTGAAAAGGTTGTCCAAATAGAATTTATATGGTAACTCAGGTCGTGGCAACTCATCCAACATAACAAGAAATGGCGCAGTGCATTTCCCAAACACTGACTCGTATTCTCCATTTGATTGGTTACTTTTGCCTTGGTAACCCTCAAAATTTACCAAATATCCATCTGTGGTATTTAACGACCAAATTTTGAAGCCAAAGCGGATTGGCTTACCTCGAATAAATTGCTTGCACCCGTGCTTGCCATAATATCGCACCATGGACTCATCAAAATCTAGAGTTTGTTTTGGAATAAAATTGCTTAAAAATTTTGATTTTAAAATTTTCATTAGAGGTCGGAGTTTGTAAAATTTGTCAAATTTATCAATATGATTATTATCGGCACAGTGGAGAAAACGAAGTATTTGAACAAATCGATCTCGCCTCATGGCCTTGCTGACCAAGATATTTTTCATGTCATCGTTTGAATCCCAATAATATCTTTTGCCAGGTTTAGAATCGTATCCTGTAACTATCAAAATAGCAATAAAACATCGCATTTCTTCTTTTGTGACACGTGGATCAGAGCAATTTTTGAATAGAGCATATTTTCTGGTTTCTCTCACCAATAATTCGATGACTGCGTCATCAAAAACAGTTCAAAAACGTCCACTTCAGACAACTCACGATATGCATTATAGTTGGCTACTGGAAATTGCTTATTATTAGGAAATTCCAAATCACCTTTGATCCATTTTATATCAGTTTTTAGATTTATCTTTTGACGTTTAGATCCAACATTGCTTTCGAAAATATCTACATTGCCTTGCAATAAATTTTCCGCATCTTTCTTAGTTGTAATTCGGTACCCTCTGTTGTTTTTACTTCTACATTAGCTCGAAGTAGGTTCCCGCTCGTTGTCAATCGTTCCACCTTCATCTTCCTGTCCTGAATCTTCATCGGTAAGAACACTACTTTCAGGCGGTTCAATAAAAACTTGGTCAGTATCATCACGGAAAGCAATTTCCATAGCTTCTTGAAGGGTCAGTCCACCACTAAAACAATACGACGAAGTTACATGGCAGTATAAGAACCTAGCGTTGCATATATGCAACATTTAGAGCAGTCAAAAATAAAACCACACGTGCTAAATAACTTATTATGCTAACAACCAACACTATAAAGAATGCTTACCAAGGATGATCCATGCGATAAATCTAAATAAATAATAAAACAAAAGCGTAAATGTACTTACACGAATCTTATATCACATTCCATAACGATGAAATGATTACCACGTTTTTATGTACACAAGACTTCATTTAACAAAAGAAATAACGACACTCACGATTATATTTCGGTTAACACGTCTTTCAATGAAACATTTACGGTGCCATCTGTCGTTCATAACTTGAAATACGATAAAAAATCAAGAAAATTACGGCAGTTATAAGCGTTGCATATATGCAACGCTAGGTCATAATGGGTTAAGAACCCTGGAATCTACTTTTCTATCTCAAGCTGCAGGTTTTAACAAACACATGGTAAATAAATTTTATAAAAATTGAGAGAAAATGTAACTTAAGTTCAGAGAAAATATATAACATTGACAAACAGATTTAGGTACAGTTCAAGGAGTAAACAAGATAATTGCTCTAAATAACGTCAGCAGATAGAAAGTGGTTAATATCAGTATGATTCGCTGTTAACACTATTGGAAACTTAATTCCTTCTTTCATGATTTTCCTGGTTTCATTCTAAAAATTACGTGTTAAAGGAGGTTCTCCAGGTTCAATTGGTAATGCGTCATCATCTGGATGGATTAACAACAAATTGTTTCTAAATTAGTTGCAACACTTTATAAAATTTACCAAATTTGTCACCAGAATACAAATGCCTCCTTGTTATAGACAATTATATCCCCATGTTTATCTCTAAGTTATTAAATTAGAATAACAAAATGGAGTAACTCTACCACCCCACACGAGTTTGCAGTCTTTGGGTCCCACTATTTATGGAGCACTCAAACGTTATTATAACAATGCGTGCAGATCATGACTCTTGACAAGTCCAAAGTCAGAATAATAAAGTATCAGCACTTTTTCAACAATCATATTTCTTGGCATTTACTGGAGCAAACAAAACGTCGGGTTTTAGCTGTTGATGTCATCTGATATCACAGATCGACCTGTACCGCAACCTACCAATACTAACTCAATTGAAAACTTGGAAGAAACCCAGTCAACTATTCCTGGATTTGGTAGAAAATGATTTGCAACCTAGTTACAGTTACGAGTAACACCTGCTAGGAATCATTACATCGGAGATGGTACAACCGTTTCCAAAACGTGTTTATGAAGGCGTCACACAACAAAGAAAGAAAAATACTGACAGAAACGTACAAAATTAAGCAATTTGAAGAAGAATCTGAGAGAAAAAGAAAAGTAGAAGCTGAAGATAAAAAAGAAAGTTAACATTGACAAATAAAAAAAAAAAAGTTAAAAGAAATCAGTTCCAGTGAGGATGAAAGATAATATACGTTGATTTTGATTGTAAAACTATTAGAGAAAGGTCTTTCGTGATTGTTAAATTTGAAACAAAGAAAATTGAAGCATATTTTTAGAGGTCAGGTAGTCCCTTTCAAGAATGATGATCTAACAATTAACTTTCTTTAAAAACACAACCCCTATTTTATTTATTTTCTCGTTAAAAACGTAAACCTAATAGGTAAGAAAAACGTTGTTTTAATTCTTACCCAGACTGTAACAATGGGGTCTATGGCTAAGAACAAAATGCCTGCTACACATTGCTATAAATTTAGAAAGATATACTGTCGGCTTACTTAGTAAATGTATTTTTTTGAAATAAATTCTTAATTTACAGCTGAGGTTTAGAATTTGGTCTGAGACCGCTGCTGGATAGAAGTGA
Organism: Abscondita cerata; assembly: GCA_030710515.1. Classification (NCBI taxonomy): domain Eukaryota; kingdom Metazoa; phylum Arthropoda; class Insecta; order Coleoptera; family Lampyridae; genus Abscondita; species Abscondita cerata. The sequence goes on from JALBCR010000286.1 coordinate 187,989, forward strand.
AGTACAAAAAACCAACTCAAATATTCGAAATTGCCGACGTTTCGCTTTCTATGTAAGAGCTTTATCAAGGCTTATTCAATAATAAGTTGATGGTCATCAAAGAAGTTTATTATCTAAGAAGATGACCCGAGATTAAAAATTAAAATATGATTAATAAAAATATTATTAATGATAAAAATGGAATAAAACTTCACGCACAACACAAATGTACGTTACGAACGAACGAACCATAGCATATAATTGAAAAAGATAAAAAAAAAACTACTTTACCTCCACGCAGAAAGGGTCTCAGATCAAATTCTAAACTATTAATTCTTAATTTGCTTTATTGATAGTTTTATGATCATTGAATAACCGTACTCAAACAGCGAAATACTTATTTTTAAAATGTGTCCATTGTTTCCCCAATACGTATCCAGTGTACCACTGGTCATATTTGCACCGTTTAAAACAAAATTCCTTAATTTGCATGTATACTCTTCAACATATGTCAATATAATCAATTTTAAGCAAACTCAATAAAAGTTACAGTAATTTGAATAAAAAAAGATATGCTTTGGTAAACAGTTACGTATATTTAATCTTTAAATGTTTGCGATATACTTTCCATACGTTCTTACACGTTTATTTTTTCACAACAAGGTAATGTACTTTCCAAATCTTAAAGTCAATAACAAATTAGGTAATACCTATTTTAATATATAATTATTTAAATGTTTTAATTTCAACCTGTTTTTTTCACTTTTATCACTTCTTCCTCTTAGACGTTTTTTGTATTTTTAATATAGAATACATAAATATACAAATATATAGAAGTACACACATAAAACAATAAAGGAAAACAAAAATCAAATGCAGGTAAGTACTTAATTAACTTACTGACATAAACAGAGTGATAACTCAGTACTTGTACAAGCCTTAAAAAGGTAAATTTTGACTAATTTTAAGATAAAAGTTCTTATAAACATGGTCCGCAAGTCTAAAAAAATATTTTATTTTTAGTTAATCATTTTCAGCAATTATTGTAAATGTTACTAACTAGTTTAGTCTTATTCTTGTAAATAATATACGAGTTTGTTACCTGATATTACAATCAATAAAAGATACATTTTTGGTAATTTTTCAGAAACTATGAAATGATCGAACTTAAAAAATTTCAGCGCAGGTTAAACATGTTTTTATCCAAAACGGCTGCTTTAGCGACAAATTATAAGAGTACGTATGTAAAATTGAATGAAGAATTAGTCTGCTTAGTCAAAAATGACACGCCATGTGACACAAAAAGTTATAGTTAATTATATTTAGTAACAACACTGTATATATGTGGAGCTCTCTATAACATTAAATAAAAAACTAAGTTATTATTTAAGTTTCTCGTCATCAATATATCCAATATCCCGAATTTCGTTTAATTGCCATGTTACTTAACAAAAATATAAAAAAAAAAAATAAAATAGTTTTTTTTTGACACCCTGTATATAAAAAACCAATTCACCCTTTTAAAGTTTGCACAAGTACTTAATTAACATCCTGTATAGCGTCAAAATAAAAAAGAAACTAATGTGAAATTATGACATACCGACAAAGTACTTTTTCAAATTTGAATGGATTTGGAAGAAATATATCAAATTTGTATAAGTTACAACCTTAACATAAAATCTGCATATTAAATACTGAATTTAATATAAGAAATGTGGGTGGCAAAATAAGAACAAAAAACATCATTAATAAACAGTAAAAATATTGATGGACCTATGTTGTAATCTTGGGGTACTCCTTAATGGACCATAATAGATTTAGATTAAACACCATCTATATTTATTATTTGTACGCGCTTTCATAAAAAGCAGTTGGTAAACTTCACTAAACAGGATTTAACCCTATTCTAATAAGTTTCTGTTTTAAAATTAGATGATTAACACTCTCAAAGCCCTTAAAATATTCGTGTGAAATAGTTGGTTGCTTGAGATGAAGTCATGCTGTTCAGTTTATGCGCTCTTATACGTTTATTTGTATCGAGTGTATGTGAAGATTTGCATGCAACGTTTGTTTGTTTTGGTTTTAATGTATTTGCATGATTTTCTTTTTTATTCGATATCTTTAGATTTTTAGTTTCTTAAAAGCAGTTTTAAACTTTTTTGTATTTTTATTTTTTTCTTGCTTTTTAAAGAGTTTTAAAATATTAGCTGCAGTTAGTTGTTTATTAATATGATTTTAGATTTATGATTTATGTAGCTTTATCAACGCAGCAAAACGTATTGGGCACACGTTTTAACACCAAAACTACTTTGTTTTTTACATACTTGCTTTTTACACATCAAATTTTAGCACAATTTCAGTCTGGCCTACATTCGCTTGTAATTGCTTAATTAATGCCCGCACGCAAAGTTGTAATTATTTGATTATTTATTTGAATCTTTAGTCTTTCTCATATTATTTTCTTTGCAAAAAGTTTGTAGCATACTTGCTTATGTGTAAGTTTAAATTTAAAAGTTATAAGGTAACGTAATTTGGTGATAACTGATGAATGTTGTATTATCAATAACTATTAATGGACATCTAAAACATTATCTTTTTAAATTTTTTTGAATTCGTTTAATAGAACAGAATAATAAATAATTTAATAAATTTCTAATTTGTGCAAATTTTGTAATCAAAAATTGCATTGGTTTGTTCATTCAAAGTATCAAAATTCACAAAAAAATTTAATTATCAAATTATTACACTTATGCATTACTAACTACTAATAACTTTTTCCGGGTTTCAAAACTTGTGTTCAACGTTTCGCTGCTCATGCTGACATCTTTTTCAGAATAACTGAACTGCTTCTCTGTTGCTTGACCTTCTTATATATAAATTGTCTGCACCCGATTCTCTTCTTTTTGCTCTACTGACCGTGGAATCATGTTGTTTTTCTCTATTTCTATTACTTCCCTGATTTGTGTTCCATTTCGTGTGTGTGGGTTCTGCGACTGCCGATTGTCCTATTATTTTAAATCTCACGTGTTCTTTTATTCGTTCCCATTTGTCCGATACAACACTTCTCACATTAACTTTTTATCTTGTACACATTCTCTGTTCTCAAACATTTCTGCTTTGTAAGGTAAATATGTTATATTTCTTGGTAGTTCTGTTGAAGTTTCTGAATTCGTTCGTATCTTTTTAGCTCTCCTGTTGTCGATGTGTGGGTAATCATTCTTCTTAATAGCTTGTACAAGGTGCATCTTCTCATCGGCTAGATGTTAATTATTGCTGATAGTTTTGGTTGTGGATAGTAGAGTGTCCTCTTCTGCATAGGATGATGGTGAGATGTGACATGCAAATATTTGTACTGTTTGTTGTAGCATTCTTCATTTTGTTCTCTTTACCATTACGTCCAGGAACGGTAGACGTCCATTTTGATCTATACCATTGGTAAACTTGATTGTTGTGTGAACCGAATTTATGTGGTCTATAAATTGTTGCAGTTTCTCTTCTCCGTGTTGCTATATTACGAAGGTGTCGTCAACATATCGTACCCAGTAATTTTAATTTATTGGATCCTATGGCTTTATCCCCATGAATAAGTTGGTAATAACGAATTTTAAACAGCTGCTCCACTCTTGTGATTATAGTATTTCCCGTCGTACACAAAGTATGTTTGAGAAGGCAGAACTTAATTTGATGATATCCTCTTGTCGACCAATATCAGCTAGTGTAGTCAATGCATCTTCGGATGCTCTACACACCAAAAAAATCAAATTATTGTTAAATCTGGCTTTTCTAAGTTGATGCAGAGACATGAAGTAAAAATGAAGTACTACATAACAACAACAACAACTAGAAAAGCAGAAGAAGCTCTTCTTCTAGAACGAGTACACCATAACTACACAGATCTACAATTAATTTCTAAGAAAATCATGGAACTACATAAATGATCTCTTCTTAAGTGCACATGTATTCATGTACAAGCTGTTCCACAATAACGTCGACATTAGATGGTACATAAATTTAATACATAAACAAAAACTATTTGGATAGTTTAAGTCCATTGACGTCATTGGGCAAAATGCTTAGAGACGCCAATACAAATTTACAAATGGTCCGGTTGTGAGTGAATCATTCAGAAATAAGAAGGCTAACTGGTTAATTTTTTTATTTTTTGGTTATAGTAGTTTTCGACAAGTTTTCTCTTACAAAAATGTCCTTGATTATATCACTTCCCTACTTTTTGAGTGCAAATAGTTTTTTATTTTTTTATCACAGTATTACTGTATAGACTAGGTGTTTCATTTTAAACAACATAAAATAACTAATTTTTAGTTTTGTTATATTTGTTGTACAGTAACTAAAGAGAGCTCAAATAAAAAACTTGGCCGTGGATTTAAATTGATTTAATTATTTTTACAGTGTACCTACACAAACGTACAATAAAACTCGTAGTGGCTTGGAAAGCTGCTTTAAAAATTGACAAGAATAAATGTTTTGTTTGGTTTCGCACAAACTTTGAATTTTAACCTAAATTTTGTATTAGCTGACCACCTTGTTGCAAAAATTTCCAAATGATAAAGGAAATTACAAAACCTGCCAGTCCAGTTTTTTATTTGAACACTCGTCATAAGACAATTAAAGTTCAGGTGTCCACTACTTTAAATTTTGTTTACATCTGGATACAAATTACTCTACTATTGCGTATGTTCTAAATTAGAGATGACAAAGTACTCATTTAGAAAAAAAAAATCAGTTGATTCTGACAACTATAACACAACAAGGGCCAACGTTTTACAAATTAATCTTACACATTCTGACTTAGTATCGGGTTGGAAAGTTTCAGTGTTGCCAACATTAGTTTGATTAGCAGTCATATATAATTGCATACTGTACTTCAAACATCATAACCTAAAAAAAAATTTTGAAATGTGATCGTAAATAAAATAGTAATAAAATAGTACACATTAAACGTAATTTGTAATGAAACATTTGGCACATAAAATACCACTCCACCAAAATAAGCAATTTTTTTAAAATGTGGCTTAAAAGTTTTCAGATGGTGAACCTCCCAGCTACTACAGTACAGTACAGTAGTTTGACAACCAAAACCTAAACTCCAGTGGTAAATTCACAGTTATAAAATATTAACGCCAAATAATAAAAAAAACCTCGCAGTATGCATTTGCCAATTGACCTCAAAACAAATAGATCAAAATGATTAGTTAGCACCCAGTACTATTAACAGACTTTTTACGGTCTACCATAAACTTTGTAGATGCTTCTTTAAGGTTTTTTATTTTTAAATTTTCGACCTGATGCAATGTATAAAAATCTTAAATGTTTTGCTGAGTGAGAGTGCTAGTTGAAGATTGGCAAAGTTAAATATTAAGACTTTGAAAACGAAGTTGTTGGGTCATATTGTATTAATTCGAAAAACACGGGTATAATGTATTAAGATGTCATTTAAACACCGAATGAGAAAACGCTACTTTATGTCAAAACGTTGATCAAACAATCAAGTTAGTTAGAGAAATTAGTTTAGACTCTTGGGGCCTGTTGGTGAGCTAGTGTCGGAACCCGACAATAAGAAGAAGAGCGGAAGATCAAAGAAGTCCAAAACATAGAGAGCACCGCAATCCAAAACTTGACCTACTACTGTCCACGCATATCTTGCATACATATCAAATGTTACAAACAGCATTTTTAAACCAACCGAGAAAATTCAGCATACCACCAGATCAACAAAGAACAAACTAGACTCTCTATCAGCAGCTGTGGAAGTTTACCGTATACCTTGTTCTTGTAGAGATCGATAGAAATGAACCTCAAAAACAACAAGCAAACTGCCGCTGAGAAGTCGGCGGTAATAGAACATGCCCTTATCATAAAATAATCTTCAAGAACTCCAAGTCGCTATCAATAGTTAACTGTTATCACAGTTTATTTTTAGTTAAGAAATCGAAATCCCTCCAGAAAACTTCAACAAAATGGAAGAAACCCCGAAGGTCAACCAGATCTAGAATTCGATTTTTTAGAATACCCAAACCGCACCGTAAGGAGATCCGCATTTGACTGGCTCAATGCAAACCTCGTCCATCAGAACCAGTATAAACACAAGCTGCGAAGTATAAATCATCAGTCTGTGTTCAATATCGAAAATGGACGGATCTCTGAAGAAGCTGACCCTCGTGTTAGACTTTAGACTCAAATCTAGACGAGACCAGTTAATCAAATTATGAAATGTGATCTGGAAGTTGTGACGATTATCGACGTACCACCGTAACATTATGGTGGTTGTATCGGGAGGCAAACAGAAGTGGATTGAAGCAATAAACAACTCGTAAGAGAAAAATGAACCGTGCAAAGAAGAATTGCCTCACAATTCACAAAGATAATAAAAATAAATCGACCGAAAAAAACTGCATCGGGATGATTAAAATTGAAATTCATCCACCCATTAATACATTTTGTTAGCAATCATATAAGTTCGGGTCAAGTAAAATGCGTCACCTTTTAACTGACGAGATGGTGGCAAGTCTCTGCCAAAATAACCGCGCGAATGTTGACACAATATAATTGACCTTTTCTACAAATGACGTAACCTGGTTACTTTAATTTGGGGTTCATCACGTAGGGAATTATAAAATATTTATAGTTATGTTGGCATCTATTTTTTGCTGCAGTTGGTATTCAATCCCTCAATCTAAATATAAGTACCTATAGGCAAGTAATGTGCACATTTGTTTTGAAGTCGCCATTATAGAAAGACAGGTGCAAGGACGGAGCTATTACTGTTACGTGACGCGTAAAAAATAACAAAAACTACTTCAATTCCACATATGAAAAGGTTAAATACGTTTAAAATTTTAATTTTGGACCCAATAATGTACTACTTTAATTTAATTGGTTGTGTAAATAATGATTTAAAGGTCACGTAACTTAGGACATACATTATCATTTTGAGCCAATTACTATAAAAAAATTTGCAAAACTTGTGTGGCAATATTATCCTTTGATAGGATTAGCTTAAGCAACACATTCTACATACTTAAGTTTGTTAACATTATATCCTTTGTTGTTTTTAGTAATTTCATATCTAGGTCGTCTGAACGACCTAGCACAATTTTAACCTTTGTTATAGTTGCTCTTTTTGCCTACCATGTAACATCAAACTTTTCAATCAACGATAAAACATAAAAACATAATGAAGAGAATGTAAGTGTTTAATATTTACCGTTACAACCACACAACTCACGCTATAGACATTGTCAACATTACTACTGGTGTCAATTGAAGAGGAGTGTTATCCCGCCGTCTTTCTTCGCCGACCTCTCCAATATAGTATTTCAGTACTTCTTTGCTTTAGGCTGAACAGAACCGGATTATCAACTCTGTCGTCAAATAAACGACCACCGCCAAGGTGAAACGCAGCTACTGTAATATCCTTGCTATATCCAATTCGACAACAATCCAAACGTTTTGTTGAGATACTAAAATAATTGCTTTGCTGTTTCGGAGGACCAACAGATTGAAACACGTTCTGACACATACGTTACAAATCTCAGTCTTCCACGTTCAACAGTTTTTGAAATTTTTCGCCTGTCAGATACTGGTAGTAAAGTTGGACACCCTTACATCAAAACATTGCACCAGAAGCACACAATAAAAAAATAAAACCTTATAGAATCATCCATTCTGGAAGACGAGTTTATTTCCCACCTAGATTTGGTTAATTCTACCGCAACCCTACAGTGCAACTGTATCTTTACTACTAGCTCGTAGTACCTAAGAGGACATCATCTTTAGACACAATTAACTTAAGCAACACGTTCTACATACATTGGAAAAAGTGCTTATAGAATTTATTTGACGTACACTTGCGTTTTGCTTTGTATAATTTAGTTTTTTACCTATTGTAGTAGAGCACATTCACTAAAACTTTACACTAGTGTGACATAGAACCCTCGCCTTCCGCTCGTGTCATACAGTCGTAGAAAAAGCAATATAAAACTGTAAAAAACATGCTTTCATTGTTTGACAATCCAGTTTTAAAATTCTTATCAAACCAGTTTTTTCAGTCACTAAATAATTTGTTAAATGTGCGTTTGCACATTAATGTAAATTAAAGATATATTCAAAACACGTGTTAACAATCAGGTTTATAATTTTATATAAACACAATAATACACCAGTTTCTTATTCTTTGTTATGTATTAGTACATTTGCCTTCATTACTTGAAATGATGTAATATAAAAAACCAGGACACTCAATTTGAAAATCAAATACGCTAGAAAAGGAATTTCCAAAAAAAAAAACATAATTATTAGGATCTAGTTGAAGCGTACCTGAAAAATATGATGCAATACATTACGAGTATGACTTCGACGAGGATATAAACAATAACTGAATATTGAAGGTGTCCTACTTTTCCCATGGGATTTTATTGTTGCATACGTATTTTTTTTTATTATGCGTTTTAAAAGAATAATTATAGGTTCCTCAATAGTTTAATAAACTAGACGAGCCGATTGATCATCAATAACGGCTGTAGTTCAGTTTAATGCACTTTTGAGGTCGAAAATTTTACGATCGACTGTATTTGTTAATTTAACATTCTTGTTATGTATTGTTTAGTGGAAAAATTCCATTGTGGTCCTTCTGACTGGTCGACAAAAACGTAATTGGACCAGTAGGATTAATGAACTAAGTTCTGGTCAATGTAGAATTTACCAACTTTACCTCTTTGTACTTGGGCAATGGTTTCTGTAATAATGCCAATTTTTTTAAATACGAGATGTTTAAATAATCGTTGCGCAAAGTAATTATTTATTTAATTGCTTTTATGAAGCAATTCGTTATTTTCTTTCACATTTGATCTAATTATACGTTTGTTTACCTTATATCTTGTTAATTGTTACATAAAATTACACTACCGGGCTAGTGGTAGCTAAAAAATATTTAGAAAAGAAAGGAAATTATTTATTAATTTAGTTTGTTTGAATGTCTTCTGTAAATGCAAGTAGTGAACCATAATCACGTCACTATAATTAACGAATTATTTTTTTCCTTTACACGTTAAATTGTCCACAATTATAATTTAACATTAAATCAAATTCGTAGTAATATGTTGAAATATTTAAAACATCTTGCATTTGCATTATGCACAGTGTGGCCTAATAAGCAAGGACGCCGATCATATCTCTAAAACTATTCGTCGTAAAATCTTGTAAAACAAATATATTTAGTAGATACAAGTGGCCACGAAAAACTGCTGAAAATTATTTTTTTCCCACTACTAGCTGTGAAGTGGACAATTATTGCGTCTCCTAGCTAACTGAGAAGTTGAATTTCTATTGGTGTTTAATAATTTTTCTATTGTTGACCTAGGTTAATAATATACAATTTCAAATTTTTGAGAATCTAAGAATAGTTGTTTAACAAAAACGAGTGAAACATAATTTTGTATATCCAGGAGATTATCTTTAACGTATTTGCTGCTTAAAATTACCTAACACGATAAAATTATATGAATAAAAAAATGCCATTAGTTTAAAATTCGCGCCCCATCCCATAACCGCAAATACATAACCTTAATTTATTTATTTATTAAATATGATGGTAGAATCAGTTTTTCAGGTTTCCCAAAGGAGATTTAACCAGGCGAGTTAAGTTACATCAAGAATTTTAAGTAAATTACAAACATTTGGTTGTAGGTGTTTTGAATGGTTAACAGAATCTGGAAGGTCCGATCTGTTGCATAAAAATGTCGACTCTAAAAACTTAACGAGTATGTGGCGAACACTTGCCATTCCTAAATGAATTACAAGTGTCAATTTCTGAAACCCAATATTCAAATGATGCAAGGTATATTGGAGAAGCAATAAATGCCCGTTAACATCTCTAGCTATACCAAAACTACTCAAGCTTGCAGCTCAAATACTCTTAGGTAAAGAAAATTACGGAGGAACATTCTTAAATTGCAACGTGAAAAGAAAGCACTTCAATTGAAGTTAACATCTCCCAAAGATTACTTCCCAAAAGCAGAGCACAAATTGTGACAGCCGAAGTGGACTTAAAAAATAAACCACTAAGAAGCAGGAGATAAATAGAGGAATACAAACAATTTTCACTAAAATTATATTTTACGAGCCCCAAAATGTTAATTTTAAAGTAGGTTTTAAATTTTTTGCCTGCTCAAACTGCTACGTGATCATGGTTAGAGTTATATATAAAAAAGTTAAACAACCCTTGTGCTACATCTTTACAAATACGATATGTAAAGGTGACAAATTGAAGTCGATAGTATTAGACTGCATAGAAAAGCTACAATTACAATGCGGTGCCAATGTTAGGGCAGTAGTAAAATTTTCGAAACCTAATTAAAAGAATATATGTATCACCGAAAAACCTAACCTTCTCGTAAACGATAAGAAAATCTATTATTTCTACGATGTCTCCTATTTATTGAAGTCGGTGCAAAATAACTTGATTAAATACGATATAATCTTTAATAACAAAAAGCATCTTGGAAAGACATTAAAAATTTCTACATGTCAGACAAATCTAAACCGCTGCGATTGGCTCCTAAATCAACTAATTTACATATCACTCCAAATAATTTTCAGAAAATGAAGGTGAAATATGCCACACAAGTGTTTAGTGAATCAGTTGCAGTTGGTTTATCAACGTATGTAGCTTTTAATGCTTTTTGATTTATTTGCATTCCTGTGCTACTTGATTTTTACAAGAAAATGTTTATTTTTTATTTTGGCTTAAATTTGGCTAGTAGTAAAAAAAATAGTTTTTCCACTACTAGCTGTGAAGTAGACAATTATTGTGTCTCCTAGCCAACTGAGAAGTTGAATTTCTCTATTAGTGGTTAATAATTTTTCTATTGTTGACCTAGGTTAATAATGGACAAATTCAAATTTTTGAGAATCTAAAAAACGAGTGAAACATAATTTTGTATATCCAGGAGATTATCTTTAACGTATTTGCTGCTTAAAATTACCTAACACGATAAAATTATTTGAATAAAAAATGCCATTAGTTTAAAATTCGCGCCCCCATCCCATAACCGCAAATACATAACCTGAATTTATTTATTTATTAAATATGATGGTAGAATCAGTTTTTCAGGTTTCCCAAAGGAGATTTAACCAGGCGAGTTAAGTTACATCAAGAATTTTAAGTAAATTACAAACATTTTATTTTAAATTTAACGAGAGTATGTGGCGAACACTTGCCATTCCTAAATGAATTACAAGTGTCAATTTCAAAACCTAATATTAAAATGATGCAAGGTATATTGGAGAAGCAATAAATGCCCGTTAACATCTCTAGCTATACCAAAACTACTCAAGCTTGCAGCTCAAATACTTTTAGGTAAAGAAAATTACGGAGGAACATTCTTAAATTGCAACGTGAAAAGAAAGCACTTCAATTGAAGTTAACATCTCCCAACGATTACTTCCCGAAAGCAGAGCACAAATTGTGACAGCCCAAGTGGACTTAAAAAATAAACCACTAAGAAGCAGGAGATATACAGAGGAATACAAACAATTTTCACTAAAATTTTTTTAAGAGCCCCAAAATGTTAATTTTAAAGTAGGTTTTAAATTTTTTGCCAGCTTAAACTGCTAAGTGATCATGGTTAGAGTTATATATAAAAAATTTAAACAACCCTTGTGCTACATCTTTACAAATACGATATGTAAAGGTGACAAATTGAAGTCGATAGTATTAGACTGCATAGAAAAGCTACAACTACAATGCGGTGCGAATGTTAGGGCAGTAGTAAAATTTTCGAAACCTAATTAAATGAATAGATGTATCACCGGAAAACCATACCTTCTCGTAAATGATAAGAAAATCTATTATTTCTTCGATGTCCCCTATTTATAGAAGTCTGTGCAAAATAACTTGATTAAATACGATATAATCTTTAATAACAAAAAGCATCTTCGAAAGACATTAAAATTTCTACATGTCAGACAAATCTACACCGCTGCGATTGGCTCCTAAATCAACTAATTTACATTTTACTCCGATTAATTTTCAGAAAATGAAGGTGAAATATATCACACAAGTGTTTAGTGAATCAGTTGCAGTTGGTTTATCAACGTATGTAGTTTTTAATGCTTTTTGATTTATTTGCATTTCTGTGCTACTTGATTTTTACAAGAAAAATGTTTATTTTTATTTTTGGCTTAAATTTGGCGAGTATTGGAAAAAATAGTATATACACCATGGTTGTGAAGTCCATTATTGCCTACGCACCTTATTTCGCTCGGGGCTACTGTGAGCCAAAAATATTATTTAGAAATTTTTAAAATTTTTTATTTCCAGTCCGCAAATTTTATGTTTTTCCTTTTTTTATTTATTTCTCCTAAAATGCCAAAACTAGTAAATTTTCGGCAATTGATACAGTGCATGGGTGAACCGAAATATGCAAAAAATACAAGGTGTCTCATTAAAAAAAAATTACATTCATATCGTCACACTTATTTGGGACACTCTGTGAACTCAAAAATATTTTCCAATAATAGACTTTTACAAATAGTATAGATTGACATATGAACGAAATTTCTAACCTCATTGATTTAGGAGCTATAGACCGACGCGCGCTTAGCTGACATATACATTTAACAAAAGAATACAACAATACAAAATCAAAACAATAAATGTCCTAACTTCTAAGCTAACAACTATTATTTGGCAAAATTAAATTAACTTAAACTTTCTCCTCTCTTCTCTCAACTCATTCGTCATCAAAATTATTCCTTCTCCTCTTTCTCCTAATAACACGCGCATTCACTTTTCTTCCATTTTCAATTCATCCCACTCCTCCCTCATATTTTTGAGATTTCTCCACCCATTTCCACACATTCTACATTTTCTTTCATCTTCCCACTAGTACTTGTTTTCATTTTCACTTCTGAACTTTGTTATTATTCTTTTATCCTTTAGACTTCTTTTATCCATTAAATATTTTGGTATTTCTTAAGTTGTTAATTTATTATATAATTTGTTGTATTTGCTTTTCGTTATTTTTGATTTTCTATCTTGCATCTGATTATCCTTATCCCTCCTAATCATTTTCTCTTCAACATTTTTTCCTTATTCTGTTAATCTGTTTACCTCCTCACTTGTATATCCTCTTCTTTAATAATATAACTTCTTGTCTTTTTGCCCCAGTTTTATTCTTTTCTTCATTACCTTTTTCCAACACCTATGTAAAATTTCATTTTATCTTCTTATTTTTATCTTTTCTTTGTACCACATTTCCTCTTCCCCTGCCTGAATTCTTGTTTTTCTAATTTACATTCATCTTTTACTATGTAACTTGGTGTTTCTTTTCCTAGTCTCAGTATCTATACCTTACCTAAACCTTCTCTAATATCGTTTCCAAGCATTCTTTTACCTAACACTTTCCTTACAATCCTATTTCCGCTCTCCGCTAATTTCTTTTATGCTCTTCATGTTTGTTGTCATACTGTCCACAACCAACTTTCTTTTTTCTTCTTTCTCTTCTTTTACGGAAAACCATTATTTTTGTTTTATTTACATTTGTCATACGTTTTTTTCTGTAAATATCCTTTCACCACTTTAATTACACATCTCATTTCATTTTCATTCTTAGGATCTGCACACGCTAACAGCCAAACTTTTATACTACCGATCACCACTCCCCTTCTTTGATATTTCTGCATTTTCTCTTCTAAATCTCCAACATAAATTAAAAATAGGCTTGGGTTCAGCTCTTTTATTGTCTAGAATGCCTCACTTAAACTTCCATTTACTTTAGTTATTTGTATATTTCGCTGATTGCCTCCCTTATAGTCCATAACATTTGTCGATCAACATTATCAAAAGCGATTATTATGTCGATAAACATATAGGACATTGTCCCTCCGTTTTTTCTATTTATTTATTGATTATTTGTTTCAGTATATAAATATTATCAACTTCCTCCCTTCCACTTCTAAACCCAGCCTGCCATTCAGATAGTACCTCTTTTTTGTCCATCTCATTCTCCAAACATTTTCTAAAATTTTTGTACACATTTTATATCTTGCGTTTGTTATGTTTATACCTCAAGTTTTTAATTACTTTATTTACTCATTTTTTATACAGGGTGGCGCAACATTAGAGGACGACATTTATGGAAAAATATACAACTTTCAAAATTTGTTACTTGGTGTACATTTGGAAACATTTTTGATTTTACAAGGTTGCAAAAAGTCGTGGTACATTTTCTTAAATGGAACACACTATATTTTTTCAAGGCTTGAAAAGATCTCATCAAAACCTTTAAAAATATATGTGTCATTGTATTTAAAGTATCTTAAATTTTTACATCAAATTCCTTACACATTTTGGGTTTTCAAAAGTATATTATAAATTGACATTGTAAATACGAATGTCTTATATCTTTTACTGTTATAAATAGAAAACAACATACTTCAAAATACAAATTCAATGTGATATTGAACACAATATTTTCTTGTTCATTAACGTTCTATTCTTTATCAACATTCCTCCTTCCTCTTCTATTCTGGCATTAAAATCTCCTCCAATTGACAAATAGTGTAACCTTCAAATAGCTGTAACTTCTATACTCTTTGTCTAAATTTGTCGGGCTTGTGCTTTTTTAAAGAGGTTTTGGTTAATTTAAATGGTGTGCTTTGGTTTTCGTAATTCCGTTAGGTAGCTTAATTCTCGGGTTATGTCAGCTATTTTTGACTTTCTTAAAAAGTTCAATAATGTGTTCTTTTGTAGTAGAGCTTTTTGCAAAAACAAGTACACACCATTCAAAATATGGTTTAGGTTAGGGTTAAACTCCGCTTCGAACAAGCTCAAGTTTAACAAATTTGAACAAAGAGTTTGAAAGTTACATTTCCTTGAACGTTATATTATTTATCAGCTTTCCTTGCTCTTTCCATTATAGACACAAAAAAGCTTGGTATATAAAAGACTGAGTTTATTTTGACTAAAAAGTAGACACTACGATTCCAAAAGGAAACACCAGGTTATATAGTGGAAGCGGAACTGAAACTAAAAAAAATAAGGACACAGATAGGAAAAAGAGCATTAAGGTATAAAAAAAGTTGGAAAGGAAAAAGGAAATAAAATACGGTATAAATGTTAGAAGGAAAAGGTATTATGGAAAAGGAAAATATGCATGAGAGGAAACAAAGAATATAATAGATGGAAGAACAAGTATGGAAGAAGAAATGCACAGGTACAAGAAAGAAAAGCAAGAATTAGAGAAAGAAAATACAACACGAAATATGAAGAATTAATAGCAAAACGAAAACCGAAGTACATAACCAGAAGAATGGGATTGGTGAATAAAAGGTTAATCGCAAGATTCAGAGATGGAAACAAAAAAATGAATGCAAGTACTGGTGAAAGGACGAAGATAGAAGGTGTATAATGTGTAGGAAGAGATGGGAAAATATAGAGCATTTGACGCTAGAGTGTATGAAAAGTTGATGGAAAAAAGAAAATAGATAGAAGAAAGAAAAAATAATAATAAAGATAGAACAAAGAGTCAAAGAAAGTTTTTTGTTTTTTGTTTTTTCTTTGTTATTTTTACTGTTTATTTTATATTAAGGAGCTATATTTTACAATTGCAGTTTAAACAAAATAAAATTTATAAATCAATATACAGAAGAATAAAATAGATAACAAATAATTCTAATGACAAAGGTACTTTGAAAATTATTTACTGAATTGGGTATATTTTCTTACAGACTCAAAATTACTAAAAAATATGTGGGTTTTTAAAGACTATTGTAAAATTAAAAACTCGCATCCAACTCACTAATACAAAAGTAAAATACTAATTTTATAGGCATTTGATACGTGTTGCTAACAAGACGTAGCTAAATCTAATGTAAGACGGTAATAAAAATGTTATAAATTATTTTTATAATGATGATGGTTACAATATTTTCTAAGAATTGCGAAAACGCTTATACAGTTATTTTTTTGTGGTTTCCAGCATACCTTACATAACCAACGGCTAAGTTATTTTAACAATGGTGACCATTTTGAGAATATAAAGCGTGTTTAAAGGTATTAGAAACATTTATAAAAGTAAAGTTATTTTATAATAGTTGTTTGTGTAACTAGTGCAACAAATATGCTTTTGCACATTTTTTCTACAATCGAAAAAAATAAATTAAAAAATAAAAAACTACTTAAAAACTACTTATTACACTATAACTTTTTGCACTAATACATTGCTTTTTGCGCTAATACAAAAAAGTGATACTTTTGGCACAGTAATTGCTGCAAAAAGTAGTCACTTTTGCACGATCGTCAGAAAAATTAGTTTTGGATTTTTTTCTCCATTTCTATAAAATATACAGTCCAATATTTCAAAAACTGTTCAAATAAATCGTTTATAATCATAAAAATCTAATTAGCGCAAAAACTACTGCACTTGGGTAAGAAAACTCTAGCACCATATAAAGGAAAATTATTTTCTCTATGAGATGAAGTATTAGTCGGAAACCAGTAAATTTTTTCTAAGATTATCATCTTGCACGAGAGAATAATTATATTTTTGAAAAACAAAATATCCTAGGAACTCTAATAGCTCGGTATAGAAATCATTGAAGAAACTGGCCTTTACTTTTTCCGTAGGATATTCGTAATTCTTTTCAAATACAGGGTGTTCCATAAGAAAAACATAACTTTGACGCGCCACTTTTTGAACCACCCTGTATATTTAAGAATAATTTTGTTTGTAAATAAAATATTCTGTTCCAATATTGTCATAAATAATAAAACGTATTCGATGAAATTTCGAGCCGTTAGTGGTGGACACCCTGTATATTTAGTGCTAGTGTTCAAACTAATTTTATGTTTATCCCTAAAATTTACATATTATTTATACAACAAGCTTTTGAAACTTGCATAACGTTACGTCTTCATTTTAATCAAAGTTATATATATGTTACGCCCAAACATCGAAAACGCTCACTGAGCGAAAAAACGACCGCAACGCGTTCTGGACGGTGCCGAACGATCAAATACCGAAATGACATAATTTTTCGCTTTGTGTCCTTTTCGTTGACCACGACGCGTCGTGGACAATGCTCAAACGGCCACAACGCGTTCTGGATAATTTAGAAAGCACATAAACCGATCTTTCTTGTCTAGACTTGTCAGTGTGTTTCCGACTGCCTTCGAGTGAAGATATGTCTATGTTATTAAGCGAAGTAGCTACTATTGTAGCTAAAAACGATAATACGAGAAAGGTGTTTAATGAAAAACTTAAAAATATCGTTGATAACAGCAATGATCGGAGTGATTATTTTACGAACGAACGGTATGAAGAGATCGTCCGAGAAGTGAAAGAAGCGAACCGCTTAAAAGATAGCAAATGCCCTTGTCGTCCAAACAATACAGAAGACTCAAAAGGTATGATATTATAACAATTGGGGAATCTGAAAAGTTAATTGAAAAGCCCAAAGGAACACAGGATGGAAATTTTCGATATTACTGTAAAACGGGGATCTTTTGGCATTATTGAAGCTGCTCATATGGCAACTGGACACAAACGAACAAGAGGTATGTTACTTAGAAGCTATTTCTATTAAATATTGGTCTAATTATTTTCTATACGTGTTCCATAAATCCCTACATTTCTTAATTTTAAACTGTAAATTACGTATTTAGTTGAAAATTGGATTTTTCATCATGAATAATTAACAGAAAAATACTAATTTGGTAAAATAGTTTCTTGTCGTAAGTATTCGACCCACCTTACACACACACTTAAAGGGTTCTTTGTTTCTTTCTAGTTATGGAGGCTGAAATCAACAAAAAATATTGCAATGTTACGAGAGTAGCTATACAGATCTATTTATCTCTCTGCGAGCAATGTCAGGGAAAGAAGAAGATCAAGAAAAAAGGGTTAGTTGTTGCACCAATCCTATCAAATCACATGAATTCGAGATGTCAAGTAGATTTGATCGATATGCAGACCGAAGCCGACCGCGACTATCGTTTCATATTGAACTACCAAGACCATCTAACAAAATTTACAATTTTGAAACCACTCAAAACGAAAACAGCTGAAGAAGTCGCATATAATGTAGTAGACATTTTTTGCATGTTCGGTGCTCCCTTTATTTTGCAAAGTGACAACGGTAGAGAATTTTCTAATAAGATAATTGAAGAGTTAAGGAATCTGTGGCCAGGCCTCAAACTTGTGCATGGTAAGCCCCGCCACTCACAGAGCCAAGGATCGGTAGAACGATCCAATCAGGACGTCAGAGATATGTTGGTAGCGTGGATGCTTGACAATGATACCAAAAAATGGTCAGAGGGATTACGGTTTATTCAGAGCAAAAAAATCGTGCCTTGCACGAAGGGATTAGAAAAAGTCCTTACGAGGCCATGTTTGGTGACGAGCAAAGAATCGGACTGGCAGATTCTTCTCTGGAAAGGGAAACATATGAATCTTTGGAAACGGAAGAAGATTTGGAGAAAATCTTGGAAGGGATGTCGAGGATGACACTCGAAAAAGATCAGGAAGGGGAAGAAAATGTAACCAATGCAGTTTCCACTGTGACAGCATGTTCTATTTGCGAAGATTTTGGAGTTACCCAACCATGTAATACATGCAGCTTAAAAGTACACATGAAGTGTGGGATTGAAATTGAAGGAGACATTGTATGCAACCTTTGCTGCCGACGTGATGCAATCAGAGAGCAACGCAAAACTGCTACAGCAGGAATGGAGAAGCAAGCTGGAAAATGCTAGCGCTGTCCCGTGATAAACTACCTCCTGCTGAGATCGGTCACAATGTCGTAGTCAAAGTTCCAGATGTCGACAGGGGGCGGCTTGCTCTAGGAGTGTTCTAGCTGTTGTTCTAAGCGTTAATGATTCCAGCTTGTATAAATTGGGAACTAAAGAGGGCGTGCTGGAAAGACTTTATAGTCGCAATGAATTCGACTTCGCTGATTCAAATTTTATAAACGCATCGGATGTTCCAAGTTGTTCATTAAATTTGAGAAAAGCTTCAGCTCTTTCATCTGGATCAAAACAAGGATTTGTCATGTGCCATTGTAAGCGTTATTGTAGTACAAAAAAGTGCAACTGCAAGGCTAATAAAGTGTTGTGCAATTCTAAATGCCACAATAATAGTGCCTGCAAAAACAAGTGAATAAAGTTCCATGTAGAAATAAGCCTACAATAAAGATTTTGAAATTTTCAGTTATTTTTGTAAATTTACTTAACATTAAACATTCATTAAACACCTCTCTCGTATTATCATTTTTAGCTACAATAGTAGCGACTTCGCTTAATAACATAGACATATCTTCACTCGAAGGCAGTCGGAAACACACTGACAAGTCTAGACAAGAAAGATCGGTTTATGAGCTTTCTAAATTATCCAGAACGCGTTGTGGCCGTTTGAGCATTGTCCACGACGCGTCGTGGTCAACGAAAAGGGACACAAAGCGAAAAATTATGTCATTTCGGTATTTGATCGTTCGGCACCGTCCAGAACGCGTTGCGGTCGTTTTTTCGCTCAGTGAGCGTTTTCGATGTTTGGGCGTAACATATACACGTAATAATCTACTAGTTCTGTCATTTCAGTAAGATTTCATAAAGAATTCCAGAAATACACAATATAAAATTGGATCAATCATAGAAATTAGTTTTTGTAAATGTGGTAAATTGACAATTGAACCAGTGACGTAGAATGTAGGAAAGAAAACAACCCCTTGCTCCATGTCGAACTCCTTTGGTATGGAACAGATACTACATCTTAATAAATTTTAATGTATTTTCATATGCTTAAACTGTTTACCGAGTGTTATAAAAAATATCCAATAGTTATGAATCAATTTTTAGATTTTGAAATAAAAGCACCCTGTATCTCAGTACAGAGACATATTTTATTTAAGTGTTTTAAATCTTTGTATTTTAGGCTCAGGGATTTTCTGTGTAAAATATTTACACTTATTAATGAATCACCCTGTTATAAAAACAAAAATCGTAAGTTAGATCAATGAAGTTTTATTTGGCATTTAAAACAAAAAAATCCTTTAATTGTTTTAGAGTAGTTTGTAAGTTACATTGATTTGTGAAGGTTTTTAGTCACTACCTGTTTTTGTATTTGACTTTATAAGCTTGGGTTTTTTTCGCTTTTAAAGGTGTAAAGAAGTCTCAGAGTCAAAATTGATACTGCGTCATTAGCATAGCAGATTATATAGAGGTATGTCACACCCACTTCTGTTCTAAGAACATTTGCTAGTATGTGTGTATACTTAAGAAAACCTTTCTATGCTATCTGTAACCAATCCTGACTACCTGACATAATTACAGCATAATTATATAATCTTCATCTTCTTCTTCCTAATTCTCTTCCATCTTACTTTACTTTTACCTCTATCCCTTTTCCCCACTATATATTTTGAAACTCTACTTGTTACTATCTGCCCAAATCTAATGTTGTATCTTTCTCTATTTCCCTAAATCTTGGTGTTTTTTCTTCCTTTGTATTATTTCCTTTTATTTTCCTTGCCTTTTTTCTTTTTTTCACCTCCTCAGCCGCATATCTATCTTCTTATTTCATAATACAACTTTTCTGCTTATTTTACTTTTTTTACTCCTTTCCAACAATGTTTTAATAGTTCCTCCCATTCTTTCAATAGTTCTTCATATACCACTGCCTCATGGTTTCTTGAATTCTAAACTTGTCGAATTTTAATATTTAAGATTAAATAAAGAGACGCCAAGATGTACAGTGTGTCCCAATCTGAGTAGTATTGTAAGGGTATCTTTGTTATTAATAAAAATTCGGTTAAACTAGGCAATGTTGTACAGATTTTCATTTCAATTAAGATGCAGTAAACTACGATTAAAATTCCGATCCGTTCCGAAAATATTCGGAAAAAACACAAAAAATGTCATTTTCAAAAATATCAATTATTTCACTTATTAGGACAGCTAGTAAAAAAAAGTTTGTACACTAATGAAGGCAACCTATAATCTATTTTTAAAAAATTATCGCAAAAATAATTTTGGAGATCTTTCTTATTTTAAATGGGCGCCATATTGGATTTTGTCATGTATAACTTCTACTCTTTTTTCTGCTTTTAAATCATATGCCACACGATATGTTTGAAATAAAAGATCTTGACAAGCCAGTTATTATGTTTTATTATCTGGTAAGTCATGGAAACAAAAAAACTTTGATGATTGTTCAAATCACTTTTAATTGTTTCTTACTTTGTTGTAAAATAAGACATCGGTGATTAGGTACTTGCAGTCAGCATTACCAGTTTTCGTTTTTTCCGGATATCTTTGGAAAGAATCGGAATTTGTGATCCTAGTTAAAGGCATCTCAATTGGCATGAAAATCTGTTTACCATTGCCGATTTAACCGAATCTCTATCTTTATTAACAAAGATACATATACAATAATACTCAGATTGGGACACACTGTATATCTTGGCGTCTCTGTATCTAATCGTAATGTCCAACTCCACTAACTTTCCTGTAGTTTCTCTACCTGTTCCTTTCTTTCATCTTTACATCTCTGCCCCGTACATCATAACGCTTGTTACTAATTTATCAAGCATTCATCTTTCTATTTTTCGTACCCCTATCTCCCAAAGCCCACACCTGATCTACTGTCATATCTAAAATGCATTTTGTTACTATTGTCATATCGTAGCTTATATTCCAAATATGTCACCTCCTTTACACTTTCTACCTCTTCTTCCCCACATCAATTTGTCATATTTCTGTCCCTTCTCCTACTACTACTACTGTAAGTTCCTTGGTTTTAAAACCTTTTGCTAATTTTATTATCTTTCTTTGTTTTCGCTACCCGACCATGTCGTCCACGTACGCTACCACTCTCTCTGAACACTACTTCTTCAATTCTTTTTGAAAATGTACTACGTAAGATCAGAGTTCAACGGATAACCAACCGCACCCCTTCTCGTCCAGAAACTGTTACTTCTTCCCATTTATTCTTATTTTATGTTTTATCTATTCTAGGTTTTCAATTATATGTTTGTCTATTTGATTCTCTTTTCCAAATGTTGCTTTTATGTATACGAATAAACTATATACCTTCCCGGTCTTCCATTTCAACTCTTTGTTTATAATTGGCTTTAAAATGTGTACGTTATCTATGGTCCTTTTCGTTGTTCTATATTGTGCGTATCTTTTTTTCTTCAATTTCTCTTTGTAATTTTTTTACAGTAACATCGTATAGATCTTGCACCCCAGGAATAAATACTTTCGTTCTCTTCTATTTGAATCCTTTGTTTATAATTTGATTTAAATTGTATTCTATTTATACTTTCTTTCTTTGCTACCATCACCATGTTATCGGTGTAAGCTAGTATCCATACTCCCTCAATTCCTCTTCAAAATTTACTATGTATAATGTAAACAGATTAGAGTGCAACGGACATTCCTGGTTCACCTTTCCGCCCTGAAACGTTACTTATTTTACCAAATTGTTCTCACTTTGCACTTTCTTCAATCTGCTTTTTTTAAGAATTTTCTATAATTTTTATCTGTTGACATTGTCATTAGCTTTTATAATGTACAAATAAACCATATACACTCCGTGTCTTTCATTCCAATTCTTTGTTTATAATTTGCTTTAAAATGTATGGTATCTATAGTCTTCGTCCTTCTTCTAAACCTTGCTTACCAATCCGGTAGTAACTTTTTATATTCTATTTTTCTTCATCGCATAGATCTTGCACCATATAATTCTTATACTTCTCTATAATTTTTAATCTTTTTTCTGTTTCCTCCTTTATATATCTCATATATTGTAATTTTCTTTACTGATAACTTTACGAGATACCTACTAAACCCAGAAAAGAATAGAATGTTTAGTGTAGTCGACAACCTTAAACCGCCAAGTTTTTTGGAGATTTATAAAAAGTATGCTGCTTTACGTCCGATGAATATAGATACTCGCTGTTTCTTCTTATCTTACAGAAATGGGAAATCTACCAGATAAATAATCGACAATCGAAAATTGCAATTTGTCTTAAATTACCGAACCCGGAATTATATATTGGGCACTTAGTTCGTCGTTCCTCGGAAGCGTTGTTACCAAACGCCGGAGAAGGAATGACTGGGATCAAACAATTAGGAGGCTAGAACTCAATCTCAGTTGCTGAACGGTATATAGAAGATTCTGTATCAAATAAAATTAGGTATTAAGTGTTGACTGGAAACGACGATTCATGGGATGCTAATATTAAATTAGCAGCTACCTCCGATCATTTAGTAACTACACAGCATTTAGGAAATACTATATTTTTATATAAAGTTAGTAAAGGCAAATTTGTTGAAGAAATATTCAGTAAATATTTATCTAAGCATTTGTGAAAATACATAAAAAAAAATATTTGGTAAATAGCGTTGGTCCTAGTGTTACTCATAGTTCGTAGCCGAGGGCTAGGAAATCTTTTGTTTTGCAAATTCTCTTAGATTCATAAAGAAATGACATGAAAACTTTAACTTTTAACTATTTTGTATCTCACGATCGGTCAATATGTATACGATCCCTAGCGTGGGTGTTTTTGTTTCTGTGAAATAAATCGAATGAGGTCAAGTAAAGTTGCAGGAGCGTATTTTTATCTCTCTCTTTTTACACGCCCATTTTTTTACTTTGGTGTGTTAAGTACTGGGTCGCTTTATTTTCATGTTTTTGGCATAAAGATTACACTTGTTTACAGTAACAAAGAGCCTTGAGGACTCTTTTTACTGGTGAACCAATTATTAGCTTTTACTAAATAAACTAAATTATTTCTTAATAAACGAGAATTAAACAGACCCTAGAAACCATAATCAAAAGCATACTTCAAAATTTAATTTCATGTAAAAACTCAATTAAATCTGTATTTATTATACTTATACGACACACTTTTTAGTAGCGACAAATAAACCGTTTTCCAACGCTACCGACCAGGTAATAAAAAATCAACCAATAATAGGTATGTTGTTCTTAAAATATTGAATTATTATTTTTGTATTTGGTTTGTTTGTACAATTGAATTTAAAAGAATATTAATTTGGTTTCTATTTTTGGATCTTGGAGGCAAAATTTATGTTCATATTAAAATACAGTTATGAATATGATAAAAATACATCAGCTTTGACAAGCACTTGATTCAGTCTTATTAATTAAAATATTTAGAGTGTTTTGTGTGGCCTTATACTTAAAAAATTAATACATTTTACTTACACGATTGATTTGATTGAAAATGAAATCTAAATTACGATCATAATTTAATATTTTAATTTTAGTTTGGAGTGTTTATGTGTTATGTTACAATACAAATGAATTTGTGTATTTGTATTATGTAACAAATGTTTTTATATTACTCATGTATTAATAATGCTCTTTGTAAACGTAAAAAAGAAAATATAGAAAAATTCGAATATAATTTTACTTTTTTGTAAACTGATTTAATATGTGTTATTTACAATGTTGCATAAATATCATTTTTAAATGTTTAGAAAATATTATTACAAAACTTAATTCCAATATTTTAAATACATTTATTTAAAATATTTTTTATAAAACAATTTAAAATATTTGATAAATGTTTGCTTATAATATTATACGTAAGATTTATTTCAAATATTTTGTATATGTTTACCTAAAATATTTTACAAATATTTTCCTAAGATATTTTTTAATATATAAAAGTGTTTTAAATGTTTAATTAATATTATTCGCTAATCTTAACATAATATTTTGTGCTGCTTAGGTAGAAACAATTCTACTTCAACTCCAGTGTGTAATTGCACTAGAATACCTCAAAATGTTAAGATGAACAAATGCATTTAACTGTATTGTTAACATAACTCACTCAAAATAATTTTTCAATAAAGCACAATTTTTGACTTCTATTGATTTTTTATTTTCGTTTCATTATTAGATTTATTTTCACTGTAATTTTAATGTGAATAAGTTTACCTTACATATTCGATTGTTCAAATTATCTCAAAAACTTTATGTAGTAGTCTATCAATTGTGATTAATATAAATTTATAATTAATTGTGTACTAAATTTAATCATACTCTAATCAGTCGTGTGACTTTTCGATATGATGTATGAAAAAATTATGTTTTGAACCCGATAGTCATTAACAATTACGAGCAAGTGCAGCTTTTGACAATAATTACCAACTCAAAGCGCAGTTTTCTGCACAATTGTAAAATACGTTTCGTACATCTTCCAAACATAATCAGTATTAGTAAAAATTAAAGTATATTAACTAGTTTAACTACTTCTTTAATTAACATCTAGTTTACTCAAAATTAAATAATACAGAATTACTTTTAAAACAATAAAAAACATTTTTTGATTGTTCTCGCTTACGTAAGTTTTTATTGATTTGTGTATACAGGGTTGGGCAAAAGTCCCGGAGCGTCTCAATTACAGCCGAACGGGACTTCGTATCAACTTCGAGTTTTCGACACTGTATTCAGCGACATTTTTAGAACTTCTTGACATGTTTTTCAGGACCGTGACGTGATTACGTTCGGAGGGGTGACGTAAGTGTCAATTTTTTTTAATAATACACCCGGTATATTTTTCTATATTTGTATACTTTAAGGAGTCCCGAATTTAACGATGTAACGTATTATGTAATATGGTTTCAATAAGGAAAAATTAGAACTTACAATCGTAATTAATAGAGAATTATTTATTTGCTTAATAAATGTTTAAATTGGAATCCTTCCACTGCCTGACAATGTGCTAGCCTGTCCACAAATTCCCGCTAAATATTTTGGAGGGACTGAGGTGTAATATTATCAGCAACTGCTAGAATTCTTTCTTGAAGTTCTTGTACCGTAGTAGGTTTTGTGCTGTACACCACAGACTCAAATGACCCCAGAAAAAGAAATCAAGAGGGGTTAGGTCAGGTGACCTAGCTGGCTATTCGATATAATCCCTTCTACGTATCCATCTCCGGGGAAAAACATTGTCCAAAAAATCTCTTACAATTCTGACATAGTGTGCTGGAGCTCCGTCTTGCTGGAAATATCTGAATTACTGCGGGTATAACTCTTTTGCGTAATAAAGTTAAATAAGTTTCAGCAGTTAAATTACCATTTAGAAACGGTCTTATTACATGTGTTCCAATTATACCCGCCCAGGCAATTACTTTTTTGTGGATGTTGTGTGCATTTCTTCCATCCAATGTGGATTCTCAGCAGACCAATAGCGACAATTGTGACGATTGACAAATCCATTTAAACAAAATGTAGCCTCATCGAAAAACAAAATGCGATTTACAAACTGTGGTATCTCGTCTAACAAATTCATAATTTGTTGGCAAAACTGCATTCAACGATCAGGGTCATCTTCCGCAAGTTCCTGAAGTAAGATGACTTTATAGGGATGTATTTTATTTCTCCTGAGTATTCTTCGAACGGATCTTTCACTGTTACCAATTTCTAATAAAAGTTTTGGAATTGACGTCTTAAGCTGCTCCTGAATAACTAATAGTACATCTAAAGCTCTGTCGTCGTATGTCGCTGCTTTTGGGCGGCCAGTTTTTGGTAAATTCTTGACATTTCCCGTATGTTCAAAATTGTTCAAAATTCGACATGCTGTCGACTTGGAAATCGGGTTTCGCTCAGGAAAGGTATTGTTAAAGAGGTCACTTGCTTCCTTAAGAGATCGACGCCTCTCTCCGAATCCAATCATTATGAGTAAAGTTATCCGTTCAGTGTCGTTCAGTTGAGCCATTTTAAAGACACGCTTTTAGTATTATCAAAAGTAATGTCACAGTGACGTTGATACCACGACTTATTTAGATAAACTAGTAAAATAAAGAGAACAACGTAACTATGACCTGTGTTTTATTAAACGACTACAAAACAACTTTTATACGTGGGTCTTGGTTTTCTAAAAATGATAAAAAAGAGTGTCTTTTTGAATACAGCTAGTTCCTATTGCTTGATTTCTTCTTTCGACAAGTATATTTCATCAGGTAAATTTTCCCCATATCAGATGAATAAGTAGAAGGGGTCATATCCACTGTTCTCTGTTAATTACGATTGTAATTTCTAATTTTTTCTTATTGAGACCACATTACATAACAGAAACCATACAAACGTTACATCGTTAAATTTGTGACTCCTTAAGGTATAGAAATATAGAAAAATACACCGGGTGTTTCATTAATAAAATTGACACTTGAATGATGTTTGCTTTATCAAATTGAATTATTGTTTGATGATATAAAAAAATGTTGATAACAATTTGCGGGTTTCTTAATTTGATTACAGAACAAAACGAATGAATCTAAATATCTAAACTGCAGTGCTCAAAGTTATTCGGTACAAAATTTGAAGTAAAATTTAAACTAAATTCTTATTAAAATTAATGTCGACCTTGCCTCTCAATTTGCAATGGTTTATATTAAAATTTACACAATGTCAGAAATTTTTATAACTGTACTTTAGAAATTATGCATTGATAAATAGTGTATTAGAGTTTACACACATTCCGACAAACCGTTATAGAATAAGTATGCATATTCATGTAACGGACGTTTTACAAGCTCGTAGGTTACAAAAATGTTTGGTTAATGATTAGATACAGCAATATTAACTTAAGATTAAATTTAATCGTGTTTGGTAAAACTGGGTACTAGTCAGGTTATTTTGACTTTGATTGAATTTTATTTTTTTATTTTTAAGATAGTGTTAGAGAAAGTATAGTCCGTGACTGGAATAAAGTTTGCGCACTTGCATATTTGAGATGACTCAAGATGATGTGAATTGCCTAATGTGAATCAATGATGAATACAAGCATTAAAAGTTAAAGTTGATTCCATCATCGTAAAAACTATTTTGGGTCATTAAGCCCAGAACATAGAAATAGACCTCATTCCGATATCCCAACCGCAGCCGGACTTCTTTCAACACTATATAACAAACAATGTGAATTCTGTGATAAACAGCACTCAGCTGACTGTTGCATCAAAGCACAGTCAATGCCCCTAGAAAAACGTCTTGGAAGACTATCCAATTTTCTACTCAAACATTCAATAAAATATTGACGATACCTACAATTTATTCTAAGGAGCAGACTTCTATAAACTCATCTCATTAGTTCAAAGAAACAGGTTTAAATTACAATCAACGCACACATCAAATCTTTTTTGTAGAAAAATAACAAAAGTTAATTTAGTTTCTCGAATCCTTCTCTTCTGGTCACTTTAATCGATTTATCGAAATTCTGATGTTTGGAATCAATTAGTATTCAGGACGCAGTAAGTATGAAAACAAAGAAGAAAGTAGTGAAAGTTGCGGTAAACCACTGTTTAAAAAACAGTGAACAATCAAGATAAGTTCCATTCCTACTATAAATCGTTCCAGTAATGGAAAGTTAAAGGATTAATTGAGGAAATACAAAAGGTATTTTAGAAAAGCCTCTCTACTTTAGTTTGTACAGTCTTTGATGGCTCGTCACAAAATGTCAGAAATTTGTAGTTGGTAAAAATGATTTTTTGACGCGTAAATTCTTTTGACTTCATTGAAGTATTCGTTTTAAGTGAGTTGTACTATATTTTAAGTACGCTTCGTTTGCGTTAAAAAGCACATAAGGTTTTGATCCCACGTCGCCGCAATATTTATTTCTTTTGTTTTTTGATATTCTTAAAGCTGTCGCGGTCACAATTAAGCTTGACGGAGATGATTGTTTTGATGGTTTTTATGAGAGGCTCTCTTAGAGGCTTGGCCACATTGCTTCAGTGACTCAATGAACTCTTTGTTCGTTCCATGACCACGTGAAGTCGCGTTGTTTTAAACGTAAAACTTCACAACTTATTTGTTCTAGACTCATTAATAACATTGCACTTCGGTCAAATTCTAAAAAACTGCTAACGTGTTAATTTTTTGTAAGGTATTTGGCTGTAAGGTTTGGGGAGTTATTCTTAATTAAAAGTTTGGTAAATTTGTGACGCATTTTGACGTGATACGACCTTCTATGATATATTTTTGTCAATTATTACTTGAGTTGTCTTAATTTTAAATTGTTAATTAAATGTCTATAAATTATTATTTCGTCAACTCTCACACTAATTAAATTTTTCACCAGTTTCCCACAGCTTTTTTTGAAAGAAAATAAATGTTTAAGATATAGAAACACTCACTGAGTTCCATTTATGCATTTTCTCTCATCTGCATATGCAGTTTCGACGCAATGGAACCTTCACGATATAGGTTGTACAGGTAATAATAAACTTAAAACTATATTGGCTGATTCACTTCGACGATATTACAATACATGCTTAAAGATGATAAATATTTAGGTTAGGTTTAGCTTAGGTCATTACTTGCATTGTGGTATGATTCTATTGAGTTTGTTTCTTAGTCATCAAGTTGGTCATCACCAGTAAACTATGTGACAGTTATGTAAATGGAAAAACTATATGATTTTCAATCGGCAAAGAAAATGATTTATAGGAATTGTCAATCTCTAGAATAATTCCTTACAGACGGGTCAGCACATCTTTAACAATTTTATTTTGGAAATGTGTGAAATGCTTCTTTATTTCCAAACTTACGGCATTGTCAAGGCAATGCGACGTATTTTTATTGTGCCTCAAGTACTCTTCACTTACAGGGTGTAGAAACAATAAATTAATGATGCAGAAAAAACAGACAACATTTTAAATTCTTTTTGTCACATGCTTTTTTTGGACTGAAACGTCAATAATTACAAACTATTAATCTCAATCAATTTTTGAACGGTTTTTCTTCCACTTTTCAAAAAAAAACGTAGGGTTATGCATCTTTATTAGGCGACTCTTCTTTGGTGCAAATCTTCTATAGAAACGGGTGGAGTGGTGTAGCAAACAGTGTGCTAATGTTCCCGCAGAAGGAAATAAAGCGAGCTAGCTATCCAATAGGACCTCGCCATCCAATCCATTGATCAAGAAAACGTTTGTTTAAGAATCGCCTTACGGTGTAGCATGCTGAAGCGCTATCTTGCCGGAAATGTAAATATTGTTCCTGGAAGTTCTTCTAGCAGAGGGCCCAATATCGATCCTTGAGGTACTCCTGAGGTAATTTGAAAAAGTTTTAATGGCGAATTACCGTATCTCACAAAGTGTTCCCGATCAATTAAGTGAGATAAAGGTAGGTTTACTAAAGACCAATCTAAATCATTTAAGTATAATTTATTTGATAATACGAAAAGATCAATGCAATCAAATGTTCTAGAAAAGTCAGTGTAGAATACATCAACCTAATCTCTTTTGTCAACAATTTCAGCTACAAATTGTTTAAAAACCGACAAATTAGTAATTGAAAATCGGTTTTCTATAAATCCATGTTGAGCTGGAGTAAAACTTTGATTACCTACCAAAATTATTTATAATACTAATATATCTATAATTTTTTGTATCTGGAAGATTCCCTTTTTTGAACACAGGAATGACGCACGATTTTTTTCAGTTGAAAGGACAATTAGAGTTTTTAACGATTTTATTAAAAAATAATATGTAAAGGTTTAATAAAAAAACAATTTTTTGAAATGAGCTAAGGTATTCCCTCGGACCAGCAGTAAATTTATTTTTAGAAGACTTAAGAGCTTTAAATATTTCATCCTCAGAGATAGATATAACACTATTCAAAAAAGAAAAGAGTTAAAGGTTTTGAGAGATGGATCGAGTCTAGTAGGATCGGGTTCAATGTAAACACTCATAAAATCATCTGCAAAACCATCGATAATAGTCTGTGGAAAAGATAGTTCAACATTGTTATACTGCATAATACCGGGAGTGTGAGATGTTTTGATCTCGTTTTAGATTAAATTCTAACATTTTTTTTGGTTCATTTATTATATAATTTACAGTGTCTTATTCCTTTTGTTTCATTTTTTGTAATAATATACATAAATAAAAGATTTGATTTCTTAAAAATTAAAATCAAACTCCATATAGGTAATTCCTTTCCCTTTTCTTAATTCCAAAAACTAAACAATACAAAAAATGTATCCCCATATTAATAATACCAAAAATTTTCTTAAATTACACTTTACATATATTTCTCTTTTTCTCTCATTTTTTTCTTTTTCCTTATCACTTCTTTCATCCATTCTATTCCCTGTCCATTCTCTCCTAATAGTATTCTTCCTTCTCTCTCTTTGGACCGCAGTTTCCCTCAATTTTCTTCCACCCGTTGCCACACATCCTACATATTCTCTCCTCATCATTCCTCCAGTATATATTCTCTCTTTCCTCATTCCCGCATCTACACCTCGCTATGATTCTTTTTTCTGTTATACTTCTTTTCCCCTCAGGTATCCTAGTATTCCTTCCGTACTTAACTCCTTGTACTTTACATTGTATCTTCCCCTTCTATCTTCGCACTCCTTTTTGTATCTGTATATCTTTATCTATACTTATCACTTCCTTTTCCATTGTTCTCCCTCTCTTCTTTTTCTGTTTATCTCCTTTCTCGAGTACCCTACCCTTTCATAATAATGTTTCCTGTCCTCTTCACCGTATTTGTTTAAATATTTCTCCACTTCCTTCCAACGTTCCTTTAGTATCTCATTTCCCTCCCTGTCTCTTATTCTTTCTTCAAATCTCACAGCCAATTTTCCTGTCCAAATCCTAATTTTATCTATTTTTACTTTTTCTTCTATTATATATCCTGGTGTTTCTTTCCCAATCCTAATGTCTATTTTCAATATTTTAATTGTATCTTTTCCAGCTTTTCCCATTCTTTCCATTCCCATATTTTCGCCCCATACAATAATACACTCCTTACCAACTTCTCAAACAACCATCTTCTTTTTTCAACATCTTTTCCAAAAACCCTTTCCCTTATCCCCCATACCTGACTCAATACCTTGTTCCATTTCTGTTCTAATTCCCTTATATGCCCTTCATCCTTATTATTATAACTAAAATTATACCCAAGATACTTGTATTTGTCTACTGTTTGTATTTCTTCTTGCCCCCATAACCATCTCTCTTTTATTTCTCTCCCTTTTTTCTTTTTAAACACCATTATTTTAGTTTTTCCACATTTGTATCAAGCTTTTTCTTTTCTAAATATTTTCTCACTACCTCTATTATTCCTTTCATTCCCATCTGATTTTTGCAATTATAACCATATCCGCGTACGCTAACACGCACACTTTTTCTTCCCTATCACTATTCCTCCTGTTTGCTGTTTTTTGTTCATCTCTTCTAAATTACTAATATATATTGCAAATAAACTTGGACTTAACGCACACCCTTGTCTAAACCCCTTAGTTACCCAAAATCTCTTCCTGCGTCCTTTTTTATTTCTTTATTAACCATGTGCTTTAAAATATAAATATTGTCTATTGTACTTCTATCTTTTCGAAAGCCTGCCTGCCAATCTGATATTAACTTCCTCTCTTCTATTTCCTTCTCTAATTTGCTTCTTAATGTTTCTCCATATATTTTGTACCCAACATTTGTGAGACTTACCCCCCTGTACTTTTCAATTTGTTTTTTATCCCCTTCTTATATATTGGACATATTATCCCCTCTTTCTATTTTTCAAAAACTCGTCCTCCTTTCAATATCTTTTCAAACACCTTTCTTATTCTTTCTTTCATTTTATCACTTATACATTTCCACTTCCCCTTGGGTTCTATCAGTACCTTCAGCTTTACCTATTTTACCTTCCTTAATGCTTGCTCCAACTCCTCCTTTTTTATACCTTCACATTTTGATTTCTCTTCTTCTTTCCTATCTCCTACAATTGTTGACTTCTCCCTTTGTCCTTCTAAAATTTTCTAAAATGTTGATCTTGCAACGTAGTGATTTTGCGACGAAGTGGTAGTGTTGAGATGGCAGCGGCAAAGTGAAGGCGTATAAACATACCACGATACAAATAATGACCTCAGCTTCCAAACTTAATAATGCTAGACCCCGAATTAAATTTTTGGATAAGTAATACAAAAAAAAATTTTGTTACGTTTGCATACGAACAGCTAGCACAATTTTTTTGCAACGCTAGCACACTCTTAATAACGGAGTGACGTTTTAACAAATAAAATTAACGCTAGCACACTTTTAATAACGGAGTTATTGAGGGTTGGCTTTGTAGATTCACCCTCAATAACACTGTTATCAATCGTGCGCAAGCGTTGTGCTAGCTCAGCTCTTTAATGTTCAAACGGTAAAAATTCAAATTTTTTTTGTGGGGGGGCTGGCTTCCTAGATTAAACCCTCAATAACTCCGTTATTAAAAGTGGGCTAGTGTTGAGTAAAGTTGTGCTAGCCTAGCGACTCTCTATCGTGTGCAAAAATCAAAAATTCGATATTTTTTTGTTGGAGGACTGAAGTCGCTTTAGCCCCTCGAGATTCAAACCTCTAATAACCCTGTTATGAAAAGTGTGTTAACATTATTAGTAATTGTGCTAGCCTGTGCTAGCTTAGATCTTAAATGTTCAAACGTCTAAAGTTCGAAGTTTTTTTGTGGGGTCTAGTTTCCTAGATTCAATCCTCAATAACTCCGTTATTAAAAGTGTGTTAGCTTTGAGCAAAGTTGTGCTAGCCTGTGCTAGCTGTTCTCTTTTGTGTGCAAACGTAAAAAAATCAATTTATTTGTGGGGGGGCTAAGGCGATCGAGTTTCTAATTTAATCAAATTGCGTCCCTATCCTAATAAAGTTGACTTGTTTTGCGGTTTCTACTTAATACATCTGGTTTTCGCATAATTTAAAATTACAATTTAAAAATATTTTCAATTATACAGGGTGTCTCATTGTCCTTGACCATCAGTCTACTTTGACATTTAATGAAAACATATATTTTTTATTTTTTATTCAGAATTTACGTAAAAAACTATGGTGACTTTATGTATATCAGTCTTACTCAAAAAAAAATCGATAGATTATAGAAAAACTGTACATGGGAAAAATTTGAAAATTTGGTAGTATACTAACATCGTCGGGGGCAGTTCCGTTAAAATATTTTCAAGATGGCGACATTTTCGGTTATACGGGAAGTAGGTGTCAAGTTGCTTATTTTAAATGGAACATCCTATATATTATTATATTTTTGGATTTTGTACAAAATTGTAGACACATTTTTTTGTATATTCTATACCTATAGTCTAACTGTTTTAGACTTATTTTTAAATTTTGCTTATGTCAAAAATGACATTTTAGGCTCAAACAAAATTATAAAAATTTTCTTATACTAATGCCTTTATTACTTTAATTGGAATAGGTTTTCTTGTAGCAGTGGGACCTATTTCAGTGGGCTATGTCAATATTTTGATAATAAATTAATACAGGCGATCCAAAAAAGGATTATACAATTAAACTCAAAAACAAAGTCATTTTTTTAAATGTAGTCACTATGTTTTTATAATTTTATCTTATTTAGCATCAAAAAATATGGTTGACTTTAGTACAAAGTTATCTATTCAAAAATTCATGGTTTTTTTGGAAATATTGGCACACAACCATTCATCTTAAAAGAAATCAACAGCATTTGTGCAACAAAAAAATGTTAAATTGCCAATATTTCGAAAAACTATGAATTTTTGAATAGACAACCTTGTACAAAGTCAACCTTATTTTTGATGCTAAATAAGATAAAATTATAAAAACATGGTGCTTGTATTTAAAAAAAATGACTTTTGACGTGTTTTTGAATTTAATCTAATGCTTCTTTTTTGATTGCCCTGTATTAATTTATTATCAAAATATCAACATAGCCCACTAAAATAGGTTCCCTGCTACAAGAAAACCTATTCCAATTAAATAATAAAGGCATTAGTATAGAAAAATTTTATAATTTTGTTTAGGCCTAAAAATGTCATTTTTGACAAAATTTAAAATAAGTCCAAAACGGTTAGACTTAGGTATAGGACATTATACACAAAATGTGTCTAGAATTTTGTGCAAAATCCAAAAATAGAATAAGCATATATAGGGTGTTCCATTTAAAACAAGCAACTTGACACCTACTTCCGGTATAACCGGAAGGGTCATCATCTTGAAAATATTTTAGCGGAACTGCTCCCGTCGATGTTATTATACTACCAAATTTTTAAATTTTTCCCATGTACAATTTTTCTATAATCTATCGATGGCGTTCCCGGTGGGACACCCTGTATATCCCTTTCAGATAGTTTTACGTTTTTTAGGTTATTATTTAAAACATAAAATTCAAATTTTATTTATACTTAGGGCGGCAACGACCATAACTGTCCATAATTTAAAAATTGAAATTGGTTATACAGGGTATGATAAAAAATGACAAACTTTGTAATCAAAAATGATAAAAACTTAATAAATTCAGATCGATGTAGAATTAAATTCTCTACAATTTTGCTATACATAGTTGTCTACCAAAAATCCACTGTTAGCCGTGAAACTCGTTTTTATCAAAAATTAACGTCGAAAAATTAAGTACGCAATAAAATGCAAACATTAAAAGTTTATTGTTGTTACGGTTGTGTTAGTAATTGTCCAATCTACTACAATTTTATTGATTCTTTGTATTGTTAGTAATAATGAGTAAATTTTGACAGCAGAATTAGTTAGTATGGTTTATTCCACAGAAAAATCAAATAGAAGTTGTTTATTGGCAGCCCATTATTTTAAAGCAGATAATTAGAAACGATATCCCCGAGGCGAGTTGAAAAAAACCTAAAATTGTCACGAGAAAAATACTAGGAAACATGTTTGTACTGGAGATGATATGCAATTTGACATCGTTATCGTTATTAACGGTTGAAAACCTTATCTTTGAGTACGACAAGTACCAGATAACGATGGAGTTTTAAAAACTCCTGTAAATTAAGTGTTACTTAAAAACAAATTCCATCCTTATCGTGTACAACACCATATCAATATCTAACAAAAACAAGTTTTGAATGTTGACACGATCATTAAGAATTCTTCTCGTATTTGACATTTCCAGTTTATTCAGATATTTCTTTTGGTTATTTAAAATAATTTGTTTAGCAATTTTGTTCTAATTTTGGTGATCTATTTTATAATTTCGAGTAAAACGTGTATATTTGATAAGGAAACAAGTTTCACGGTTAACAGTTTTGGTAGACAGACATCGATAGCAAAGTTGTAAAGAATTTAATTCTACATCGACCTGGAAAAAAATATACAGGATTTAATTTGATCAAGTTATTCATTATTTTCGATTAGAAAGTTTGACATTTTTTTTCTCATACCCTGTATACGCAACGATAACTTTTAAACCATGGACAGTTAGGGTCGTTACCGCCTTAAGTGTAAATAAAATTTGAGTTTGCTATTTAAAATAATAACCTGAAAAGCCTGAAAAAAGTGTTAAAAAATCGATATCTCAAAAAGTATCACTTTTTTAGCTAGACTCATATACATAAAGTCACCATAATTTTTCAAGTAGATTCAGAATAAAAATAAATAATATATGTTTCCATTTAATTTGTCAAAGTTGACATGTGGTCTATAAAAGTGAAACATTGAAAATGTTTTTAAATTGTAGCCAGTGAAACACCTTCTTTTTAAAGGTATTATCAAAAAGTCCGCGTACTACACGGCTGTATAGCACATAAAGTATTTATATTTAAATAATCAATTAGAAACGTTCTCAATAGTTTTGAATTAAAAAAAAAAATAAAGTGTGGTTTCTAAAAATACGGTGCCGACATTTTTTGATTTTTGTCAACGTACCACCATACTACAATTAAATTTGACAGATTCTGACTGTCAAACAAATTCATTTGTAGCTCGGTGACATCTTCACAATTACAAAGTTAACGACAACTTGGACACCGGATTTTAATAAAACACACGTTATTTTTTAATTATATTTTATTCTGTAACTTAAAGAATTATTTGTGAATTATTGTCAATCACATGGAAAAGTATAACAATTTAAGCAAAATTGCGTCAGAAAACCAAATTTCGCGCTAACGAAGATAACTATAATTATAAGTTATAAGGGTCAAATTTAGATAGATTTTACTTTATCCAAAAATATATTGAGCTTCACAAATGTGAAGCAAGGCTCAAAATTTAATAACTGTATCGATAAGATGTGATTAACTATATTAATGGAACATTATAAATAAATTGCACACCCTAAAAGATTAAA
The DNA here is from genome assembly GCA_030710515.1 of Abscondita cerata. Taxonomy (NCBI): domain Eukaryota; kingdom Metazoa; phylum Arthropoda; class Insecta; order Coleoptera; family Lampyridae; genus Abscondita; species Abscondita cerata. The sequence continues at coordinate 225,098 of JALBCR010000286.1, forward strand.
TTTTGCAATTACGAAAATCGTTTGTAATTAGTATTTAAATTAAAAATAAACAATTTTTTTTCATATTATGTTTTTAGTAAAAAAAACCCAAAGCTGACGCAAATCAATAAAAATTATAGATATTGGTAAATATAAGATAAAAATCCAACAAGCAAGCACTCGGTACATAAAAAAGTACTCAAAACAATCAGCTTATCTTATCAGATTACTTCATTGTAATTTTTTTCTTTAAAAATCTGGCGTAATTTATTTGTTAATATTTTTCTAAACGTAAATTTGTTTCCGTTCAATTCAATTACTAACAAACAAGTGTATGCATTGTTAGGTAAATATTCTTGTAATATTTTGCATTATTTTATATAATAATAAGAATCTGCTTTCAGTTGAATTTATGCTTATTATACATAAAATAAAAATGGTTCATACTGTTTGATTAAGTTAATAGTTAATGTACAACTTCTTAGTCAGATTTTTCAAAAACTAAACACAAAGAAATAGTTTTTGCTTCAGACATTTACAATTCATTATTAAATATTTGTTCACACTAAACCATGAATAAATAAATACAATCATAAAGGATTGTTTATTTCAGCAATAAGGAAGACAAGGAGTGTAAACATCATCAATGACATTTGATTTTATACAAACACCTGCGGTCGAAAAGTCCATTATCCATAATTAAATGAATATAAATTGTTGCTTGATAGGATTGATGTTCTTTCTCTTATTTAGGTTCAATAATTACAAAATTAACGTTGTTAACAATCTATTATTATTTATGTATTACTATCAAGTTTATTTTTAAATTTAATTGTGTTTACATTACTGTTTTTATTTAATTGTGTTTTATCGTTTTTAAGATCGAAATCGCCTGCGAACAAAAAAAATTAGTTGCTTCAGTTTATCTAAATAGAAAGTTGAGAAATTATTTAATAATAAACGAGAAATAATAAAACATAATGAAAAATAAAATGTTTTAAGAACGTCATTAGGTTCGAAACTCTGGCCATTTGGGTTATATTTGGATTTAAATTTAGAAAACTTTTTTCTTTAATAATTATTTGAATTGTTTTATTCTAAAATAAAAAAATGACCCCATTCTTTATTTGAGAATGTTATGAGAAAAAGTGTAGTCTTACAAAAATAAAATTTAGAAATTTTAAACATATAACATCGATTTTTCTGAAATGGAAATTGTAATTTGTTTATGAATTTTCTTTGATAAACGTGATTAAAGGATGATAACAAAAGTAGTTCAAGTTGTTAGTACTCTCATGGCCAACAGACCTTGATTAGAAGTACATAGTCTTATTTTCTTAATTATTCTGAAACTGTGTCACTATATTGTATGACTTATAACAGTTGCAGTCTGTTTAACTTAATTTTCAGCTGTAATATCCCAAATGCATTTTCGAAAATTGCGAATCAATGCAAGAAGGAGATTCGGTTAGAAAAAAAAATAAGTTCTACAAGGTACTCGTTTATCAAGTCACCAAATTGACATACGTTGGCCAGAACCATGGTAAAACCATAGTGAACAAATAATAAACAAAAGTTAGATTTTAAATTAGAAATAATGTTTTGATTTGAGGAAAGTTCTTCGAAAAAATCGACAAGTGTATCAATATTGCAGAATTCAGAATTCCGCAAAGAAAAAAACTATAAGCTGAAGAGTTTGTCACCGGTTGAGGAATTAAGCCTGTTCCTAAAGGAAGAAGATCCAAAAAAAGTGTTGATAAAGTAATATGGAATTCCACCTCTAAGCAGCTACAGGAACTAGATCACAATTCCTACCCAATAAAGTTTAATCCGTTTGATAATTTGCTTCAAGATATGCTAAAAGAAAAACGCTGCAACCTAATCACTCAAAAAAAAATGTCCTTCAACAAAAATTTTTTTTATTTATTATTCAAACCCTCCCATTGACGTCGAGTAAAAGAATGCAAATGTTTTGTTTCTTATTTTAAAGAAGAGACAACCAACACTGATAAACTTCTAGTTGTCTGAAATGAATGGTACAAAAATTGTCCTGTTGGACAAAACAAAATTTTGAATTTATTGGCTGAATTTGAAGAGATAGGTCTTAGTGATAAGAAAGCGAAAATTACCGACCACTCTATTTTATCGACTGCTGCAACGACCTTGACGAAAAATTGTGTGGAAGAAGAACAATTGAGCTAAATAACTGGTCATAGTAATGTACATTCTTTTGCCCCAACCGATATTTCCACTTTGATTGCATCATTACAACATACCTCTAGTCAATCAATAATTATTTATAATAATTGTCACATTTATTAAAAAATATTTTTCTTTCTAAGCTCATAGCATTGAGCAAGAAATATTATCGTAAGGATTCTACCCACTAAACATAAAAGCACTGCATCAACGACTCTTTAACATCACAATGTTTCATTGTAACGTTTCCACTTAAAGCAGTTCAGCGTTTATTAAATGTTGATATAACAGAGGTAAAAAATGTTAACAATTGTTACATTAAAAAGTAACATTGTGATAATGATAATTTAAAATATTGTAACAACGTGTACAATAAAACATAACCATATATAAATATTATCACGTTGTTGTAATCTTGATTTGCCTTTTTTAAATTGGATCAATACAATTGCCGTCAACTAGATTCGAACCAGCGGGATGCAGTGTTTCAGTTTGTTAAATTGACGCTTTTACTCCTAGGCCATGTTGTTACTGATTGTAGGGTCCCACATCGGGAACATAAAGGGTGTTCCAGAAGTAGCGCCGAATTTCAAAGGGCAATAAAAAACTCAATTTTCCCTCAATTTGAAATTTTTTTATTGGAAAATGTAGCAAATATACTCCGATTTAAGTATGAAAAATCACATCTGGCATGTGCCCACCCAAACTCGCCGCACACTGCACCAAACGGTCATTGAAATTTTCGATCACTCGCCTGTCGTTCAAAAGTGAGCCCGTGGTTTCGAATTTGCGCACCAATCTTCGAACAGTTGATTCGTTAGGTGCCTCATTACGTCCTAGACGATTACGAAGCACTCGAACCGTTGCCGTGGGGCTTTCATTACACTTGTAAAAGTTTTTAACACCAAAATACGCTGTTCTTTGGAGAGCTGTTCCATCGCTAAAAAGTCACTAAACAACAAAAACTTAGTAACGAGCGGGTCGGTAACTCAAATCGGAATGATAATAGATAACAAAAATCATAACATCATGGCTACCAACCTTCGCGGGAAACCATAGTGCCAACTTAAAATTCGGCGCTACTTCTGGAACACCCTTTACTATCATTAATTTAAATTTTACTTAAGTATTGGAAATAATTTTGAGCAATAATAAATCAATTCAAAATGTTACAAAAGTAAAAGGGGTCAAATTACATTGAATTACCTCAAATTAAGTAAAAAAAATTTAAATGTAACCTAAACATGATGTGCACGCAAATGTTGTTACTCCACATCTTCTAATTATAAATAAAATTGGGGAGTTATGCGACGGTTTCCAAACCGAAAATTTTAACATCCCAATTTTTTTACTTTTTCCGATGAAGTGGAGATAGTACGTTTATGATGAGCAAAGCAAAATGTTGTCTGGTAGATAGACGGCTGGGAAACCACGGGTTTAATTTTTATAAAACTTTGCATATGAGTTTTATTTATAACAGCACAGGTTTGATTCGATTTTGAGCATAATTTGCCGACCCAAAAGGGCAGTTAACCTACATAGATTTTCCCATTCTTAGACTATATGCAAAGATATCTTTCTTCAAATAAGTTTTTGTAATTTAGTTATACACAACTTTCGCATAAACTATTTTTTGATTTGCTAAATAATAACTGAGACATGACATAATTATTTTAACAATATCTCCAAAAAATATAAATTATTCAAAAGCAGTCATAAAATTTGGGTGGAGAATCTGACAAGTGAAAGGGCACTCCCTTGTCCTGAGATTGAGAAATTAGTTCTAAAGCCGGATGAACCATTATAAAAGTCAACGGCATGAATATGCAGAAGGCACTAAAAAACCACTGCATATAACCACATGGATATCTCTAATATAAAGATTATGGCATAGTTCAGATCAAAATATTCCGTAATTTCAAGTCTCTCATTTGGATCTCCGGGGGTTGGGGAGGGGGGGTTGAACAGTGTTGTCAGAAAGTATTCTGTAAAACCAATTAAAATTGCAACCTGGGACGTAACGAGTTTATATGCAGCAAAAAAATTAGTAAATGCTACAGCTGACATAATAGGCTTAAACTGGGCATACTTGGAATTACTGATCTGCAGTGGCCAGGATCAGGAAAATGTACAACTGACAATTGTGTATTATATTATTTAGGCAATGATGACCAAACTCATAGATATGGTGTTGGAATTATCATAGAAAAAAAAATTAACAAATTAGTAGTAAGTTTTACTCCCTACTTTGATCGTATAATAATCACAGTCCCACACAAAAAATTATTTTTTTAGGTCTGGAGGTCAGACCATGTTTACTAAATGTTTTCGAGGTTGTTGATTCCGAATCCGAGGTCCAAAAAACCTCAGCACGTCAGGGTACTGACATAACCTCAAACAACCTCATACAAAATTTTATTCGAGTCTGGTCGCTGAATCCGACTCCGAGCATCTCAGGGTTTTGACATAACCTCAAAAACTTCATAAATTTTTTTTTATGTTCTCTTTATTTTTGTCGGCCTTCCATCGATACAACATCATTTTGCACATGTTACAAATGACACGCGGAACCCAGCTATTATATTGATCCATCTTTAAATTGAAAATTTCTTCGTATAAGTTGCAAATATTATCGTCAATCGTTTTTTGCAAAAATGTCACTTCATATTTGGAACAAACGTAACAAAAATTGTCATGATTCGCATGACAATCATGTGATTGCTAAACTTCGGTTCGCTTTCTTGTAGCATTAAATTACACATTAGCCAAGTCACCAATTAATGTGCAACTGCGGTTGCTTGATGACGACGCCTGCGGGCCCGCTTACTAACCCTGACCAGCCGCCGATACTGAGGATCCGACTCTCTGCATCATAAAACGCTTGCGTGCGCTTGCCATGACGCCATGAAACACGTAATCCAGGGATTTAGCCAGGGACACTCCGTTGCCCGCCGTCACCGCGAGGAGGTGCCCTGGATGCAGACACACGTCGTCGTAAGTCGGATGAATAAATTTCGCAAGTTTCTTTGCAAATCAAAATCCTAACGAGCTGAAGTTTTTTAGACAACGGATTCGGGTTCAGTGACTCCAAAAACATATGGTAAACATGATCTGACCCCCGGACTCGGAAAAAAAAAAATTAAAAAGTTTTTGAGGTTATGTCGAAAGCCTGACGTGCTGGAGTTTTTTGGACCTCGGATTCGGATTCAGCGACCCCGAAAGCATATAGTAAACATGGTCTAACTTCCAGACCCAAAAAAATATTTTTTTTTGGGGCTGTCTTTATCAGGTACTACAAATTTGTTAATTTTCTTTTTATGATAATTCCAACACTATATCTATGGGTTTGGTCATCATTGACTAAATAATATTTTACACCATTGTCAGTTGTACATTTTCCTTATCCTGGCCACTGCAGATCACTAATTCCAAATATGACCAGTTTAAGCCTATTCATCTCTGCTGTAGCATTTGCCAATTTTTCAGCTGCATACAACTAAACACCAATAGAGGAAATATTAACATAATTCAAGTCCATGCACCCACAGTAGACAAAGAAGATACTGAGGTTGAAACCTTCTATGAACAGTTACAATCTGTCCTAAAATTTATTACAAACATTTAAGAATTTGAATTAACCACAAATTGCCACTTAAATACTTTTTGCTTAGCCAATACTTGTCAAATAACGACGCCACCAGCCACGCCATCTCGAGGCTCTTGTTTTTATCTGTGAGCTGTATATTGGCATCAAACAGCTAAAGTAAAAGTAGAAAATAAAGTAACGGAAAAGATTAAGATTTGCCGTTGAGTCCGACAAGGACGTATTCTCTCTCAATGGTATATAATATATATAGTGAAGCCATATATCAGAAAGCTTTAGAAGAACAAAAGTTGGAGTAAATATAAACGGTGAAATTATAAACAATATACGCTATGCTGACGATACACTAATATTAACCGATAATTTGGAACACCTGTAGCGTTTAGTTGATAATATAAACTTTCATACTTATAACTATGGCCTAATACTAAAGCTTTTAAAATGTGGTGCTACAAAAGGATATAGAGACTAGCATGGACAGAAAGAGTACCTAACACAGAAGAATTAAGTAAATGGACAAGGAATGTGAAATAATAAACACAATTAAGAAAAGAAAATTAGAGTATTTGGGCCACATCCTGAGAGACGAAAAAAACTTACTACTGAGACTTATAATACAAGAAAAAATAAAAGAAGCAAGTAGTGTAGGTCGAAGAAGGACACCCTGGTTACGTAATTTAAGAGAGTGGTATGGCTGTAGCACTAACGAACTATTTAAAGCTGCTGTCAATAAAATACAGATTGCCTTGATGATTTCTAACCTCCGATAGGAGACAGAACTTGAAGAAGTCATGAACGGAAAGTTTTTGGTTTTTTGCACCGATTCTCTCAAGATTTTGTTTGTTGTAACGTAACGCTGTTATATACAGGGTGCCCATAATCTATCTCATAACATGGGTAACTTTCTTAATATGCAAAATAGGTAATAGGTTAAATTAGGAAAGTTGGGCAGAATTACAAGCAAAATGTTAAACTTTTTCAAATTTGACATATGTCTTCAACTTTTGAAATTTTGTGAAAAAACTGAAAACAGTCGATTTTTTTAATGTTGTCCTGTTCCACTACTACTTACTTTAGAACTGAACTAAAATGACATCTTATACATATTTTTACGTAGAATTCGATAAAATTACTCAAAATGTCATAGCCCTCTTGATTTTCGAGATATAACACAAACTTACATTTTTTAAATGGCAATCATAGTTGGCTGTGATCTTATTAAATAGCTTTTGTTTTTGCGATTTCATTGATATAAGGTTCGATATACTTTACTCTTGTATTTCTATTTAAATGCCCAAAATTGTGTTGTTGATACCATTAAGGAACAAAATGATTTACAAGTTAGTTAAACTTGAAACAAAAATTTATATTGACAATATAATACCACAAGTAGGTACTATTAATGGTTTGTAATTATGTTCTATTTCAATAATGTACAAAAGACATAAAAGTTCATATTAAATGTTCGAAATGGCCCCGTTAACCAATATGCACATTTGACTTCTTCTAACCATCTCTCTATGCACTTTTTCCAAACTGCGAGGACGAATTCTTCTAATAATCAACCTAATTCTATCTTTTAATTCTTCTACATTATTGGGTTTTTCTTTGTACACCCTGTCTTTAACGGTTCCCCACAAGAAAAAATCGAGAGGTGTGATATCAGGTGTTCTTGCCGGCCAAATGAATAGGACCTGAATTACCGATCCAGCTCGGAAAACGTTCGGAAAGATATTCAGAAACAGCTCTAAAATTATGAGCAGGAGCACCATCATGTTGGAAATGAGTAAGATTTTGTACCACATTTAATGGCAGTTCATCTAACATGTCTTCCAAGTCATTTTGAAGAAATTCTAAATATCGCCTTCCATTTAAATGGTAATTGTAAAAGAACGGACCAATTATTCTGCTACCGAGGATGCCACACCACACATTTATTGAAAAAATATGTTGATCTCGTCTCTCAACAGTAACATGAGGGTTGTTCTCAGACCAATAGTTATTATTATGTCTATTAAATACACCGTTATTGGTAAATTTTGCCTCGTCAGTAAATAAAATTCTGCGCGAGAAATATGGATCGTTGTCAGTTTCTCTTAAAACCATCGAGCGTAATTTAATCTTCTCTCTGAGTCGGCTGGATACAAGGTGTTGCCGATATGAAATTTATACGGCTTGAATCGATTTTGTTTTAAAATTAAACGAGCTTTTTCTGTAGAAGTACCACACTCACTTGCAATTTCACGGGTAGATGTTTTTGGTTTATAATTTACATATGCCAAAACTCTTTCTTCGTCTTCTTGATTAAACTTTTGCTTAGCTTTTGGTTTCATAAATGATCCGTATAGTTTTAAATTATTTTCCAGTTTGGAAAAAGTCTTTTATCTGGTTGTCTTCTTTCCATATATCTTTGCAAATACATTTCACTGGCTTCATTACTATTTCTGTTGCTAGCATAATAACAAAAAAGCATGTCGTTTCTCTCTTCATTTGAATACATTGTTTATTTTGAGAATTTTATGTTTTTAAAATAAATCACCGTGAATAATACAACTTACTTATGTAAATCAAATTATTTAGTTGACGACACAGGCTTTTGTTTCAACAGGTTTTGTTTGAAGCATTTGTTTCATAGCCTGCCTGTGTATTATTTTGCAGCTTAATTGTATCAATAAACTACTTTTAGCATTTACAAAAAAATGTAAGAGTAAAGTATATCGAACCTTATATCAATGAAATCGCAAAAACAAAAGCTATTTAATAAGATCACAGCCAACTATGATTGCAATTTAAAAAAATGTAAGTTTGTGTTATATCTCGAAAATCAAGAGGGTTATGACATTTTGAGTAATTTTATCGAATTCTACGTAAAAATATGTATAAGATGTCATTTTTAGTTCAGTTCTAAAGTAAGTAGTAGTGGAACAGGACAACATTAAAAAAATCGACTGTTTTCAGTTTTTCACAAAATTTCAAAAAGTTGAAGACATATGTCAAATTTGAAAAAAGTTTAACATTTTTCTTGTAATTCTGCCCAACTTTCCTAATTTAACCTATTACCTATTTTGCATATTAAGAAAGTTACCCATGTTATGAGATAGATTATGGGCACCCTGTATATTATGTTACGCTTTTGATACTCTTCCACACGTTTGTAAGTACACGATGCGGAATTCTGCGCGAAAAGCTTGTTTATACTGTATTGCACAAAAAATAACTTACTGTAATGTCGTACTAATAACGTTTAATACATGTTCAACTTATTATATTTTCGTAATATTATTTCTATGTTCTTTTTATAAACAATGTTGATGTGAGGTTAAAATGAAATATTAATTTTGTTACTGGGTTACAAGTAAAGAGCAGCAGCAAGCAACTTTTTTTGTTAGTACAATCAGCATTTGATTGGTTCTGAGTTATAAATTTAAGCATTGTCATTGATGAGTTATTTTTGAGTTAGATTTTCAGTTATAATTGCAGAAGGATTTGAATTTTACGAAGAAAAATTGGGGGGTTTAATGAAAATCTACTGTTTTTTTTTCAAATAAAGTAAAACTTAAGACAATGTGATTGAACAATTATAATTTTCATTTTAAAAAGGTTATGTACTGTCTAAGTAGGAAATTATAGTTAAACAGGGTGAGTCATAATTAGGTTTAAAGTTTTCAAGGTTGTATTTCCTGGCCCAAAACATTTAAAAAAGTTCTTATAAAATTTTGCCAAAAAAGGTCAACTGTCGGAGTTATAACCGTTTAAAGTTGGCGTCGAAAAACTGATCAAACCTGTATTTCTTCGAAACGACTATATCTACTTCAACAAATTTTGGCACATTTCATATTACTATTACGAGTTAACAGCTGATTATAAAACATAGTGAAAATTACAACCAGAAGCGTACATTCCATGGGTGTACTAGGAAATATTAAGCCCTATTTTATAATTCGTTCAAAAAACTAAAAATTGGATTTGAAATTATTGAAATTTTATGTTTTCTAGATAAAAAAGGTACTCTTCTTGAAAGTCGTTTTGTCCAACGGTTTTCGAGAAAATTGATCATAAAAAAAAACTAATTACAAATAATAATGATGTTGGATATCGGTGAACCAGAAAACAAAAAGTTATTGAGAATGCGGTGGAAAAGAAAAACGATCGTAGTTGAGATGTTTCTGACAAACAAAATGACATATGTTGCCAGATCAATTGAGCTTGAAAATTTGTTGAAGTAGATATAGTCGTTTCAAAGAAATACAGGTTTGATCAGTTTTTGGACGCCATCTTTAAACGGTTATAACTCCGATAGTTGACCTTTTTTGACAAAATTTAATAAGATTCTTTTTAAATATTTTGGGCCAGGAAATACACTCTTGAAAACTTTAAACCATATTATGACTCACCCTGTATACCGTTAATTATCTGATCGTTATATATTTTATTTAATTTTTCAGTTTCCGTTTTGTAAGTAACTGCATACTTATTGCGTTTTATTTTTATACTTTTCATTGATTCATATATTATTAAAGTCATTGATTTTTCAAAATTTAATTTATGACTTTTGGTCGCTACATGCTCTGCTTATGCATTATTAGGTCTATGGTTTATTTATTTTTATTTTTATTGATTTATGATGTTGATTAATTATTTTCTTTAAATATTGTTCCGTTGTCCTATGTATGTTGCTTGGCAATTTAAACAATTGATCAAATAAATTAATTTTGAGCTAAATTTTGTTTTTATTAGTGAAAAATTTGCTATAAGTAGAAATAATGTTTTGTTAAGTAAATACTTCTTTATTTTTTTAAACCGACGGAACATAGAATACCTAGACATGGTTTTGAGTTTTTATTTTTATGTTGTCATTTATATTATTGATTTTGATTAAATTTATTTTTTATAATATAAATATATTAATCTGTTTTAATGATGAGGCAATATTTGTTTTATATAAATGATACCAAAGAGAAGAAAACATTTGTAGAAAATAAAAAAAAACTAAAATCTAATAAAGCTAAACAAATTAAACTAACTGAAAATAATGTTTTATGTACGATGTTAAAAAAAGTGATTGATTAGAAATTTTGTCAAAGATAAACAACTCAGTAAATGTATCAAAACTACAGGGTGGCCCACAGAAAACAAAACACGCCGTTTTTTTAAAGCTATCTTACACTTTAAAAAAAAACGCTCGACATGTCAATTTTTCTTTGGGGATTGATATCTTCCGAAGACAAAGTAGACTTCAAATATCAACAGGGTGACAACGGCAGCCTACATGTTAAAAATCTTAAATGGCATGATGGGTTGGCAGATACCTTATATGAAAGCCGTTTTAATTCTCTATACAGTTATATGCATCTTATATTTGCCAGGGGATCCAAGGGTCCCGACAACACTATTTTCGAAAATAAAAAAACATGATCGTGGTTCATGTTTACACGAGATATTCATTAACAATAAACATTTGCCCTGACAAATGAACAGAAAGCCCTGCAGCCCCTATCTCAAAAACCTCAATTTACCGATCGAGTCAAGTGACACCTCATATGTATGTACTAGACAAAGCCAGCGTGCTACACATGCGTTAAGTCACAAAAATTAGTAATTGGCCTCAGCACTTACATTAGCATTCATCAGTTGACTAATCAATATGATTGCAGAGTACATGGAATTTGTAAAATGTATCAAGAGTAGGTGTGCGCTTGCACAAGTCATAACATATTAATAAGAGATGTATGTATTCATTTTTTTGTTTTTATACAAATTAACAAAATGATTCGGTTTCAAAATTATCCAATGAACTTAACAAATATAAAAAAAAAAATTTCACACTTCTTCCCTATTAAAAACCCTCACTCTATAAAAATTACTTTAATTTTTCTGTCTTTTCCAATCCTCCTCTCTATCACCGCCTTCATCCAATTCATCTTTCCTCCTCCTTCCCCCAATAATACCTCATCTTCCCTTTCTTCCTCCCTGAATTCCCCACACTCTTCTCTTAGTTGCCTTATATTTTTCCACCTCTCTCCACACAACCTACATCGCCTCTTGTCATCTATTATCTAATATTTGTTTTCGTTCTCCTCATTACCACACCTAAACCTTGCTATTATTTTTTTCTCTTAAACTTTTTTCTTTTAAAATATATCTTGGTATTTTTTCTGTAAGTAATATAATATATTTTTCGTTGTATCGGCTTTCTCTTATTTTTGTTCTTCTTTCATGTATATGTGTGTCACTATCTCGTATCATTATCTCCTCTTCTAAACTCTACTTCTTCTCTTGCATATGCTCCCTTTCGTTGTACTGTCTCCTCTCATCCTGCCCGTGTTTTATCTTTTGATTCCTTACATTCTTCCCGCACTTAAGATTTCGTTTTGTCTACATTTTCTTATTCTTTCTTCATACCTCATGGTTATCTTTCCCGTCTGCACTTTTATTTTTCCAATCTTCATTTCTTCTTCCACTATATATCCGGGTGTCTTCTTGTCCAGCCCCAGTGACCATTTCTAATATTTTTTTGTATTTTCTCACTCTTTCTATCACGATATTTCTGCTTCATAAATCTGCACTTTTAACCAATTTATCAAAAATCCACCTTATCTTCTCTATATCGTTTCCAAACATTCTCTCTCCTATTCTCCATACCTGTCCTACTATACCATTACCTTTTTTCTCTAGCTTTCTTATATAACTGTTGTCTTTATTGTATCTTAACTTATATCCTAAATATTTCCATTCGTCCACGCTTTCTAATTCCTTCTCTCCCCACCACTATTTTATATTCTTCCTCCTCCCTCTTCTTTTTTGAAAAATCATTATTTTTGTTTTGTCCACATTTACGTATAGATTCTTTTTTCCAAATATTTTCTTACTACCTCTGATACTCCTTTCATTGCTTGTTTGCTCCACTCTTGTTCTACTTTTAGTTTCACCGTATACCTCTTCTATTACTAGCACTAAATCTTCTCTTACCATTTGCTCTCTCAGTGTCTTCTATAATTTATTCATATTTACATTATCAAATGCTACTTTTATAACTAAAATCAACGCATATACTTTTCCTCCTTTCTTTTCCAGTTCCTTATTAACTATTTATTTTAGTATATATATATATTATGTTCGTAGTTCTTCTCCCTTCTAAAACCTGCCTGCCAGTCCGATAATGTATTTTTTCTTCTATCTCTTTTCCAATCTGTTTCATATAATCTCTGCGTATATTTTGTATTCTGCATTTGTTATACTTACTCCTCTACAATTCTTTACTTCTCTCTTGTCTTCTCCTTTATATATCGAACATACTATAATTTATTTCCATTCCTCTGGAAATCCCTCTCCTTTCCATATTTTATTAAATAGTTTTCTTAACCTTTCTCTCATCTTCTCCCCTGTATACTTCCAGTGTTCCGCCTACGTTCCATCGGAACCTTTTGCTTTTCCCTTTTAACCTTTTTAATGCTTCATCTAATTCTATTTTTGTTATTTCTCCATTTCTTTTCCTTTTGATTCGCCTTTTGTTTTTATTTGATTTTTTATGTTCTCCTTTTAATAGTTGTATACAGTTTTGTTTCCATCTGTCTTCTTCTATCCTTACTCCTTTTTCTTTGCCTTTCCTCTTTCTTTTGTTAATAAATCTCCATAATTTCTCTTCATTTTGTATTTTCTGTATCTCCTGTTCCATTTCCCTCGTATACTCTTCTTTTCTTTTACACATTTCATATGAAAGGTATTGTAATTCTCTATTCCACCAAATACATTTAATTCCAAGAAGGAAGCCTAAAGGGGCCCAAGGACTTCCTTTTCCTAAAGAACAATAGAAAATGCAAACATTTTTTAACAAATAAATTAGTTTTTAAATTACATAGACTACCAAAGTGAAACAAATCCTCCTTTTTTTGGCCCAAGCATTAAGTTTGATTAGCACAAAATGTCGGTGATTGCAAAGAATCACACAAAATCTTTTTATGAGGTGTCACTCTACCTCCATCCCAATTAACTAAAAAATTTTGAGGAGTCTGCCTTGTTAGCATCTACAGAGAAATTTCATCAATACGAGAGGTCCACTTTACACTTAAATTGATCTTACTAACTAGTTCAGCATTTCTTGCATTTTCTATTGTTTTCTAGGAGAAGGTGGTCTTTGTGCCTCCATAACCCCTTTTGTCTGAATAAAATGTATTTGGTTGAATTAATTGGCATTATCGACCATATTCTAGTATTTTCAAATTCTTTTTCATTTTCGGGCTGTCAGGGGTCCGTGGAGCCCTCTCACTGAAATAAGATGCATATAGCTGTATAGAAAATTGAAAAGGCTACAAATGAGGTCGACCACTCATGCAATTTAAGATTTTTGACATAGGGGCTGCTGGGACCACCCTGTTGACATTTCGGGGCAAATTTGTTTTTAGAAGATGTCCACCTCCAAACAAAAATTGACCTGTCCAAACGTTTTTTTTTAAGTGTAAGAGAGCTCCAAAAAACGATCTGATTCGTTTTCGGTGGGCCACCTGTATAAGAACTTGGTCCCAATCTTAAACTCAATGGTAACAACAATATAAATACTAAAAAGCCAAACAAAATAATATTAAAAATGTTATGTCCAATTTAGAACCGATCATTGAAACGTTAGATACAGAGCAATTAAATATAGCACCAACTAATATTATTTTAACTAATTATAAAATTACAAACAAACTTCAATAAAAAATAAAAATCTAAATATTCAAAAACATTTTCCAAAATTAATTATATTTAGAAACAAAAGATTTTTTAAGTGACAACCCAGAACTAATTATTATGAAAGTCGACAACACTCAAAAGACAATAATAATGAGTAAAATTTAATGTAACAAAAAAAAAGTTCATAAAAGATAAAAACTCATTTAAATTACTCAACCATTGTAGGTGGCTCAGAAAAGTGAAACAATGAGTGTAGCTTTTAAAACATGGAAAATACAAAAAATAGTTTTAACAACAAAAATTTAGTTCAAATTTAATGGTAACATGACCAGCTTCGAAAATAACTTTAAAACTTTCCAAGAGGGCCAACTCTTTTTTTTTTAAATTGTAAACCCCTTTATAAAAGAGACTGTTTTTATAGTTACAACGGTGTATTAATATTGGTAACATGAACAAAATTGTTAAATCCTTAATATTGGGACATGTTTTTCTTATTTTCTTAGATTAATAAAAATTACGCTCCCTGGTGGCCATTTCAGAAACTCCAAAATCATTTCCAGCACTTTTTCTTGGTTATTCGGTACAGTGCATAAAACGAATTTTATTACTGACTTCTTATAATTAGGGTTGCCCGCCGTAAATAATAAAATTTTTTCTCAATCAGCACAACCTCCTAATATTCAAATAAACAAATAACTACAATCAGTTTTTAAACAAATATAGACAACCCTTTGTATTATTATTTCTGCGAGGTAGATACTTTTAAAGTAGGTAAATAACTTTTAATTATATAAGATACGTTAAATTGCTTAAAAATAATAATTTTTTTCTGGTATATCTTAATACGTTTGCTTGAAAGGTTTTTTTTAGAAATAACGACCAATTTACCCAATCAGAAAGAGTCCTTTCAATTTGGTAAATTATACTAAAAAAGCTAGTAATTTCATATTTGCTGAATTTTATTATACATCAATAACAAAACATGTAAAATTAAAAAAAAAGTTATTTAAATATTCTACAACGTATCGATTTTTCACTTTTTCTATCAAAGTTGCGTAAGTTGTGGCGCGCTTTCTATACGCTATTAGACGTTCATTTTATTTTGGATTGGTAACATGGACGGGATTTAAAAGAACGTAAATAAGAAGGGATTTATTTAATAATAATAATGAACTATTTAGCAAAACGCAAATATTTTCTAGAAAAATGAGGAAAAGTATAAATTTAAAAATCTGAGCGAGTGACGTCAAAATAGTTAATCAATAAAAGTGACATTTTTCAAAAATTTTATATTATAAACTACAGATAATTTGATTGAAAATTAAAGTATTATGTATTTAAGTGAGATTTTAATATAACATTTTTGGTGCCCAAAGTGGGACAGGTTATAAACTGGGTATAATGTGATTATGTTTTAATACTGTCTAATTTATAATATATTTTCTGTTTTAATAATTCCTTATCAATTAATTCTTTTCAATAATTTACTTTTGATGTGTATGAAATCTAAACCTAAAACGATCACAAACATTAAAAATAAAAAGAAAGAAGATATTGCTAAAGTAGGTTTAAATAACTGCAATAGTTAAGACTGTTTTATAAAATATTGCGTAAATTGTTATTAAAAATCCTAAATCAATAATTTCAATTCAATTTTCTGTATTTGTTAAAATTGATGCAGTATCTAATTTTTGGTGTCAATAGCTGACCCAGATTTAAAAAAAATTATTATTTTTTAAATTAGTGTATTTTTTTTAAATTTTACAATAACAGCAATAATTCAAATTCCAATTAGAAAATACTGCATAGTTTAGTATTGAAAAAAGTCATTAGGTAACAATTCAGCTGAAGTTGTTAAAACTGATATTGCAAAATTTGTAATTAATTATGGATTTTGCTGTATTTGATAAAATTTATGCATTATTTAATTTTAAAAAAAGATAAGCTGATGCCAATTTTTTTTAATGAAAAATAACATCAATAGTTTGCTTTGCAAAATAATGTATAGTTTGTTATTAAAAACACTCATTAAGTAACAATTTTACGGTGGTGTAAATTTATTAAAAAATTCAAAATAACAGCAATAATTTGAACTGTTTTACAAAATATAGGATAGTTTACCATTAAAAACAATTATTAAGTAACAATTTTGCTGTATATGTTGATAACGAAGTAGAACCTCAATTTTAGATATAATAGCTGGTGATTTTTTTAAAAATTCAAATAACGGTAATAATTTGAATTGTTTTACAAATAATTGCAAATTTTGTCATTAAAAACACTCATTAAAAGGTTGTTCTCTCAGGGAGCTATAAAGTTTTTGTAAAATTATCTCGTTTATTTTTAGAAATGTTTTCCTGATTTTGCAAAAATCTATAGCTAACATTATTATTTATGTCGTGCAGGAGCTATTTTTTTTATTTTCGTCTTCGTTGTATTTAATTTAATTAAAACGTAAAATAATAGAAAAATGGATTTCCTTATAAGCCCAAATTTCGACTCCTGCGCGACATAGATAATAATTTTTTGACTATACTACTTTTTTTTTAAATTTTTACTTAAAAATCAATGAGAAAAATTAACATTAAGTAAACGATAAATACTGAAAACTCTTGGAGAATTGTGAAATGAATGTACTTGCGGGCGAATTTTTCTGAGCGCAACAGGCCAGACTTGGAAGCCGATTAATATTAATAGATAAATAATATATTGTTGAATTGTTGATGTCAATTTTTTTTGTACATGACGTGCATTTTAAACAGTTTTAGAAACAGAAAAAACAACAAATAGCTATTTCTGTAACAAGAAATAAAAATAGTGAACCGCCTACTAGAAATCTGAAATTGTCCTGAGTGATAGAACAGCCTTAAGTATCAATTTTGCTGTATTTGTTGAAATTGATGCAATAATTAATTTTTAGGTAATAATAACTGACATAATTTTTTTTAAATAACCACAATAGTTCGAACTGTTTTACAAAATATTGCAAAGTGTTTTATTAAAACCACCCATCAAGTATCGATTTTGCTGTATTTGTTAAAATTGATGCAATATTTAATTTTAGGTGACAATTAATAGCTGGTGAAGATTTCTTTAAAATTAAAAAATAACATTAATAATTCAAACTGATTTACAAAATATTACACACTTTGTTATTAAAAACACTCATTAAGTAACAATTTTACTATATTTGTTGAAAGAAATGTGGTATCTAATTTGCAGGTAACAATAGCTGGCGTACATTTTTGTTAAAGCTCAAAATAACATCAATAATTACAAAGTTTGTTATTTTTTTGTCAGGTGGAAATCTTTTATAGACGTGTGTGGGACTCCTAGTCCAGGCCAGTATATCCACTAAAACCACCTGTATAAGCCTCTAACTCTCCTGAAACATAATCTCAGGTAAGCCAGGCGTAGTCTTTTAGGTTTTTATATTTCTTCGATTTCTTCAAACTTTTTCTGTCTTAACACTTTCCTTATAAATTCACTGATGTCATTCGAATTTCTATTTTCCTTCAGCATTAACTGTACTACGCTTCCTGTTGTTAGTTGTTTGCCCAGTTGTATCTCTAGCCTCTCCATTGAATC
Source organism: Abscondita cerata (assembly GCA_030710515.1). Lineage (NCBI taxonomy): Eukaryota > Metazoa > Arthropoda > Insecta > Coleoptera > Lampyridae > Abscondita > Abscondita cerata. The sequence goes on from JALBCR010000286.1 coordinate 243,141, forward strand.
CATCTGTTACAGTGTATTATTGTGTGCTCCGCTGTGTCGACTTCCTGACAGTACTGACACTTATCATTTGGTACGAGATTCAATTTTTTTAAATATTTTTAAATAATCCATGTCCTGTCAAACACTGGGTAAGTAATAATTTAATTCTCTATGTTCACATTTTAACCAAATGGTGACATCTAGAATAATGATTTTCGTCAATGCTGCTGTAGATGTGTGGTTGTTCCAAACTTCCTGCCATTTCTGTTTTGTAGTTTCCTTTTTCTGTTTGCGTACCAGTTTTACGTGAGCGTCAGCCCTTTGGTATAATCGACATATTTCTTTTACTATCAGAGTAATTGGGGAGGGGAGGGGGGGAAAGTGCCAGTAATTACCTGTATGACCACAGAGGATGTTGTTCTGTACCCACTTGCTATCCTAAAGAGGGCTTTCCATTGAATACCATTCATCATCACTTCATACTTCTTTATTTTTAGTACTCCGTGCCATACAGGAGCTCCATACAATTCTATGGAATGTATCACTGCACAAAGTAATTCTCTTTCTTTGCTGCCCGGTCCTCCTACGTTCGGCAGGTTTCTTGTCAGAGCTCCCATCTTTACCTCTGCCTTTTGAACAGTTTGCCTGATATGCTCCCCAAAAGTTAATCTATTATCAAACTGAATTCCAAGATCCTTTATAACTCTACTGAGTTCTACCTTCGTGCCTATTATTTCTAAATTTAGGTGGCTTCTCCTCTTGAGCCCTTTCAAAACGACCGCCTCTGTTTTTTCCGCGGCAAGCATTAGATCATTTTGCGACATCCATATATTGATGTCTCTAAAAGACTTGTTTACTTGGTATTCTAGCTCCTCGTCATCTGCAGCTTCTACCATGATCGCCAGGTCATCCGCATATACTAGGCTTGTAGCTCCTTCAGTCAAGCTTACATTTAACACTAGGTCATACAGTATATTCTATAATCACGATCCCAATACTGAGCCCTGCGGAACTCAACCCGACATTTTCATATTTTCTGTTGTTGATATCTGTATAGTTCTTTCCTAAAAATAACTTTCTACAATATTTATCAGATACTGGGAGATGTCTCTTTTCCGTAGCTGTTGTACTATTTTGTTCCAGGTAGCGGATTGAACGCATTTTTGACATCCAATGCAATGACTATAAACCATCAACTCCTTGTGTTTCCAGCAGCGTTCACTATTTCCTTTATGGCGTGTAAAGTCGAGAAACCCTTATTAAATCCAAATTGGTGGTCAAAGAAACCCCCTCTACAATCTAACTCTTCCTGAAACCCTTCTCTAATCATTGCTTCGAGAAATTTTCCTCCCACGTTGAGTATACAGATTGGTATAAATGCCGATGGCGACTCTATCTGCTTACCTTTCCAGATCAGTGTTACTATGGCTTTTTTTCCATTGATTCAGAAATTCTTGTATGGTCAATATTTATGGCCTCCGAAGGAATGTGGTCCGGTCCTGCTGGTTTTTCTAATTTGATCTTTTCTGCTGCTTTTAGAAGCTCTTCGGTACTGAACTGTGTTTTCTCTTTGCTACACATCTTTTTTTTCCGGGAAGAGCTGGTAGATTATCTCAGATCTTTGCTTTGGGGTAAGATTGAATAGGAGTGTATGTACTCCCAAACGTTTCACTACTATCTTGTTATTGAAATCACTCATTAAGTAACAATTATAGTGTATTTTTTGAAGTTGATGCAATATTTAATGTTTTGGTAACAATACTTGGTACAGATTTCTTTTATAACATCAAAAATGTAACCCCTGTTACAAAATATTGCATAGTTTGTTATTAAAAACACTCAGTAAATAAGAATTTTGGTGTATTTGTTAAAAATGATGTAATATCTAATTTTTAGATGATACCCTGGTGTGTAAATTTATTTAAAATTTAAAATAAAAACAACAATTTGAACTGTTTTGCAAAATGTTGCAAAATTTGTTTTAAAAATCTTTATTAAGTATCGATTTTGCTGTATCTGTTGAAATGGACGCAATATTTAATTTTTAGGTGACAATAGCTGGACCAGATTTTTTTAAATTTAAAATAACCTCAATAATTTGATCTATTTTGCAAAATATTGCATAATGTGTTATTAAAAAAAACTTATTAAGGAACAATGTTGCTATATATTTTTAAGTAAAATTTAATGTTGTAATCATACTAAATAAATGGTTTTTAGGGTTTGACCGGTAGTAAGATCACTTATGAGTAGAATATTTAGCTTTTTTATTATTATTAATACAGACAATTTTCAAAACTTGTTTGAAAAGTTTTCATCGAACAGGAGATAGTACACTGAATAAAATGATGTGAATCACAATGACATCTTCTTTCCAATGTTTTCTCACTAATGTAAGACCTTTAAGAGGGTCATTGCAGAAATGTTCTACCAACGGCAATAACTACTTTAACTTTTTTATTAAAACGTACGTAACTACTAATTGCATCTTTTTTTTAAGAAAGATGCATCCAGCAAGATGAGACAGGCTAGTCGAAACGTCGACAAACAATGTATACAGCCTTTTCACACCTATTGAAGGCTATGCATTATTGTGAACAACATAAATAGTCCCTTGCAATTTTGAAACTTTTATACCTAAAACAGTACAATTAAAGAATGCACACACTTTCTGTTATCACCCTGTATATACAAAACATGTACTTCTACGAAGAATTTTTTTACGTATTGAGCATTTTATAATTATTTATATTGAATCACAAATACAGAAAAACTTTACTTGCCAAATTCTATCGAAACTTCGCAATTCAGAAACAAAGTTGCAAAGCTTATTGCAGTTTCCAAGAATAAGATTACCGTAAAATAGGTGTATAGAAACTTCAGGCTGAATAGCAACAAAAGTGGTAAAGTTAATGTGAATAGTGAAAATCTGTAGTTGTTCATTTTTTGTTAAGTTTTACCTCAAATATTTTTCATTTTTATGTTGCTCTTCATGCTTAATGGTTGTGAATCTCTGTGAACAAATTGGCAACACTGTAATACGCCTTGTTAGTCGCATTCAATTTTCGCGCACCAAGTATTCTTAATAAAACTTTACTGTGAGTAAAGATTCATATTCAGGTAATAATATTAAATATTTGTGATAATATGTTGCATTCGATGTAGTTCATAGTAAGACATCGTGTTTCTTCATAAGTTTTCTGGTTTCCGAGAAATGGACCATTGTTTGGAAATTGTGCGATTTTAGGTTACATTAGGGTAAATGGAAACAAGTATAGGTGGTGCTGATTTCTCAGAGTCTAGTGACAGCGAAGTAAATATATTTCTTGAAGGCAGCAATAGTAGTATAGGCCCAGAAGATTTTAGAGAAGAGGAAGAAGAAGCCGGTGTATCTTATCTGAGAGAAGATGGGGTTGAGGCAGATAGAGTGGAAGGAGATGGAGTGCACGAAGATAGAGCAAAAACAGATGAAAGAAGAAGAGAAGAAGAAAATGAAGAAAGATCTGTTAACACAGTCAGAAAACACGGAGTTCACAGAAATGGAACATTTTTTAATGACGTTCATTTAGTAGAAAAACAAGATATTAACTTAAACATGTAGTTACTTGTTAGCTTCGAGACCCAGAATCCTACCAAAATGAAGAGATATAAGTATTTCATTAGACAAGTTAAAAATTTCAATGAAAATCTGATAATCAGAATATTCTTGACTAACTCACGTTTATATCATTTTCTGTTGTGTTCTAATCCCAAAGTTTTTAAGTTCCCCAGGTAGAAGTAGATTTCCGCTCTTTGAATGTGTTTTTTGTTTAGGTATATCCTATTTTTTTTCCTTATTTTGACAAGCAATACTAGTTTAAGTTTAAGTTATAGAATGAATAAAATATAATTTACAATTCACGTGATTTTTTTCTGTTACCGTAATTTGGCGAAATTGATTAATCAATGAGATGTCAAAGTTTGCGCGCACATGGTACTATTCGTGAAGCTTCTGTTGTATCATGTGTATAGTTGCTGCGGCTTGTTTGGTTTGTGTTTTTGCAAAAAAGGTGAGTTAAGATTGTACTAGTATAATGATAGGTTTTAGACAGTCTGAACCTTTTCATGACATTATCAAAGTAATGAGGATTCACGTAATTTACTGTAAACACGTATGACAAATTATGGTTTGGCCCGGGATATCTTAGGTTATACCTAGACTATTCGTTAGATACTGTAGAGCAAGCTTTGTAAAGAATCACAGAAAATGGGTGGAGTTTGAGGAGAACTTCTTCATCGTTCAATGTAGCTTACGGAACATTGTACAATAAGATGATAGAAATCCATATTAAGAATAATGGAGGCCAAACAGCATTTTCTGAAACAAAGCAGAAGATGTTTCTATCTGCTGCTAGTATTTGCGGAGAGTGGGGATTTCCTCTCGAAGTCAAAGACCTGAGACATTCAGCCAAAAACTATTTAGAAAGTAGAGGCCGTACTGTAAGTTTTTTTACTAATAATCTACCAGGTAACGACTAGGTGTATTTGCTGCTAAAGCGTCATAATAATGCAGTTGTTAAGAAAGTTGCTGCCAATATAAAACGATCTCGGGCATCTGTTTCGAAGAAGACAATAACAGATTACTTTGACAATTTGAGAGAGACTTTGCGGGACATTCCACCATCTAACGTTTTTAACTACGATGAGACAAATCTTCAAGATAATCCAGGTAATAAAAAGATGTTATTCTGACGTGGCACGAAGTATCCGGAAAAAGTATGCAACTTCACAAAAAGTGCTACTACCATAATGATGTGCGGCTCGGCTTTAGGAATTATGTTGCCTTCTTACATAATCTACAAATCCGAGAAGATGTGGGTACATTGGACTAAAAATAGGCCCAAAGGCTTACCATGTTGCAATCAGAGATGCTGTTTACCAGGCTCTAGATATAATAGAACTCACCACGGTTGGATGGATGCTCAAACATTCACTGATTGGTTTACAACTTGCTTTTTACCACATGCCCAAAATCTAAAAGACCGTAAGGTGTTGTTGGGTGACAACTTATCTTCTCATTTAACCGATGAAGTTCTGAACAACAGAACAATATTGCTTTTGTATGTTTGCCCAAAAACTCAACTCATCTTACACAACCATTAGATGTGGGTTTTTTCAGGGCATCCAAGAGCTCTTAGCGATCAACTTTATCTTTGTGGAAACAAGCACACCCATCATCGATATCTATCGATAAGAAAGCCTTTCCCCATCTCTTGGCTACAACTTTTAATGAAATGGTCAGGAAATCAAAAGACGGTGCCATTAAACAACACTTCATTTCTTCTTTCAGAGCCACTGGTATTGTACCATTAAATGCAGAAAGGGTTTTACAGAAAATACTAGGTGAAGAGTCAGTCGAGGACAATCATGTGCATAGTGTGTTGGTGAATTATCTTCAGCAACAACGGTACACAGCTGGACCTAGTAGGCAAAACATTAAAAGACAAAGACTAGAAGTGGAACCAGGTAGAAGTGTTGCAGCACCTAATGAAGCATCGAGTTCAGGGAGTGAACCAAAACCTGTTTTGGATGACAATTCTGATGACGATCAGACTGAGGAAACTGCAGAGGAAACTGATTACTTTTCAACTGAAAACACGAGGATGGAAAAAGGAACCTTTCTATTAGTTAAAGTGTTAGGCGGTAGTAGGAAGAAGGCAACATATAGATACGTTACACTCATTCAAAATATAACTGATGATGAAATTGAGGTAGTTGGACTAAAAACTATCAACGATTCTCGTCGTCAATTCAAGCCTGTAGTTGATGATGAATTCATAATTTGGGAAGCCAATATAATACCAATGCTGTCACAACCTGTGGCTGAAGAGATTGATGGCCAAGTTGCATATAAGTTTGAGAGAGATGAGTCAATATCCTCTTATTACTATGATAATAATAAATCATTCTGAGTTTTTCTTCTTTAGAATAACAAAAATCTACTTGGTGATCAATTCCACCTCGTGTGATCAATTTGACCCCGTCTAATTTAAACAACTATAACTTCTGAAATATTATACCCACAAATGCCGGGGTCAAATTGATACACATTTTATCCGTTCCAGCGTATTTCTACAGAATTCAACGAATGTGATCAAACTAGCCCCATATTCAGGATGAAATTGATCAGTAAGATTTTATTTTTTCTTCGAAATATCAGTGAATTTATTTTGGTTTTATCTGTGCAGTATAAATCGGTGCAATATGATGAACCAATGTAAAATTATTGAGGAATTAAAAACGAAGAATAAAATTTTTGTAACAAAAACCAGAAATAGAATGATCAATTTAGCCCCAAATTACGGTACATCAATTTTTATGTTTTGTATACTTCTTTATGCTGCTAAAAGCATCTTCGCTGTTTCTATACACCCCAGGAGTAGTACAATCGCAAGATTAGTCAGAAAACCATATATGTTTCTATTGACCCAGCCTCAAGGGTAAATAGAAACAAGGCAATTTTTTTTCTATATCGGACCCAGTTTAGAGTTGAGCCAAATGAAAATGGATATACCAATGTGAAATACGAAGTGAGACCAGACTTTTGCCATATTTACATTTCATTTTAATTAATATATGTGGAAGTTATATACTTGGAAATGTTTCAACTTGTTTCTATTCACCCCATTTTACGGTACAAAATAACTGTAACATCTTTATACGGACGACGCGTCATAAACAAGAAAAGTTAAACCGGTCAAAATTGAAACAAGTACTTGAGGATAATTACTTATACTGTTAATTTTTGCATCTGTTGATGCCAAAAATTTGTTAAATTTATCGAAATAATTTATATTACTGCTTACTTTGTTGCATCCAATTAAAGTCGTAAACGACAAAATAAAACCTAAAAAACTGCAAATAATCCGTACTGTTAACGAGACCAATTAGTTAAGAGTATAACGAAAAAGTTTACCGCAAACAATTACAAAAATTTATTAGAGAAAGTACTGCATAGTTTGGCGTTTCTTTTGTTACCGACAAACTACATTTTTGTCATTTTAACATAGTACTTTCTATTTGCTTTACAATTAAAAGTCATTCATAAAGAAAACAATAAAACATTTAAAATTATGCAATAGGATTTGAGTACAGATGAGTTTGTACGAGATTAGGAACTAAACAATCATTTTATAAGTAAATATAAAAAAAGATTTTTTTAAATTCATCAGACTTAATTTGCTCTTTGCTGATTAAAATCTTAAATTTTTACTGTTGGACAAGTAAACACCTAAAAAATTGTAAATGTATCTAGTGCATGTACTTCAAACATTGCAAATGTTGTAACTTGCTCTACAAACTAATCAACATAATTAGGTCAGATTAGAAAAACAAAATACAGTCTTGGGTGAAAATTTTATAATTTTTTACGCAACTTTATTTCCACAATATTTCGATAATTTATTCTACTTTTGATTATATATTTAATTTATTAGTTATGGTTATTGTTTTACTATAGTTTTCTAAACTTTGATTAAATAATATTTCTAATGTTTTCTGATTTTTTGAAAATATTGTATACTGCGATCTTTTACGAAGGAGAGTAATAAATTAACAGATTTGACAGGTTAAAGTGGCAATGTTTATGTTCAAGTAAGTTTTATTCAAACAAGGAACTGTATACTTAGACAGAGCAAGGATAAATTTTGAATACTTTTTATTAAAGAAGATTGAAATATATATAATCAGTAATTTAGAAATTTTCTTAAACCCAAATACTTAATAACATTTCAAACCAACTTAGCTTTCAACTTTTAACCATCCAAGTCGTACTTGGTGACCCGCCTCAAATACTTCCATTTTACAACTGTTTATTACCCACTTTCGTAAAAGAACCATGTATAAGATTAATTTAAATCTTTGTTTAAACTTATACCCAGCTATGTCGTTCTAGTAAGCATATTGCGTTGTTATAGACCTCCGAATTAAGATTTCCAAACTATAAAATCAATCCATAACGTTAATTTGTTTAGTTTCAGCTTCAATTTGTAAAATATTGGATCGTGGCAGGTGTATCGGGTAGAGGTTTGCAGTTGCTTGTAATTTGAACCTTTTGCTATTGTTTCCATGTAAATATTTCTCAAATACAAGTTGCTGGCAGCTACAAAGCTCGAACACGGAACCTAGAAATTAGTAGGTTAATTAGTAAAATGGAGAATTAAACAAGTACATTCATGAAATTTAAAACTTGGACACCACAATTTCTGTAAACAAAAGTTTGCACATTGTGAAGCGGGCTTAAGGGTATCATTTACAATTCTAACAGCAGGTAGTCTCAGCAGGGGTTATCTTATAGAAGGACTGTAGAATGAATCATTACACTAAGCACGTTTTAGAAAATAGGTAATTTACGTTGCTTACTTAATTTTTTCTTTAAAGAATATATTTGAAGGTATCGCTAATTAAACACCATAGCTCGATTAATTATCGAATCAAAATTTTGTTTAGGAAATGTTTACAAAATAAAATTAGAAATAATTTTGATTTAAAAACGTCTACAAGCAATAACTTTTAAATTAAATCAAAAACTAAACATGGTTATTTGGGTTGACTGATTATTACTTATTTTTAAATAAATCTAACCTACTAATTATTGTAAGTTATTAAAAAAAATCATTAAACTCTCTATTCATAATATTTAGTCCTTACAAAATGTATATTTTATGACGTTTCATTTTTTCTGTAGTTAATATAAAAAGTGAAAATAAAAACTAAGGCAATTCTTATTGTCAACGTATATATTTAGTTTTTGACAAGAATTTATTACATAATTATAATTAAGATACCAAGTTATAGTTTAAAATTAAATGAAAACTTTTTTTTTAAATAAAGGTATTACTATATAAATAAATATAAGAAATCAATAATGGGTGTGACCTCCATTATTATTGATACATTCTTGGAGGCGTCTGCTCATTGACGCTATCAAGGTATCAATATAATTAATATTAATCGTTTCCCATGCGGTATCAATGGCTGCAATTAGTGCATTACGGTTTACTGGTATAAAATTTGGCCCTTGTTGTCTTCGGATAACAGCAAGTATTCGAGCCCAAACATTTTCGATAATGTTAAAATCTGGGCTTTTGCTGGCCAGGGTAACAGCTCCAAGTTATTTGCTTGTATCCAGTTGCGCACAACCTGCGAAGTATAGGGTCATCATATCCCGATAGTTAATTATCGAATGTTCCAAGAAAATATGTGTAAATAGTAAATGGAATCTACTAACGTAACGTTAAGTCGTTAATTATAGTTACATAACTCTCCTTTCATAAGATATAGTTCATATTAATATGCTTATTGTAAAGCTTCGTACACCTGAACAACAAACCGAGGAACAAACAGAACAACGAACCGAACGGCAATCGGAACATTAATTTGGACGGTGCTACGTACGAATTTTAGAACAGATTCGCAAGTCCTGATTGTTCCACGAACGGTTTGCGGCGTTCCCGCAACTTGTCCGTTTTTTCTCCGACATCAAAGAAAATGCGCGCGAATGCGTTTGCAGGTTTGGACGAATCTAAACAAAACGGCGAACAAACTTATGCGGGAGAATTAAATTATTTATTTTTTGTCCTCCCTTTTGTGGGTTTGTTGTGTTTTAGGTAATATTATGGAGTTGACAGAAGAAAAATGTTTTAAATTAATCAGTGTTTAAGAATGCAAGAAAAAATGATGTCCCTATTAGCATCATTTGGGCGGGAAATTTCCAAAATAAAAAAGCGAAGTAAATTATAATTTTTACTCTTCTTTTCCGCAATTTTTCTTTTCAATAATAAATATATATGAACTGAAAACTACTGAAAATAATTATGGAACAGCACAAACGTTCCGTTTGTTGTTCGGATTGTGGAAATCATAAAAGATCGTTTGTCGTTCTGTTTGACTTTCGGTTCGTTGTTATGTTTGTTGCTCGGTTTGTTGTTCAGGTGTGTACGAAGCTTTACAACTTAAGCAACAATTTTTGGCGAATAAAGATTAGTTTGTGATGTAATATTAGAAACACAAATTTATATCATATCAAATTTATGACAACTTAAAACCAAGAACGTGTATGTTATTGCTAAGAAATTATTAAGGAAAAAGCGCAATTGCAGTGTAAATATTTATAATTAGATATTTTTGAAAGTTTATAAGTCCTCTATTGTAATCTTAATACTTAAAAGAAAATCCTGTCCATTAGCATTATAAGGAAATGGCTTTTACTTTATGAATAAGTTTCAATAACAATAGAATATCCTTGCTTGTTTAATTTACTTCCTTTGAGTCATATTGCTCTAAGGGTTGTTACATTGGTCATTAGAAGTATGTAATAAATAAACAATTACCTACTGTTTGAGAAGGGGTAGTGTGAACCAATAAATAAAGTAAGAAATGTAAATTCCATTTTAGTTTAAAATTTCAAGTGTTGTGAAAATGCCACCTCATCTCGGTGCTGATTTGAACGCGCGGATTGTTTCGGAATTAGCGTGCGTGAAATTTCACGTATGTTAGATATACCAAAAAGCACCGTAGGGCATTACCGAGTAAAATGGAATCTTGAACACACTTTGGAAAGAGCCATCGGAAGTGGTAGACCTAAAGTATCTACACGTGCTCAAGATCTCGAGTTGTTTCATTACGTAACAGAACAACCATTTGCTACATACCCAGGGCTATAGCAGATACACATTTTCCGGATGCCGTATAACTGCACAAAAAAGATTAAAGGAGATGGGAATAAAGAAGTATAATGCTGCTGCGAAAGAAGTTCTCAGTGACAAAAATATGAGACGTCGTCTGAATTTGCAAGGCGATATGTGAACGAACCTTTGGAATTTTGGAATCGAGTGATTTTTAGCGACGAAAAACGTTCAATAGCCGCAACGATGGACCACTAAAAGTTTTTAGAATGGAAGGAACTCGTTACGAAAATAATCACATATGTCCTAAAAAACGAAGTGGTTATTTTTCTGTGAATGTGTGGGGTTGGGTTAGCGCGCGGGGTCCAGGAGTTTGTTGGGCTATCGATGGACGTCTTGATTCTGCTGCGTATTTAGATATTTTGGAAACTATTATGAAACCTTCAGTCGAAGTGTTTTATCCAGACGAAGATTATATTTTCCAACAAGTAAGTATTCTTATTTCACTATACTTTCTCCAAAAAATAGTTCGGGATCTGTTGAATTAACATTTTCATAATGTATTTTTGTTGTTAAAGGACAACGCCCCTATTCATACTTCGCGGGTTGTGCGCAATTGGATACGAGAAAATAACTTGGAGCTGTTACCCTGGCCAGCAAAAGCCCAGATTTTAACATTATCGAAAATGTTTGGGCTCGAATACTTGCTGTTATCCGAAGACAACAAGGGCCAAATTTTATACCAGTAAACCGTAATGCACTAATTGCAGCCATTGATACCGCATGGGAAACGATTAATATTAATTATATTGATACCTTGATAGCGTCAATGAGCAGACGCCTCCAAGAATGTATCAATAATAATGGAGGTCACACCCATTATTGATTTCTTATATTTATTTATATAGTAATACCTTTATTTAAAAAAGTTTTCATTTAATTTTAAACTATAACTTGGTATCTTAATTATAATTATGTAATAAATTCTTGTCAAAAAACTAAATATATACGTTGACAATAAGAATTGCCTTAGTTTTTATTTTCACTTTTATATTAACTACAGAAAAAATGAAACGTCATAAAATATACATTTTGTAAGGACTAAATATTATGAATAGAGAGTTTAATGATTTTTTTAATAACTTACAATAATTAGTAGGTTAGATTTATTTAAAAATAAGTAATAATCAGTCAACCCAAATAACCATGTTTAGTTTTTGATTTAATTTAAAAGTTATTGCTTGTAGACGTTTTTAAATCAAAATTATTTCTAATTTTATTTTGTAAACATTTCCTAAACAAAATTTTGATTCGATAATTAATCGAGCTATGGTGTTTAATTAGCGATACCTTCAAATATATTCTTTAAAGAAAAAAATTAAGTAAGCAACGTAAATTACCTATTTTCTAAAACGTGCTTAGTGTAATGATTCATTCTACAGTCCTTCTATAAGATAACCCCTGCTGAGACTACCTGCTGTTAGAATTGTAAATGATACCCTTAAGCCTGCTTCACAATGTGCAAACTTTTGTTTACAGAAATTGTGGTGTCCAAGTTTTAAATTTCATGAGTACATAATATTCAATTTCTTATTTTACTTAGGTACTTAGGGATTTTAATGTTGTAACCAAATTACAAGGAGACAAGGTTTAGATGGTAGAGCAGTGGGTAGTTTACTACTCTACTGAATCTCGCCTTGCGATTTTGGTAAGAGATTATATATACTAGTGACATAGAAAGAAGAACACCCAGTAATAATAAATATTTTGTAAATTTTTTTGGGAATATTTTTTTTATATTAAGATAAAAACGATCAGTTTTTCAGCCATATTGCCCTAGCGGTTGTTTTGTTAACCTCATTCAAAAACACTTACGATTAAGTAGCCCTAAAACAATGAATTAAGCATTTGTAAGTACAGTTGTCATTTAAGCGATTTAAATTGCATTTCAAAGAGCTTTAATTCAATCACAATGCCTCCAGTGCGAAGACGCCATAATTTTCGGCAATTAAGCGAGTTTGATAGGGTAAAATTGTGGGATTGCGTGAGGCTGGTTTGTCTATGAGAGATATAGCCGCTAGAACGCAACGGAGTTTAAACACTGTGGCAGTCAAAGAGCGAGAGGTACAGGGCGTCGTCGAAGAACCACAGAACGCAAAGATCGCCGTCTTAGACTATTGGTTTTACGGGACCGCTTCTTCTACACGGGCGATTGCGGACCAGTGGTTTGAAGAACATGGAAGACCTATTGGGATGCGAACCGTTTATAGACGGATAAGAACTTTGGGCTCTTTTCATACCGTCCCCTTTTTGTTCTACCACTGACTCCAGAGCATCGACGTTATCGTCTAGCGTGGTGTAGAGAACCGGCAAATTGGGACCAAGAATGGAATTGAATTGTCTTTAGTGATGAATCCAGATTCTGTTTGGTATGCATGACGGTCGTGCAAGGGTGAGAAGACGGCGCGGTAAAAGACAAGATCCCCAATTTTCTGTGAATAGGCATGTGCACCACACAGTTGGAGTTATGGTATGGGGAGCTATTGCTATTGGAAGTAGGTCACCTTTGATTTTCATTAGAGGTAACATGACCGCTGCGCGCTAAATCCAGGAGATCGTAGACCCCCATATTGTACCTTATGTTCAGACCATCCCCAACAGCACATTCCAACAAGACAACGCACGACCTCATGTTGCTAGGGTTTCTTTGGCTCATTTTGAGGCCAATCAAATTACTTTGTTGCCTTGGCCACCAAGATCTCCCGATCTTTCGCCCATCGAGCACGTCTGGGATATTGTGGGAAGAAGATTACTCAATTTACCTCACCCTGCACAAACCATAGCGGCTTTGCAGCATCAGTTACAGATAGCATGGGATGAGATACTTCAAGAAAAAATCGATCACCTCATTAGAAGTATGCCCAGACGTGTAAATGAGTGCACAAGACATCGTGGTGGAGCAACACATTATTAAGTTTTTTGAAGAAGTTAACAGTTTCATTTTTATCAAATTGTGATCGTTTACTAATCTAATTCGTATACATTAGTATACCAAAAATTGTTCAAATAAATTCATTATTACTGGGTGTTCTTCTTTCTATGTCACTTAATATATTTGATTAACTTGAATTCCTTTACTCTTTTTGTTGTGTTACATGTGGTTCTTAGTGAAATAAAGTTTATTATTATTATTATTATTAAAATACTAGGAAAGTAAGTGTATTTATAGAAAATTACAAAATGTTAATAAACTATCAATTTTGTTACAAAATATTTTCAAAAAAAAACAACCTTGTCACAAAATTTGTAAACTTATAAAAAGTTGTTTGTTACAGAAGACTGGTCAAGCAGTCATTCGTTCTTCCATTCGCCATTTGAAAGTTTGAGGTAGGTAAATGGTTGATAAACAATGGGGATATTAAAAAAAACTAGTATATAATAACTAAATAAATTATTAAAAAACCTGTGTGTCAAACAAAACGTATTTATCTTGCTATTATTGCCAAAAAATGCCCATTGTAGTTGCTTATCAGATAATACGAATTTACGAAATGCAATAATATTTCCGTAAGCGCGTAGTTGAAAAAAAAACTTAAAAAATTTAATTTCTTTAGCTTTAGGTACGACATCGCAATTATAGCAGTTTCCATTTTAATTATAGTGTTTATCATTGCGCATGAAAGTAAAATCTAAAGTAATAATTAGGCAATTTTCGTATAAGACTTAGCAAAAACTGGTTGAAGTATTTGTGTCACAAAATTAACGTATCTAGTTTGATGTCCTTGCAGAATTTTCAATTTAATCTAAATAAGTACCCCAATCAGTCAACGACCAACTATGTGATGATTTTTATTTGTTTAAAATGCATTCTTGGGTACAAAACAACATCGATAAGGTTCATCAACGAAAATAAGATCAGTAGTGTTATTGAACTTAAGAAAACTGGTCTTAAAAAAATTGGTAAACATTAATTTAAAATAAAATTAAATCTAAAAACATTAAACTGTAATCGTATCATTTGCATATCGACCACAATCTGTATAAAAATGCATTTCGACTGCAACTTTCTACCCAAATAAGCCAAATAAGAACGCAGATTAATAAATTTTAGGAGTCGATTTTGTGATTAAAATTATCAAGTTGGGGATTTTTAATTGGGTTGAGGCGAGAAAGTGTTTACGAGATTTTGGGATGGTTGTTCAAAACAAGAAGTTTTGGGGATAATAACCCGGTGAAACTGATTTGTTTTAGTTTTAAAGTCTTCAACTGGAGAAGATGTACAATAAATTAGCAGCAAAATATCACAAAAAGTTGTGTGTTTACTTTGTATGAAATTCAGAAAAGTCAAATATTTAGTTTGCACCTTCTTTTGGGAGTGTCGACATCGCTTAAATTGGAATTACTGGATTTTTAATCGTAATGTTTATGCAACGACAAAAAAATAAAAGCTTAATTACATTTTTTTACAGCTTGTAGATAATGTAAAAGGCTTGTAAATCTAAATACTGATTATTTCTTTAACTTATACTCATAATTGTGATTTGCAACACACCTAATTATAATTATGTCATGTCATAATTAATGTTATTGACCGATTGGTTTATAGAATACACACACTAGTTACATAGACTGCATGATTTTTCAAAATTTTCTTTCATTGTAAAATATTTTCAAGGCCATGCCATCATCTTCTTTATTTTGAATAGAACCTCCAGTAGATATATGATTTCATTCTTGGATTTGTGAGAAAATTTCTTAACAAGTTCTCTCAGATTTTCCTATCCCCATCCCTATACCCAATTTGTCATTTCTCGGCACTTTCATGCGATTAAGTCGAATTTTTCATTACAATAAAATGTGTTAAAGATGGATCTTCTACCTCTTCTTTTTTCCTATGAATGATACCAGTTGCTTTTTATTAAATATTTTGATCTGTTCTGGTTTCAGTTCTATATAAATTTTTCAATTTCTCCATTTTTGTAATTCCTTGCATTTTTCGATTTTTTTTCTTTTCACTTGAATAGCCGTTGGTTTTCTGTTTGGTTCTGATAATGTGAATGAAATTATTATACATTAAACACACCAATCAATTAATGTATTTATATGTTTTTACAATAAACAAAAAATTCGGTTTTTACCTCATACATACATTATACATCATAAAATTAACCAAATCCACAAACAAACATTATTAAATGAAATTAATTTGATTATCATCCCTTTCCTCCTCTCTTTCTCCTTTGTATAATTACCTCTTTCTCCTTCCTTCTTCTTCTACCTTAATCCATGTTCTATATCTTGATTATGTTTCTCTCTCTTTTCTCCATTGCTTCTCTTTTTTTATTACGTCTTTTATCCACTCGATCCTCCCCTTTTTCCCCAGCAGCTGTGGTCGCTCTTTTCCTCTTTCCTCAGTTCTCCACATTCCTTACTTTTGTGTTCTAAGTTCTCGCATCCTTCTCCACAAATCTTGCATTTTATATCCACGTCTTTTAACCAATATTTGTTTTCCCTTTCCTACCCTAAAATTTGCTATAATTCTTTTTTTTTTTTTCTTAATCCACACCCTCCAGTTACATATCTTGGTTTCCGTATCTTTCAACATCTTCCATTCTACTTCCCTTCTTTTATTCTTCCCGCCTCCTTACTCTCTGTGCTTCTATCGATCTCCTTCTCTTCTTACTTTTGTTATACATATCTTCTCTTGCGTACTCCCCACTTTCGTAATGTACTTCCTTTCCTCTTCTCCATATATTACTCACTGCATTTCTATTTCTTTCCAGCACAAAGTTTAAGATCTCTTTCTCTCTCTTGCTTTCAATTTTTTCCTCATATCTCATTGCTTTTCTTCCAGCATGTGTTCTCGTAGGGCTGAGGGACTGAAGGAATTTGTTTGCAGATCAATCTATCTGCATTAGAAAAATACTTGCCCCAACGTGGGGATGGACGAACTGGTAGAAGGTTGTGGAAACAAAAAAAGCAGCTAATCATCGTATGTGACTCCAATGCTCCCCACACAAGCTGGGGAGTTTCGACACCAATTTTAAAAGTGAGTTACTTGTACAATTTTTGTATGGCAACTAGGTCATACGTATTGAGTAATAGTAACAAAACGACCTTTGCAACAAGCAATATAAAGGAGGTGCTAGATATAACAACAGGTATTAGTTATGTTAGTAATCTAGTTAGGAAATGACAAGTGTCTCATGAAGTGAGGTGCTGTGATTACAGACACAACAGATTTGAAATTTTGGGATTATATCTTGACACTGAAACTTACCGCAACTTTAGACGAACAAACTGGGAATTCTATAAGACTCGATTAGACAAGAATCTATACGGCATACTAGGTACAATAATTAATAACATTGAGGTGGAAATTGTGGCAAAGCAAACTGCAGATGCCGTAACATCAGAAAAGTTCATTGTTGAAATAGTGCCTAAAAGGGCCAGAGGAAGCTGGTAAGAAAACTTTTCAACAAAGCCCAAGCATTAGGAATGAAAAAATTTTATAAAGCTTTGTTAACTGAGTACAATAAGGTACTCAGAAAGGCTCTGAGATCTTTGTAAAGAAAGCATTGAAACTGTCCCATACAACGTCAGGATCCTGTCGAAAAACTCTCAAAGCATTCTACAAACGAGAAGAAAACTCTAAGGGAACTCCTTTGGGCAAACTTCCCGGGAGGAAGATCATATGAAGATAAAACCCTAAACTAGACACAGCGTCTAAGGCAGATTGACAGACGGCCAGGAAAGTGGTAACCTTCAAGAAGGTCAAATATGCGACAAACTCATTTGACCCGTATAAATCACCGGGTCTTGATGGGATCATACCAGTTATGCTTAAAAGGGAAGAGAGCTTTTGTGGCGGAAGCTATGAAAAATTTTTATTTTTAGTTTGGGTCTACACTATTTGCCGGGGACGTGGTGGCTCACCAGAGTAGTTGTTGTTCCAAAAACTAGTAGAGCAGATTACTCCCAAGCAGCCTTTAGATCCATTAGTTTGATGTATTTGTGCTAAAGACAATGGAGAAGATTATGGAAAGCATATTAGAGAAGTGATCTTGGTGAGCAGTCCTCTATCTCAAGACCAGTTTGTATATCTTCCAGGATCCACAAAAACAATTTTCAGCTCTGGACAACAAGCAGATAATGATAGCGGCTTTCTTGGATATAGAGGGAAGCGGTGCTAGGCCTGCTCCCACTGCACATCTACATTAGACGGAAAACTAGACTGGCGGTTTACAGGCTGCAGATATCACCAATCAATATTAAAGCTGATCATCCACATATAATACACTTGATAGACATTGAAGGACTCCTACTTCGAATAGGGTCTGACTATATGGTGACTAAGTGTATTGACAATGCACTCTTTAAGGTGGCCATTCCAAATCAAAACGACTGGGTAGACTTCAAAAAGAAAATCCCCAAAAAACAGCATAATCAGGTACAAGGACGGCTCTAAGTCAGAGAATGGAACCGAATCAGGCATATACAATAAAAAAGAAAATGCAAGGTCGCCTACTTCCACGGCAGCGTCCGCCATTCAGGCCGAGTTACATGTTATTATAGCAATCATTAATATAGAAAGATACTATCGTCGTAGGCGTATCTGTATTACGTCAGAGAGATAGACAGCGTTGAGAGCCTTTGAGAAGCAAAGGACCTCATCTAGACTGGTGTTTGAATGCTTTATTAGTGTACTCAATACCGCGTCAGATCAAAACAAGGTCCTCCTTGTCTTGAAGCCTGACCATTTGGATATTGTGGAAAACTTAAAAGCTGGTGGGCTAGCAAAGCAGGTAGCTTCAACGCTTTCGTTGGACAGAACCACCCATAGGTATTACAAAGAATTCGAGTCGCTTAGTAGTCAGCGAATGGACTTGCAAAGAACACAATGCATACTGGACATCAAGACCATATTAAGAATATAGTAATAGAACCTTACGTACACCAAGCTGCCAAACTATTAACGGCACAGTTAAAGAGTACGGCAGGGCTCCTTATGGGACACATAGCCGTTAAAGAATACCTGTAGGTTCAATGGCGACATTATTTGTTGGCCATATGGAATTGCCTGATATGATAAAACGTAGCGCATTTTTGGCCGCAACAAAATGTTACCAAAAGTTAATGCGTATCCAGCCCACGACCTGTAGGTATAGATTTTGGTTACGTGGGCTAGTAACCAAGGGAAACAATTAAGCCTTGTAGGCTGCAGTGCATACAGTACCACTAATGGTAGACGGCCCTCGGGAAGGAAAAACCTAATATAATTGATTGTAAATTATTTAAGCAAATATGAAGAAAACTTGCTTGTATCCTGGATATTAGAAAGTCAGAAAAGGGGTTTTCCAAGATAAATAGTTGACGTATAACTCTCGGTGTTTATGTCGACATTCAATTCTAACACACTGCATACCAGAAACAGTAACTGCACGTTTATCAAACAAAGTGGTTTGCAGATTTTAGAAGATTTGGTGCTGAAACTTGTTTTTTGTTCTGTTTGTTAGAAAATTTTACCGCTCCTAAATCATCAAGAAATAATTATGACGTTAAAAAGAAAGAGGCTAAATAAAATCTTCCTTACATTTGAATAATATTTCATACAAATTCAAAACATCTTACTGGTTCAAAATAAGTATAGAAAAAATCTGATAGAATTGATTGTGAATGATTTCAGAATTTCAAAATGAAATAAAACATAAGGTATTCTATTTTAAAAAGAAAGCTTAAAAATATTTTAGAGTGACAGAAAATCTTGAGTAACCTTGAGTCCAAAACTTCTGAATTTTTTACAAAGAAAACATCTACCATGAGAAACCCTGTATATTAAGAAAGTAAAAATTACTTAAATTTATTTGTCATGAAACAAGGAAGAAGGAAAAGAGAAGAGAAAAGGTGGAAATGGAGAGAAGAAGTGATAGAAAGAATGAACGAATGGAAATATTTAGGATATACTATAAAATATAATAATAAAGGTGAAGGACATGTAAGAAAATTAGTAAAAAAGGGTAACAAAATTTGTAGGGCAGGTGTGGGGAGAGAAAGAGAAATAGAGAAAGTGTTTGGGGCTAACATAGAAAAAATGGCTTTTTAGAAATTAGTGAGAAGTATTATGATGTACGGTGCGGAGGTATGGGGATGAACGGAGTGGGAAAAATTGGAACAAGAAAAGTATTGGAGGTGGACGTTGGGGCTAGAAAAGGAAACACCGTCATATATAGTTGAGGAAGAAATAAAATGGAGAAGATAAGAGTGCAAGCTGGTAAGGTAAGGTATAAAGAAGAGTTAGAGAAAAGAGAGGAAAATACAACTCTAAAGGAATGTTGAAAAAAGTGAAGAAGCAGAGAATAAAATTAGGACAACCAGAAAGAAGAACATATTACGAAAGAGTAGAAGAAGTAGAAAGAAGAAGAGCAAAAGGCATAAGTATAGAAGACGACATAGTGAGAAGGGATAAAGATACACAAATTCAAGAAAGAAGATCAAAAATAAAGGAAGGAAGATATAACGAACGATATCGAAAGATTATGACCGAGAGAGTACCAAAATATATAACAGAAAACAAAAGTTTAAAGACGAAAAGGATGATTTAGGATGTAGTAATAAAGAAAATGTAAACAGGTATTGGCTAGAAGATGGAGAAAGAAAGTGCAGAATGTGTGGGGAGGGATGGGAGGACTTACAGCATTTGATGGAAGAGTGTGAACAAATTAGAAGAGAAGAAAGAAATAGAAATGTAATATTAGGAGAAAAAGGGGAAGAAAAGAAATGGATGAGGGAAGTATTAGTAAGAAGAAAATTTTTTTGTGGAAAAGGACATTTTAAGTTTTGGTGTAGGGTTGTTTTTAAAGAAGGAACATTATTATTAGTTTTTAGGGAATTTGTTAGGGATGTAGTTTAAGTTAGAGATTAACCGAACCGTTTGTAAAATGCTATATTAGACAAACTAAAAAATATCTATCTATCTATCTATTATTTGTCATTTGGACACTGACACATTCTTCATCATTCTCTAGTTAGTTGTAGAAAAAAATTTTGCGAGTACGCGCAAATTTAATTAATAGAAAAAGAAAACATTGTTCAAATTCAACGTTCAATTAAGAAACATTCAAAACTAATCTTACCTTCGGGTATTGGAGGCAGTGTAAATCCATCCATTTTCTCGTTAATAAGACATGAAGCACTATTTGTAATAAATTTTATCACGACCGATTACAAACAGATAAAATTAATCGTTCCATCAATACATGTATACATGTAGGCGATTATTGAATGCGGAATTTAGCACCGAAACAGTCACCCAAAGACAAAACTTTTTATTAACTATTATTTCAAGTTTATCCATTATCTCAGACCGAGTTTATGACTTAATCTATTGTAAACATAAGATAGTATCTTAAAAATTACCGTAAATTGAGGATTTAGATATAAGTATGTTTACTTCATTTGCCGACAATAACAAATAAACGTGGTGAATTAAAATTTTTTGTTATCAACAAAGAAAATTGTTCAAAGGTTTTCTAAGAAATTAAAAAAAGTAAAGACTCACGAAGGACACCCACACTAACATATTTTGCTTTATTAACCTTGTCAGTGTACGATAGCCTGAACGTGAATTCACAAAAATTTGTAGAAAACTTTAGTCAGTATAATATCTGCTGTCAATTCTTCGATGTACTGCTAAAAGCTACGGACCTTTAATCAACGTACTAAATTCTTACCAACACAATAAATTTATCTCAATTAGCTGTTTGTGATAATTATAATGGTTACCGTGTCTCCCCAAGACGAATCTATTCACGACAATACTTCGTATATACATAGGTACGCTAGAAGAAGAAAGTAAATACAAATATCTAACGATCAAAAGCATTGTTATAGATAACATTGTTATCTACATGTTTTCTTTAGTAACTTTTTCTTACAACTCATTAATTATCAAGATAATTACAAAAACTGAAATTAACCATAAAGATCAATTTTTATTTAAATACAAAGAACTTAATTTTTAATTGAAATCTTATTTCTGCAAAAACAATTTAATCATTAATTGTACATTGATTTATTAAAGTAAGTGGCCAAATGCCTCATGTGAACAAAAAAAACAAATACCTTTTAGAAAATTAAAAAAGTTCAATTTATTATTTTTTTATTTTAATTTTTTTAGAAGTTGCTGATCAAAACATAAAAATATATTACTGTAATTATATTAACCAATTGAAAATTGTAAGTAGTCGTTAATAAACCGTTAACCAATCACTAGACATAAAACTGGACTGGGGATGTTGTGGAATTAATTTGATTTACACAAAATGACCGCAAAATGACGCTTGGTGGAACGGTGCATAAAAACGTCATATAAAATGACTAAAAAATTGACAGAAAAAATTTTTTTGTTTGATTTCGCACGAACTTAAATTTAACTTAACTGTGTAGCGGCTGACTACTTTGTTAAACAAATTACCAAACGTCAATGAAAATGAAGCATATGTGTTTATATAATAAAAATTCTAAATATGATTAAACAGACGTACAGAGAATGTATTATAATAATAATTTAATTATTTTCAATTTTGATGTTTGTTCAATTAAATTCAATTCAATTCAATCAAGCTTTATTTGTCTTTTCAAATTAACAAATTGATTCGGTGATTAACTAAAAACTAAAAACTAAAAAATAAACCTACATTAGCACAACAAACTCCGCAAAATATCAACTTATTTTTCTTTCTGTCCTCTAACCTTCTTCTGTTTTCTACCTCTTTCATCCATTTTATGCTCTCTCAATTCTCTCCTAGCAGACTTTTCTTCTCACTACGTATCTCCTTAATTCTCTATACATTCTGTATTTGTATTTTGTGTTATACCTTGACTGTTTTATCTTCATCTCTGTTTTTTGTTTTTGGTTGTTTTTGTCCCTTACTGTTATCTTTGCTTCTATCCTTCTCGCTTCCTCCCTCAATCATCTTACCTCTTCTATAATATGCTCTTGTCTCTTCTTCTCCATGCTTTGTTCTTTGCAATTCTACCTCTTTACAACATTCAAATAAAATTTTATTATCTTTTCTACCTTCTATCCTTTCCTCAAATCTTATTGCTCTCCTCCCTGTCAGTATTTTTATTTTTTTTATTTTCATTTCTACCTTTATTAAATATAAACTGCATTTGAAGGGGTTGAAACAGAGTTGTCCGTTGTGGAAGAAATAAGGAAAGATCAGGTGGAAGGAATAAAAATAGGAAGAAAAATATAATAATGCTTGCCTATGCGGACGATATAATAATTTTTGCAAGTAAAGAAGAAGAGATAAAGAAAGCAATAAAGACGTTGAGAAGATATTTAAAAAAGGAAAAATTAAAGGTAATTGTATGTAAAATATACAGGGTGTTCCAACAAAAACTTGCTCCCCATTATCGTTGAAAGGGTTGAAACGGGAGTACCTTAACAATGTTAAATGAGACAAGGGGTTAAGTGGCACATTAATTTACAAGAAAAAATCAGTTCCAAACGAAAAGTTAAAGTAACACAAAAACCAGTTTTATTTAATAAATTGCTCAAAACACCCCCGCAAAAAAAAGTCTAAAGGGTTCGAATCAGGTGATACAGGTAGCCATTCGACCTTAGCTTTTCTACTAATCCAACGCCCTGGGAAATGTTAGTCTAAGAATTGTTGCATATGAACATCAAAATGTGGGGGTGCACCATCTTGTTGGAAATATAATTGAATGTCTATTAAATTGTTGTCGTTTTCTAGAATATCGGTACATAAGTGTTTTCATCTAGAGATTACATTCTATAAAAGACACATTTAATTTTCGAGGATGCTTACTGTGATATGCCAGAATGTTCAAACACTGCACTCTAACAGTTGCTTGACTTACATTTCTTTCTAGATGGTTAGCATTAAAAATTCGTATTTGGCGCGCATTTTGCTAATTTTCTATTGGTGGAAAATAAAATCCGATTAAGTTTCCTAGACGAACAGCGGACTTTTTTTTTCTTCCGTACGTACGGGTGATTTGGCGTACAATTAAAGACTACACCACGGTTTTGCGTTAGTTAAGCTGCAGACAACCGGTGGATGTTACGTCTACAAGGGTTGGTTATGTTTCATAACTTTATCAAAGGAGCGTATCGCTTTCCGTTCTTCTTCGCACACCTCCCCTAAAAGAAATCCTGGGGATACTTAACTTCCCGAACTGTCGATATCGTCGCTAGCAGGAAACTTTCATTCTCGGAACTGCATCCTACCGATTACAGCTAAGTTTTATTATTTAAGTAATTTATCCAGTAATAATGCGTATAAAGCTTAAGTACATATGACATAGAACAGCTTGAAATTTAGTATTTCAGTAAATTTTTATTCGGTGTACACTCCACAATCGGACGTTTTTTTTAACCAGTTTAATACGGGCTAGAGCGTTTTACTTAGAGCGGTTGTCGTGAAAACAAAAGGCCTTTTAGGTTTGCGAGAGGTACTTACCCCTTTAATCCTAGTTTAAGTTAGTTTAAATCGCCGTGTGTAAGTGATATGTGTACGCAGAGCCTTCTTAGTAGCCAATCCGCAATTGGAACGTTAACTTTAATTTGGGTATAACTAAATCTTACCTGAAATCCGGCACATTAATTGCGAGCCTTATTTATTATACTGCTAACGCACGTAAATATTTGGGACAGTCTGTCTATTTCTGTCACATTTTCCTAGTACTTTAAGATTTGTTTGTTGTTGTATTGAATTGTCTGTCTTTCTTTTTTGTTTGTGTTTGATTTAGCGTATTAGACAGTAAAAGCTGTTGATCTCCTGTTGGTCGGTTTTATTTCTTTCTTTTACCCGGCAGGTGGCGCCTTGTTAGACAGCAGTCTAATTTTTTATAATTCTTTAGGGACCTTCGCAACTCTTCAACAAAACCGGACGTTGCAGCTCTTCTAAGTATTATAAATACTTTAACTTCCACGAACTTAGTGCGCTACATCGAGCCGAATTTCCTATGGTTGTTTTTTTTAGGTTGTTCCTCTAGAGCCGTCACTTTTTTTTGTTATTTTGTTAACAACAACCGTTACACTGTAAGTTGATGATAAAATTGAAGAATAATTCAATCTTTTAATACACTTACTTTTAAAACTCTAAAGATTTTCATGAATATTGAAAACTGTAATGATACAACAGTTTTTGTTAAATTTCTCATTGAAAATTAATGAAAACCAAAAAAAAAATGGTGGTTATGTAGAGAATAAAAATACCATTAAATTGATGTGTCATTTGACTCCTCGTCCCATTGTAAGGGTCACATGGCTGAAGTTTGGAGGATTCATTTTATGTAAAATTTGCCCCCTCCCCCTCTAAGTCAAAGTTTTTTGGAATTTTCAACGATAATGGGGGATGAGTAATTTGTAAAATGGGAATAAAACAAATAACTTTTTACAAATAATGAAAAAAAAGGAAGACATTAAATAGAGATACAAGAGAAATAAATTCAAAATTAATACGTTCTATTAAAATGTGAGAGATAATTAGAATGTATTTATACAACTCAATTAATTTTTAAATACTTAGTAAATTTTATGTTTATTTTAAAAACGTAGATAATTTTTAAATAGTTTTACTAAATAAATGAAAAAGTTGCGCGTGTCATGATTTTTTTTGATAATTTTTTTTCTTACCGAATAAGGAGCACTAGTTCATACAATTTTTTATCATTAATAGTGTCAATATCATTATCAAACATTTTAATAAAGATTGAAATTGAAATTTGCACTTTTAACTTATGTTTTTGTAGTATAAAGTGTCTCCCAAATTGAGTAGGATTGTATGGCCATCTTTGCTATTAATAAAGGTACAATTTTAGTTAAATGGGTAATGACGTACAGTTTGTTATGTTGGTTCAGATTTTGCTAAAAAAAAAATTAAAAATTTCGAGCAGTTCCAAATTCATTTAGAAAAATTCGAAAAACTTTATTCTCAAAAAAATGTTTGCTTATGTGTAACAATCTTAGTTTCAAGTAATAAATTGTTGCTTATTTCAATTATATTATGTTACGCAAGTAGGCCATAAAAATAAATACATTATGTTGTCTTGCCTTCAAATTAAATAAAAGATTAAGAGCATAAAATTTTGAGTTATTTATTGTGTATACATACATCTTATGAGATACAAAACATATCACATTGGCCATTTAGTGAGAAATAACATATCTGTTTTAATGGTTAATTCACTGTAATATAATATATCAAATGCGGGGCAATTTATTACCTAATACCTGCATTTAGAATTTATTAGTTTATTTTCGAAAACAATCAACTTTTATTTCAAAATTTGTTTGATTACTTTCACCATAAGGAAAATATATAATTTTTTTTGAAAATAAAGTTTTTAGAATTTTTCTGAATATTTGCTCGGAATTTGTTAGTTCGGAATCTGAAATAGCATAATAAACTGTACATCCTACTCAATTTGAGACACACTGTATATAGTCACGAGGGTAGACAACAAGCATTATCAGTAAGCAAAATAAGGTAATTGCTCAAAAGATCAAAGTTTTCCATAATTATATTGAAAATTGAAAAGAAATATACAGAAAACCGTATAAAATAGTGCTCTAACAGTTGTAGATTTATCAGCGGCACATTATTACTGGTGATATCAGTGTAGCTATAGTTCTTTCTAATTTAATTTTAATGCATGCGAATTTGTTTTGTATGATACTCAGTGTACATTGAAATTGTTATTTTATTAATTTCCATATATACTCACTATTCTTATCATTACTCGTCATTTTTTAGATTCAGTGAACACCAATTAAATATGTTGCATAAATTAAAAGCACGCTGTAACGCAACATCGAAGAATTCGTAGCTGACATTAGATCACATACAATAGGTACTCTACAAATTTTATTTTCAATTAGTGGATTCATGCATAGAAATGTTTTATACATGGTTATTTACCTAACCCATTTGTTAAAAGTTTATTGGGATTTAATTTAGATACGCTTTTTAAAAACTTGGGGTTAAGTTTGGTTTTTGGTGTACTTTTTTTCTAATATATTTTCAACTCCCTGTCAGTTCCGGTTTAACCAAAAGTTATAGTCAACTTGCTTATTTCAAATAGTACGTTCTATATATTATTTCATTTTCAGATTCGGCGTAAAATTCTAAACGCATTTTATGTATAATGCCGTATACCTATATCTAACCGTTTCTGTGATTTTTGACGTGCTTCTTACATAACCAGTTTTGGAATAACATATTTCTTTAGTTTTTGAAAATTTGATCCTCATATTTAGTAAAATCTTGTAAAAAGTCCTAAGTTGCCGGTAATGTCATTTTTTTTAAATGAGACACTCTGTAGTTTTCGTGTTATCAAGTCAAGTACTTAATTCTGTATCAAATTGTATTAACGTTTCCTATACCTATCCTTGATCGTTTTCGAGCTATTTAGGTCTCTTTGAAACGATCGAATGTACTTCCCTAAAAACAGATATGACATACATTACGAGGATATATTGAAAAATTCTTAGCCTACTATAGAAACAAACAAAATTTCAATGTCAAAATATTTTATTACTCAACATATTCTCTGCAACGTCTCTAGACCTTTAAAAAAAAATGTTTTTTCTTGTTCTGCAAACCAGACCTCCACAGCTTCTATTACCTCCTTGTTGGAAGAAAATGTACGACCTTTTACACATTTTTCAGTTGAGGAAAGAGGTGATAGTTGGACTGAGCCAAATCGGGTGAATAAGGAGGGTGTTCTACTAATTCAAACCCTAAATCACAAATTTTTTGCATGGCAACATGAGATTTGTGTGCAGGGGCGTTGTCCTGCAAAAACAAAACCCCTTTGGATAGCTTTCCGCGTCTTTTCTCATTAATATTTTCCCGTACAGTGGTCAGTAATGTCGAATAGTAATCTCCAGTTATTCTTCTATCCTTATCCAAAAAATCAATCATGATTACTCCATGGCAATCCCAAAAAACTGAAGCAAGAACTTTCCAGCAGATTTTTGGACATGAAACTTCTTAGGTCTTGGAGAACCAGACTGTCGCCATTCCATCGATTGTTGCTTTGGTTCTGGATCGTACCCTTGCACGCTTTTGGTCAACATTCAAACATTTGGGGATCCATTTTGCAGCAATTTTTCTGATGTCCAAATTGACGCGAACCATATGATGAACGCGTTCGTATGAAATATTCAGTGCTTCAGATATCCGTTTTAGCCCAATTCGACGGTCTGATAAAATCACGTCATGAACTGCATCGATATTTTCGTGGACTGACACAGAAACTGGCCTTCCCAATCGGTCATCATCTTCAATGGAAAATTTACCTCTTTTGAAGCTTGCATTCCAATTTTGACGGTCGCATACGAAGGACATTGATCACCAAGGGTATTAAGCATATCTTCGTAAATCTGCTTACCTCTTAACCCTTTTAAATACAGGTACTTGATGATGGCTCGATACTCCAATTTTTCGATTTTCACAATTTCGATGGACATCTTTTTTCATTTAATTTATTGCGTGACTCTGGTTTACTTTTTTGACGTCAAATTTTACACTGACACTTCTAATAAGTTATTGTTTGTTGCTATGGTAACGCAATATTTTGTTTATGCAAGGAACTGGTCTAGGCTAACTAGATATCAATACATCCTCGTACATACTGAATGTCTACCATGCTTGACAACATAACAATAATGTTCTTTCTAAGGCTAACTACGCGGGGGTAAAAATTTTAGCCGCCTAAAATCGATCGTTTCAAACAGACCTAGTTATCTCGAAAATTGTCAGAAATAGGTATAGGTTACCTTAATACAGTTTGATTCAGAATTATGTCCTGGACTTGATAACACTTAAAGTCGCAGAGTGTCCCATTAAAAAAAAATGACTTTACCGACAATGAAAATGCGAATGTTTGCCACGGAATGTTGAATAAAAGTAGACAGCAAAAATTAAAAAATGTAAACCTAGGGATCCTTTTTAACATTTTGCCAAATATAAGCATCAAATTTTCAAAAACTAAAGAAATAAGCTATTCCAAAACTGGTTACGCAGGAAGCACGTTTATTGTTGAAAGTTAAAAATCTCAAAAACGGTTAGATATAGGTGTAGGGCATTATACTGGGTTCCCCATATTAGACTATACAATTTAAAAGTCGAATAAAATCTTTCTAATCAAAGTAAATTAACTTTTTAATCGACTATTATGTAGCTTATTTTGTGGGATTTATGACTAAAGTAAATAACAATTCCCGCAACAATTCTGGAGCTGAAAAAGCAGATTCGAAATGAAATTGCAGGAATATATGGAGATTTGCTTCCCGAGTGATGATACATTTTGAACATAGAATTTAAAAATGCATTGAAGTCGAAGGAGGGCATTTGGAAGACATGATCTTTAAAACTTGAATTGTTATTTACTTTAATCATAAATCCCACAGAATAAGCTACATATTAGTCGATTAAAAGGTTAATTTACTTTGATTAGAAAGTTTTTATTCGACTTTTAAATTGTATAGTTTTATATGGGGAACCCAGTACATAAAATGCGTTTAGAACTCCACGCCAAATCTAAAAATGAAAAATTATATCGCACGTTCCATTTAAAATAAGCAAGTTGAATTCAAATTCTGGTTAAATCGGAAGTTGAAAAAAAAGTACACCTGTAAATTACATCCTAATAAACTTTTAATGAACGGATTCGGTGATTGTAAATTGAATATATATTATTGTGTCCCTCCATTGTTGAGGTAATATTCCCCCTTTCTATATTATTTCATAAGTTCTTTTAACTCTTTCCCTCATCCTCTCTCCTGTGTATCCCCAGTGCTTTTCTTGTGCCCCATCAGTACCTCACATTTTAGCCTTCTCTAATTTGTTTATTGCTTCTTCGATTTCTATTTTTTCAATTCCTCCCTTTTGTTTCTCTTTTTACTTTTAATTTAATTTTTTTGTCTGTTTCCCGTAGTAAGCTCTCCCATTTTCACCGATTCATCATCCTTCATCTTGTTTTTCCTTTTTAAATTCTTTTGTTTTTAATTTCTTCAATCTCTTTTTCAAATCTCTTTGTATTCTTCCTTTCTTGTTTGACAAATTTTTCTGAATAATTTTTTTGTTTCTGTATTCTTTTACTTCTATTTTTCCGATTTCCACATTCTACACCTTTTCTTTGCTCTTTGACAGTCTCCATTCCACCATTTACTTTTGTCTTATTTCAATTGTTTTTTTTAATTTGCTTTTTCAGTTGCTTCTCCCCTGATTCCTGGGGAAATTTTTCTTGTCCTTTTTATACTATCTTTTGTCCATATTTTCTTCTCCACTCATTCTTCCCTATTCTCTTATTCCTCTTCCTTGTCTTCTCCACTATAATTAATTTCAGCAGTTGATGATCCGCTTCCTTTCTTCAAACTTTCTACGTCTTCCGAGCATTTTACATTCACTATTACTTAGTTTGCTAGATATAAATGTAAACTTTCCTTTTCCCCCTTTCTCCATTTGCCGTTAATTATTGTCCATTCACATAACTCTAACAATTTTCTTCCTAGCCCACTATTTTTTGTCTATAGATCTCCTCCATTTTACTCTTCCATTATTCATCATTCCCCCTTCCATCATTTTTGCATTAAAGACCCCACCTACTATTAAGCTTTTTTTTTCATTTTCTCTAACTGCCTGTTCTATTTTTCTTTTCGTTGTTTCCATTTTTACCTCTCTCCATCTGCTGCCCTTACATTACTTTACAATAACTCTGTCTTCTCCACACCCCATTGCCTTTTGCAATTATTAAACGTACTGTCTATTTAATTAATGAATTTACAAAATACTGAATTTTTATGTGCCAATATAAAATTTCTAACTTTAGAACGCTTGTGTCTATAAGAACCACGCTGCAAGCGTTTCTACGTAATATCATTACATGAGAATCCGCCAGTATAAGACTATGCTTGCATGATAATTTTTACACGGTATTAAATTTATTAAAAAAAATACTATCAAAATGTACACTTGTGCAAGTGTGCACTTAAACATATTTATTGTCATGTGAACTTGTCGCGTAGGTACTGGAACACTTTTTATCTTAAACGACTTGACGGTACTTATAAATATGTCATTATTCTTAGATTGTTATTATTTCATCATTATTATTCCGATAAGACATGTGCTAAGTTCCAGGTATTCAGATTTTTGTAATTGTTCAAATTTACTCATTCTAATTAGGTGAGAGGTTGATGTCAAAAAAGTTGCCTATAATGATAATTATTATAAAATCAATTTTTTCTAACAATTTTGTGCGCAAGAAATGCGTTTTGTTACTATTGCTCAACAGGGTTAATGGTTGCTTTAATAAATATAACCTTGAAATAGCACCTGGATGAAGGGCACATTTTTTTCTTGCCACTTCAAGCGTGCTAACAAGCTAAACAAACATTGTTGTCCAATTTTTTGTTCCATAAATAACTCAAACTTAATGTTTTTCATCATTAAGAGTTATAAATTGCACCAAGAAATTCTAAAGCTAGTAAATTCATCTAATACCAAAAAAAAATATTATTCTTCTAACTTCGGAACAAAAATTGAATGGTCAATTCAAAATAAGCAAGTGTATTATATGATAAAGAATCCATTGTCGAATACAAATTTTAATCTAACAATTACCACTAATTTAAAGATAAACAAAATTTCTCGATATAGTATCTTATCAAAACTGTTGCTCAATTAGTACTCTCTAATACCACTTACTGACTATACTGCAAGATGTTTCCTAATTACATCAAGAATCAATTTCAACTTTTTTTATATAAAATCAAGTTTAACTATTTTATGTGAACGAGATTCCCAATAATTTTGGGCCTTCTTATAGGAGTTGAGGAACAATAGGGTCGTCAATGATACACCATGTTCTTAATAGCCGACGTTTCGATTGGCGATGGCCAATCTTTCTCAAGGCAATCTAAGAGTTGGTGACATCAAGGACTCCTCAAGGGAACCATAGGGGTCCAGATCGTCAAAAAATTCAAAAAATTGTTTAATTATTAAAATAAAATTCAAAACCAACTGGTTTACGTTAAAAATTACTTGGACAAGTGTCAATAAGATAAACATGTAAAAACAATACAAAATAAATTAACAAATAGTGTACAAAACAACCATACATGAAGACTAGTACACGAACATTGTTTTTTTTAAGGAGCTTTAATACTTTTAACTATTTTTGTAATTCTACGGAACACTTTAATGGGATGTGATGATAAGAGAGATAATGCGATAAAAGCAAAAAAATGTTTAATCGAGACAACAATAGACGTACTATCACAGATTAAATAGAAATATTTGTACTCATTTTAATTTATAACTCCATATAATAATAATAATTTCTTTCTATCCTGTAATATTTTTTTAATTAGAATAATACCAGTTGAATAATATTATACCCGTTCACTCTATATGGCAACATTATTAGAAATCACAGTATGATTGTAAATACATTAAAGCAAGTGATTGCCACCTCGTGGACAGTTACCATGTACTCAGATTCGTCAAATTGAAATAATTTGTAAAAATGTGCTTATTTAAGATGCCAATTGTAAAATCTTCAACAAAAGCTAAGCGCATTTTTAGTGCACTAATCGTATCTATATGTCCTTCGACAATCTTAATTCATTTGTGTAATAAATTTAAAAAACATTAACGCTGCACATGTTGGCGTCAGAAAGTGACAAATTTGTACCAAAACAGAAGAATCGGTCTACTGATCATAAAAGTCAAATTAAATACTGTTACGACACTGAAGGAAATAGACGACTCACGTACATACCAGTACCTTTTAGGTCATCTATTATCTTGTAAATATAATATCTGAAATTTTGAATGTAACAAAAATGTTTGGTTTGGAAAATCACTCTGTAAAAGTTGCTTTAACTGAAAAATGTTTAAGTACCTAGTAAGAAGTTTGACACAAAACCAATACCATATACAATTTAAATTTGAAAAAATAAAATTTCTTCTGTTTATACGTTTTAAAACGTAAAATTTTAATTTTTTAAATAATTATTGTTTGACACAATAATTAAAAAGTCATGACTGATGCAATTAACAATATAAGTTGCGCTTTAAATTAGTTGAACTCTAAGAATATATTATACCATAAAGAGATAGATACTCTAATCCTTAAAAAAATGTTTTTATCATTTCAATTCAAGGAGGTCAAAATATTTTTCTTGGATTTTTCAGATAAATCTTTCTATTTCACTAACTTTCTCTAAGTTTTCAAGATTTTTTCGTTTCGATGTTTTTCCGCTTAGAATTTTTGAGACCGTACAACTTAGCGGTCAAAACGTCGGTAATCAAAAGTATTTATGGTGTTTTAATTTCAACCTACCAAATAACTATACTACCTTGCTCTTTTTTAATGCTGTTTTATTTTCATCTCTCCTAATGCTCTTCCAATAATGCATTCAATAATTTTTTGTTTTTAATATCATCCCGTTTTTTCTGCACGCACACCTTGAAAACATTCAATTTACATTTTTTTTATTTTTTCTTAATATTGGTTTGGTTATTTTACTCTAAATGAGTTTTGTAATGGTCCATTTAAATTATTTTTTTATTAATTTTTTCCCTTCTAAAATAAGAATGATTCCCTGATTTTTTGTTTAAATTAGTTACTGGCAGAAAAATAGAGAGTAAACATGAGAAAAAATTCAAAAAAGAGAAAAAAGTTAACTTGGTTCATTTTCAAGAGGCACAATAATAATGAACTCTGTGTGTAACAATCAGAGTATGGATTAAGTAGCTCACTGAGTGTCCCAAGTCTGGGTAAAAGAGTGGAGTTTATGGAGAAGCTAGTAACCTACCCATTGTAATAGAAAAATACTTATAAAACAACTACGGGGTTATCTTAAAATAAATTAAATTTTGCCCCTTGCGCAATCTGGTTTTAAAAGGTTATAGTTGTACCGCTGCTCTATTAAATATTGTAGATGATGTAGTTACTGCTACTGACAAAAGTAAACTTACACTATTAGTATCATTAGACTACTCCAAAGCATTTGGCACAATTAATCATGAAATTCTAATAGCTATATTACATTACGTTGGACTGTCCAATGATACAGTATCAATGCTGGAGAATTACCTTACAGATCGTTTTCAAGCAGTCAGTTTGAAAGGGATGTATCTGATTTTCTGAGAATAACTTCAGGAGTACCGCAGGAGTTTATTTTAGGTCCAATTCTGTTTAGTATTTATATATTCACTTTTCCATTAGTTTTGCAAAATTGTACGTCCCATTTTACATGTTTTTTGATTAGAATAATAAAATGGTAGAATAAAAGAAATTAGCTGACATTTCTAAACAACACGAACTTAAACTAAATCCAAACAAATTTGAGGTCAAGTTGTTTGGTAGAAAAATTGACAGTAAACGGGCAGGGGCAATATTCATATTGATGGTGATATCTTGCCTACTGTGTAGAACCTCAAAAATTTATTGCATAACAAGATATAATGACATACCTGCAACTTTCAAGCATTTATCGCATGTGCAGTTTCGATTACATCTAAAACGACATCTTTTTCAATTTTAAAATTAAAATATAAATATTAAACTCCAGACCTGTTTCTGGTTTTTTCATTTTACTTATAATGCAGCCTATTATGTGTGCAGTTTACTTGTGAGGACGATTTCAATCTTAGATTTAAGTTTAAACTTTAGTTTTAGTTACCATTGTTTTTTAATGTGTTTTATCTCTTTTTCCTTTTGCTTGCATTAAACGAAATTTATTTGTTCTGTTTTATATTATGTTAAATGGGTTAAGTGAAGAGCAGCTTGCTCAGAAATGAGCGAACTGAACGTCGCCCATTACAATATTATACGTTCTTTTCTATAATTTTTTAGTTTTGGGAAAAATAAAGTCTATTATATAAACCTATACGTGACAACCCAGCAAAGATTATTAAATTTTCTAATGGATGAAGATTATACATTGACGTTCCCAGGAAACCATTATTAATACCAATCATGATTGGAACAAAAATCAAACATCGGAATAGGAAGGAATTAGACTATTAAGAATAGCATGTTTAAAAATCAGAACATAGGCTAGACAAGATCAATAAATAATCATAGAAACAAATTTGAAAAAATATATCGAAAACCAAAAAAAAGAAAGAAAAGGATGATCCAAATACCAGAACTGCTTGCTCATATGTAGTGAAAAAAACAAAGAAAATTTTGCCAGGTAAGGGGTTGGCTGGTTATTGTATCAAAAATTTGGAAAAATGTTGAAGAGATACTATAAAAAAAAATTATAAAATACTAACGGCCGGTTCCACCAACACGATTTTAAGTTAAGCAATGCTTAAAACCTGTCTTTAACCATGGCCTAAGTTTAAGTCGGGTTGGTAGAACCGACCATAAAAGTCCTATTAGATATGGAAAACATGAAAGCGACAACATAGACATAGAATAATACGAAGGTAGTATAGGAGACAATGAGAGAAGCACACCTAAAGAAATTAAAAAACAGGAAAGCACCGGGACCAGGCAAGATAACCAATGAGCTAATCAAACATGGCGGAGGAGCACTTATCGATAATCTACCAAACTTTTCAACAAGATTATAAAAACACAGGCAACTACCAGATGAGTGGACAGACCCATTTATAATAAATCGGACACAAAAGATCCGATAATTGAAAGCGCTATTGTAGGTTGAAATACCTGCTTAGATACCCATCATTGACCTCACTAAGGCTTTCAATCGGGTAAAACTAAATGCGTCTCGAACATACTTTAAGAAGAAATAACCAACAGCAGTTAATACAAACAATAATCAAAAAGGTATCCAGTTTCGAATATTTATATTGGGAAAGCTAAAGGAAAAAGTGAAAAAACACGCCAACAAGGCAGCACGAGTGTCAGAATTTCTGCGAGGTATAGTATGAAAAATAACAACATAAAACTAAAAAATCTAAGAATATATAAAAGCGTGAAAACTCATACTAACGTAACCTATAGAGATCAGGGTAGATACCACATAATCAAAGAGAACAGAACGACGGAAATGAAGATACTAAAAGCAATCTCATGAAAAACACTCAGAGATAGCATACCAAACAATGAAATTAGAGAACACTGTAAAGTTAGAGATATAGTCATACGACCTTGACAAAGAAGATGCAAATGGAAACAACATGTTAGTAGAATGAGAGAGGAACGAATAGCCCGACTAGTTTGAGAAGGAAGACCACCAGATTATTGTATCAATGTCAAACGGCAACACTTCGAATCAAGGCATAATGAACATGCCACACTCCTGACATAAAAATAAGAAGATGAATAATGTTTTGATATATGCCAATAAATGTAAATAAACTTTGAAGTAAATGCTTTGCCAAGACGAACCAATCCACAATTGCACACGGTTTTGTCACCACACTGTACAGGTTTATACTGATCTTCTGGGGCACCATACATAACACTTACATCATAATACAATATTTAAAATATACCATACGATTAAATAAATGTAAAGAATTTTTAAGCGTTCAATTGCTCTTTCTAGTTTTCGTTTTGAAATAGGCGTATTTTATTAGAGTTGCATTGTATGTTACCTTCGTTTTGGTATAGACCTATTTTATAAGGGTTTTACTATAAATTGTTTTTTTTTAATTCTATAAATGATGTTTATAATTTAATATCCAAAAATCCACCCAAGGTTAAAGATGTTATTTTTATTTCGGTCTTTTCATTTCTCATATTTTTTATAAGCTGATTTCTGAGTATGGAGATATTTAGGTTTTACATAAAACGTATCACGAAGTTGTTTTTCTTATTCAGTAGACCTTTATAGAATTGTTATCTTTGCTGATCCAGTTTGTTACCCATGCAGTAATCGGTTTGAAATATTGCATCGTATTCTTTTCCGTTTTGTCTTTCTTGAATTCATTTGTGTATTGCATTTCAATTTTTTTTAAGAGAAATCGATTGTTATGGGTGTCACGTGTTGAGTGGAGGTCGTTGGTTGTCGTCGCTATTTAGTCTTAGAGCTCGTTTAGTACTGAATGTGTGGTTTCTAAAATGAGGTTTTGGTAGGGTAGGTACCCTAAATTTCACAAGTCAAGTTTCTTCATATTTGGAAAATATTCTAACGTTTGTCAGGATATTTTAGGTAATGACCATTTTTTTGTCTAAATTTGGCAGATTTTCCAGTAACGTCTCCTATTGGTTGAATTGTAATTAAAAAGAAATGAATTTGACAATCAATTTTTATAACGAGTCTGGAAAAAACTATTCTAAACATAGACGAGTCCTTCTCAGGGCATTCTTAAAAGTTTTATCGTTATATATGATATTTGATGCATCATGAATGTGCTTCCTACGACCCAGTGCGTTTATTGCATAGTAAGAAATACGTTTTTTAATTTAATTTAAGGCAAAGATAAAATTTGTGTAACTTTAATTACATTTCAACTTCATATATCTGTATTTGATTATGAAATTTAAATAATGTAGCGTAGGTAACAGTACATCTACGATTTTGTTTTCTTTTGAGAATGTTTTCTAATAAAAATCTTTGTCATTAATGTTATCCTGTATAAATCTTGTTTGTTTTCAATGCAATAAATTTTATATTGTGGAGAAGCCTTTGTTTTTATAGCTTTCTCGTAATTTTGTGCAAATGTTTTAGTTTGCACGGTATTCCTTTGCAAGAACCAAGAACGGCTTGAAATTGTCGTGACCTTGGTTGGCGCCCTCCCAAATTAGACAAATTTTATCGATTGATTATTGAAATTTTAGCTGTATTTAAGTTTCAATAATTTCACGAAAGCAAGTTTTTCTGCAACCCACTCCGCCCCTTGAGCTATTTATGTTACGTTTTCCAATAAAAAATTTTTGTTAACGGCATGTAACACTAGATACCAAAATTTCCACCAACAATAGAGAAATAAAGAAGTAGTAAAAACCCTAATGGAGTACAAAATTGATAAATGCTTTTCAATTACAACAGTTTTATTCTAAACCTATCAAATTTTAGCGTAGTGCAATAATAAATGCCAAAAAAATGAATAGGTTTGTGGACATTAAATTAAAAAACAGCTTGTGTCTATTATCTCTTCAAAAGTACTTTAAGGAGAAAATATTAATTTGAAAACATCACGTTTTCTCAACATTTAAATATAAAATGTTTGCCAGCATTTATTTAGAAGAAAAGAAATTGATTTTACTTCTCATTCATACATAAACCTTTATTTTTTTTATGGTCGTATGCCACAACACAGCTTAAACAAGTAAACTTAAACTATGCTTCAAAAAAATTGTTAAGATCATGGCCAAAAAATCATAGTTAAAACCATAGTGCATACAGACATTAGACAGCAAACTAAAGTATTTATTTGCAAAATACAACCCTAGTAAAAAAAACTTAAATTTATTTACCTTGCGTTTTTGAAAATCTTTTCCAATTATAGGAACGCAATTTCATTTTTCTTTTGAGGCATATTTCTGTTGCTTGATTCACTAAACAATAAGCACCGCAACCAACAAAAACTACAATTAAACTACAATAGCAAATCGTTCACAATTAAAGCATTTCCAGTTTTGTAGAGATAAAATTATTGATTTTAGGAGGTTGATCTTATCATAAACGTTATGTAATTTCCTCCAAATGCACTGTCATTTATTATTAAAATTTGCTTACCATTACAAAAGCATCGTAAAAAATAAATAAATAAAAAGTTCTCATCTCACCATTAATAGTTATTTGTTATACCAAGGTTGCGAATACATTTTAGAAATAGAAAAACGGAGAAAACATTTTGTGGTGAGGGGGTTTGATGAAGAGGTGAAAAAAATACAAAAACAACTAGTGGAAAGAATAGGAGTGGAAATAAAAACAAAAGAAACGGTAGAAACAAAAAGGAGTAGTAATTGTAAAATTCAGTAAAGTGGACTACAAATTGGAAATTTTAAAGAATAAAGCAAAGTCGAAAGGAACCACAATATTTATAGATGAGGATATGTCAAAGAAAGAAAGAGGTGTGTGCAGATGAAAATAAAAGAAGAAGTAAAAATATTACAACGAGATGGAAAGAAAGTAAAAATAGGGTTTGGAAAAATGTGGATAGAACGTGGAGAAAGAAGCTGGATAGCAAATAGAAAACAGAACAAAAAAGTTGAATTCAAAAAACTAAAAAAGAAATGAGGGAGGGATAATGAAGTATGGGAGGGAATTGAAATGAGAGGATAAAGTACAAATAAAAATAAGGTTAAAAATAAAATAGAATTTTGGAATATAAGAAGAATAAAAAATAAACGCAAAGATTTTTGGAATTACATAAGCGGTTTATAATGGTGGGATTGGGAACAGAATGAGTGAAAAGAATGCCGGATGTTTGAATAGGATATACAATTCGCCGAAAGAACAGGTAAAAAAGACATGGCTAGACGAGGAATAATAACAAGAGTAAGCAAAGAGGAAAAAATAATTAGAAAAAAAATATGAATAGGTTAATGGAAACTAGGGTAAAGACTGAAAAGGGAAAAAAGGTTTGAAATAAAAACTGTATACGGTAAAAAATGGGAAGTACCAAAGCCACGAATACATTTTACGTTATCCGAAAGGGAACTTATAGCTGAGGTCACTTGCGATATATCCCCGAGGTCACTAACATATTTATGGCCTCTAAAGAATATTTTTAAGACCGTTAGAACGGACACTTTAAAAATACTTCAAGTTTTCAAATGTTGTTCTACGTATTGTCTGTGTAATTTTTTAATAGTTTTTTCTTTATTGACCTTTTTAATTGATTTTTTTAGATTTAAATACTGAATTGCAGTGTTTTGAAATGACTACCATTTATAAATTTGTTTAAACTGCCTGTTTGTGAACTAGTGTCATTTAGATTTGGGTCAAAAGGCCGCTGTTGATTACCACTTCTTCTTTATCTAAGACCCACAGAGAAGTCAGTGGTAGCTAAACATGTGCTTAACAGTGATGAATCACATAGACTCTCCGAAACCACCAAGTTGTTAGCAACAATTAACGGTTATCACAACAGATTAGTTAGAGAGACTATCAAGATCTATAAACGCTAAAAAGTTCAACTGAAGGAAGAACTCTGAAGCTCACCCAGATCTGGAATACGATCTTCAAACACTACATCTAACAACGGAGGTGGAAGGACTTCTGAAGACCTGTGAAGATGACTACTAGCAAAACGTTAGGAAAAATTTTAAATCAACGACAATCTTTAGACCCGAATCTACACGATACTAGTTGCTATCACTTATTATTGTTTTCTCACTTTAGCAAACTCGTTGATAGATTATAGGCACGCAAACTAAATCGTGTTGCAAATGCTGTTTTGCAAAAATCATATGTTTGCTATAGGGTATTATTGCGTACAATTGCAGAAGAAATAACGTTTATTAGTCGATAAACACTAATATCCTCTAGGTCTTGTTTGAGAACATATTATAAACTTATTACAAAAAATTTAATTTTTTAAATAGAAATAAAATAGCTGACTGTCCAAAATGTAACTGTATTTCATTTAATCTTTCAAGGACGACGTTACATACACTTTTAGTATGTTTAAATAGGTCCTTATTTAAAAGAAGATGTTGTGTTCTTCTTTAATTAATGCAAAAACTTAAATTAACTAACATGAAACGTATAGTCTTGTTTCTACATTACGTTTACTCAGTTTTCGGCCGTGTTACAATAGCACTAGAGACCACTAGAAACCACTAGATGTTGCAAAACATATTGGTTGTATATGATGTGCTCTCCTGTATGGAATATAATTGAACGCACGCATTTGTAGAATAGTAAACTCACACTGAGTTCTCTCGCCCTGAAGAGTCGCAAACGGACGAAACAGCTGTCGAGTGATTTTCGGTGTTTGTTTGCTATTGTACAATCTGTTGTGAACTTACAGCAGGCAATTCGAGCTTGTTATTTATGCCAACATTTAGTTGGCTACTTATATAAATGTTTTCATTATTTACTTCTTCTTGAAGTCGCATATCCGTTACCGGATGTTGCGCACCCTCGCATGTATATGTGTTGTGCGTGACAGTAGACACATATACATGGGACCTACAGTTTAACGCCGATTCGAACGGCTTGTTGAGAGGTTTACTAGGCAAGTATACTCTTACTGGTTTGCCATTGCCTTGCGAGAGAGTACGGCCGAAAAATTCGATTATTATTTACTAGTAGGTAATAATGATTATAGAATAGTTGTCCACAAGTAGAATACTGTACTAAAGACCAAAAGCGTAACAAGAGGGCGGATTAGGTCCGCTACTGGTTGTAAAGAATTTGTACAAGAAGAAGAAGAAAAAGAAATAATAAAAAATATTGACCAATACAAGAAAAAAGCTGATTGGAAGTGAATCAATAATAATAAGATTCTAAACTAGTAGTGGAAAATAGTATATTATACAGATATGTAACAAGGACAATAATGGCAATGACTCGGAAGTAGTTTAATAAACTGAATTTTTCAATGAAAAACCTACTGACCGATCAAAAAGTAAAAGTGGGAGAAACTTACGAATCCAGAATAATATTTTCAACAACCGCTAAAACCTCAAAGAAATAAAACTCAAGTGTGGAAATAAACTAAATTTAAGTCAACATTGATTCGTTCTAAACAAAACGGTCAATCTTGGCAAAGTTGTGTAAATACTTTAAGCCAAAAGATGTTCTTTTGTCTGGGGAAAGAATGGTAGGGGAAACTCCAGGTTCCGTCCAAATTCTACAAAGATAACATAAACAAAACATGTATCAAAATAATAAATGTATATTGTAGGAAACCGTTCAGTAGTACGAGAATAAACTCAGTCCAAATTTAAATACAAAAAAATACAATTATTAGAATGTAAAAGTAAATGAAGAACATTGATGAAAACAGATACGTGTTCATTAGCAAAAAATACTTGCAACAGGTTGCAACGAACTTTGCCAAACCAAAGAAATAGAGTAACGCTAAAACTTACCCTAAATACCAATTGGAACGGTACTGGAAATAGTTAAAAAAATTCGCCAAATGTATGCAAGATACCCTCCACGAAACGTTACAGTATTTCACGAAATATGTAGAAACTAGACACGATCGCAAAATTTAGGGTATATACTCTACCAAAACTTCATATCGAAAACCACATTACTTTCACTACTAAGCGAGCTTTCTGATTAAAGAAAGACGTTGACCAACCACCTCCACTCAACACGCGACGCCCATAAAAATTGATCTCACTAAAATTTAAACGCAATACACAACTAGAAATTGAAGACAGACTTAAAAGTAAAAGAATAAGATACCATATCTCGAACCGACTATTGTGTGGGTAACAAACTGAATCAGCAAAAATATCAACTATATAAAGGCAAATAAATAGTCTAGTAAATAAGTAAAACAACATTATGACAACATTCACGTACTCAGAAATATCTTACACAAAATATAAGAAATGATAAGACCGAAATAAAAATCGTTTATTTATTTATTCGTATGGTACATTATACAAATATTGTATTGTAATGTAAGTGTTATCTATGGTGCCCCAGAAGATCAGTATAAATCTGTATAGTGTGGTGACGTTGGCACATCGTTAACTTAAAGATTCCTGACAAAACCTTAAAAAGCAAGAGAAATAATCCCTCAAAATACTCTTTTTATTTTTTTGGTGTGGTGGTGTTGGGCATCGTTAACTTTAAGTAGCATCCTGACAAAACCTTAACAAGCAAGAGAAATAATGTACGTGATGGAATTCACATTTAAAAGAAAACACTTTAATTAAATTATAAGTTTTCTTTATAGAATACAGTACATCCTTAATAAAATACGTCTATCCTAAATCGAAGGTATCTACTGTCGCCCAATTCCGGGATTAAACAGCAATAATTATAGTTTTGCATCAAATAACAACACTCACATACATAAACTTAAGTACACATAAATACAGCTTCTGCGTGAGTTTATAGAAATGCTGGTAATACAAACACCCTATTTATTGCTTTATTCTAAAAATTAAATTATTAACAATTTTAAAATACCCAAAATTAATATCAAAATCAAACATCAGAATAGAGAACAATAAATAAACGGTGCAAACAGTTTCTTCTACAAACGAAGAAACACACGTGATCAAAGTATTTATAACGTGTAATTGAATACAAAATAGGTTCCGTTGCAATGCACACTAACATCATAACAATTACAAAAAAATATTAACACCAGCCGAAAATAAACGTGCATTTTGTCAAATTAAAAGAAGTTGAAAAATTCACTCGCAACCCCCACATTTCGTACCTTTTCCCTTGTCCCTAATTCCTAAACCGGCATTACCAACCTATTTTAAAACGAGTTAATGTATTCGGTTCACCATCTCTATACAGCTTATCGCGGGTCTATATCATAACGGCCATTGATCATAACGGTCATACCACCCTTATTACAACGGCCACTTTAGAAGCTGATCATAACGGTCACCTTGATCACAAAGGCCAAGTATACAAGTTTATCATAACAATCACCGTAATCACAACCGGGAAAAAAGCCTAACAGCGATGACCAGAAATAGTGAAGGTGTACTACATAGCCAACAGAGTTTAAGAGCGCGCCGTCACGAGAGTGGGAGAAGAAAGTGTACTTAACGACGACTAGATGACAGTAACAAGCATAATAATCTAAATTGTCAAAACATTTACCAAAAATACTATTGATTTATTTTTAAAATGTTTGCAACTTCTGAATAACAGATGGCACTTTCAAAACATTTTAAAACATGAGAATAAATTTTGCACATTTTACTTATCAATTGAATAAATAATTCAAAAATATATACATACACAACAGACTGTATCAATAATTAGCTATATTAATTGATTTCCTTTTACATATTTAGTTTCAAATCAACAAGTCTAATAAATATTTATCAGGATCGTCGCGTCGTCAAATTAACGTATCAAATATCTCAATTTGTAATTCTATTTATAATTTGTAGAATCTTAAAATTTAACAGATTGCATTTATCCCAAAGACTGCCAAATATTCATTAGCATCAGATTCAAACTTGTACACATGTTTGTTATCGCGGTATTCCTTTGTCGACTTTGTCGGTAAATTTATTTATCTACGTTTACAACGAATATTTCGATAACACCAGCTTTTGATGGTGTAAGTAACATTAGTCCAGGAAATGAAGCACAAAATAAGGCAAATCAAATTCTTTCAATTCAATTCAATTCAATATTTATTTTGTCTTAAACAAAAGATTCAGTTATTCCCTTTACAATATCAAAAAAAAATAAAAAACAACATAATATTTCATTAAATTATAACTCAACTAATTCCTGTTTCCTTCTTCACCCCCCTCCTCTTCTCTAAACTTTCAGTATTTTTTTTTCCTCTCCTCCATCCCTTTCCTCCTCTCA
Organism: Abscondita cerata; assembly: GCA_030710515.1. NCBI lineage: Eukaryota > Metazoa > Arthropoda > Insecta > Coleoptera > Lampyridae > Abscondita > Abscondita cerata. The sequence continues at coordinate 287,241 of JALBCR010000286.1, forward strand.
ACACTTCCCTCATCCATTGTTTTCTTCCCCTTTCTCTCCTAGTAGTAACTTCCATTTCTTTTCCTCATGTGTTGTTTCCTGCATCCCTCTTTTATATGTATTATATTTTTCCATTCATCCCCACACAACCTGCATACTCTCTCCTCATCACTCATCCAATATTTATTTTCATTTTCTTCATTACCCATTCTGAACCTTGCAATCATTCTTATTTCATTCATTCCTTTTTCTTCTGTTATGTACCTTGGTGTCTTGTCTGTCATTATTTTTATGTATTTCTCGTTATATTTTCCTTTCTTTATTTTTGCCGTTCTTTCCTGCTTCTGAGTATCTTTATCTCTTGCAATTATTTCCTCTTCCATCTTTCTCCCCCTCTCTTAATCTCTTTATCTCTTCTCTCGCGTATCCCACTCTTTCATAGTATTTTCTTCTTTCTTCTTCCCCATATTTTACCTTCTGTGCCTCGATCTCTTTCCAACATTCATAAAGTATTTCATTTTCCTTCCTACTTCTCATTTTTCTTCATACCTTACTGCAATTCTTCCTGCTTGTATTCTTATTTTTTCTATTTCTAGCTCTTCTTCCACTATATACCACGGTGTCTCCTTTTCTAGTCCTAACGTCCACCTCCAGTATTTCTCCTGTATCTTCTCCAGCTCTTGCCATTCCCTCCAACCCCAAATCTCCGCTCCATACAGTACCACACTTCTTACCAACTTTTCAAACATCCATCTCCTTTTTCTATATCTTTACCAAATATCCTTTCCCTAACCCCATACTTGTCCTACTATTCTATTTCCTTTCATTTTCATCTCTTTTATATGGTCTCCATCTTTGTTATCATATCTGATGTGGTAATCTAAGTATCTATACTTGTCTACTGTCTCTACCTCCTCCTCCCCACCACCATTTCACTTCCTTTCTTCTTCCTTTTCTTTTTTAAATTTCATAATTTTTGTTTTCCGACATTTGCTGCTAGTTTTTATTTTCTAGGTATTTCTTCATAAATTTAACTACTCCTCTCATCTCTTCTTTATTTCTCGCTATTGCCACAATGTCATCCGCATATGCTAAAACCCATATCTTTTACTTTCCTACTACTATTTCCTCCTCAAGATCACTAATGTATATCGAGAATAAGATTGGGCTTAGCGAACATCTCTGTTTTAGTCCTTTCTTCCTTTTTTGCTAACTCTTTATTCATTATGTGCTTTAATATGTATATATTGTCTATTGTTCCTCTTCCTTTTCTAAATCCTGCTTGCCAATTCGGTATTATATTCTTTTCTTCTATTTCTTTTCCAATTTTTTCTAACTATTTCCGCATATATCTTATAGCCTGCATTCATTATACTTACTCCTCTATAGTTGTTCACTTTCTTCCTATCTCCCCTTGTAAATTGGGTATATTATTGCCTCTCTCCATTTTTCTAGAAACTCTTCTCCTTTCCATATTCTCTCAAATACTTTTCTTACTTTTCTCTTATTCCTTCTCCGATGTACCTCCATAGTTCTCCTTGTATTCCATCCGTCCCTTCTGCTTTTCCTTTTTTACTTTATTTATTGCTCTTTCCATTTCTTCTTTTCCTATTCCACTCTCTCTGTGTCTTATCCCTTTTTTTCCAACTTCTTCATTTCTTGCTTTTTTTCACTCTCTCCTACTAACTTCTTACAGTGTTCTTCCCATTTTTCCCCATCTATATTTGCTTCTATCCTTCCTCCTTTTTCCTCTTTTTTATTAATGAATTCCCATACCTGTCCTTCATTTTTTATTTCTCTAATTTTTATCTCGGTTTGTTTTTTATGTTCTTCTTTTTATTTTTGCACATATTTCCTTAAAATTTACTATTAACCTTTTGTATTCATATATTTCTATCTTTTCCTTTTTCCATTTTCTTCTTCCTTTTCTTAATTCTTTTTCCCCTTCTCGCATTCTCCGTTCCACCAATCTTTTCTTTTCCTTAATTCTTGTTTTCTTAATCTATACTTTCTCTTCTCTGTTGCCATTTCCATCCTGACTGTAATTCTCTCCATCTCTTCCTTCACCTCTCCTTTAGTATTTACTTCCTCTTCCATTTCTCTTTATATCTTTTTATACTCTCTTCAGTCCATACTTTCTTTTCTCTCCATACCTCTTCTTGTTCTTGTACCTCTTTCTCTCCCTCTTACATCGTGACTACTTCTAGCGGCTGGATGGTCCGATTCTATCTCCTCTCCTATTCTTAGTGTTTCTATGTCCTCCTTACTTTTTGTTTATAATCACATAATCTATTACTGACTGGCTTCTTTCTCCTACATATGTAAATTTCCATTTTCCTTCTTCTTCCAAATTTCCGTTCATTATTGTTCAACCTCTCTCTTCACATAGTTCTATCACAATTTTTCCTTGTCCGTTTATTTTCTTATCCATTGATATCCTATTTCTTATCTCTCCATTTACCATTATTCCTCCCTCCTCTCCTATCCTAGCATTCAAATCTCCTTCTATAATCAACTTGCCTTCATCCCTTTCTTCTATTGCCTTTTCTATAATTGCTTTCGTTGTGTCCATTTTCTTTCCATATATCGTAAACATATTATATTTTTCCCCTTTTTCCGTCTTTACATTTCTTTCCATATCAATTTCATTTAGTCATCGTCTTGTTTTCTTTTTGTTACTTCTCTAAACCTTCCCTTTTCTTTTCTCTTCTCCTCCTCTTTCCCTGGTGATCTTTTTATTTTATTATTTCTTCTAAATAACCTATACAGTTCTTCTTCCTGTCTTCTTTTTTTGTGTCTGTATTCGACCCTTCTGATTCCGACATTTTGATAAATTATATAATGATATCTTTTAGATTGAATAAACTCCGCTTTAAAACTAACACATAAATTCACACCTTTCTTTCTAAACTGCTTCGAATTTCTTACCGTAATTGATTATTTGTTATTGAACGTACACTTAACTAATTAATATATCTTAATACAAAACCATTAAAAAAAATTAAATTTTTTAAAAACAAAAAAACCAAAAAAAACGTTAACTTAAATACGTTTTATCACTTTCTGTTTATATTTTCCTTCACACTTATCACTGTCACACTCTTTTTTTTTTTTTTCCATATCGTAATTCGATACATTCTCTCATTAAAACTTAACAAAGAACGCTTCCTTTATTTTAGTTAATTTACTTTTTTTTCAGCGAATTAAGTCACTTCCTTTCTTCGCGAACCGAATCCATTCTTTCAAAATGTACCGATTTGCATGAAAATTATGGATTACATTTAACGTCCACTCTAAAATCTATATGTCAACGGGCGCTTTTTATTTTTTATGGGTAAAACTACCGCAAAATGCCAAAACCTATAATTGTAAAACCAGTGAGTAGTAGAACTTAAAGTGAGTAAAATTTTGTTTAAATAATGTTGAATAATAATTATTTTATGCTATGAAACATTATTACAAAATATTTCAACCTTTAAAAATTAACCCCCAATTGTTTACCCTAAGAAATTAATAAGTCATCATAAAATAAAGCTTAGGCTGGTTTCATACTGATGCGCTTTTCGGACACAAAATTTTAATTTTACTTTGTAACTTTTTAACCCTTAAAACTACCCTTATAACATTACTTTAATAGATTTAAATAGAAAAAAATACATACAATTATGTGCAAAAATTTATTTATACAAGACCATACAGGGTGTAAATAAATAAGTACGAAAAATGTAAGTAGTGATTACAAAATTTATAATTAGCAAAAAGGATTAAATCATTAAATAAATATTTTGTAAAATTTTCGTATAGTTCAAGAGGGAGAAAAAGTCACCCCTAAAATTTGATTTTTTTTAATGTTTTTTCTGTTTCATATTTTATTATTTAAAATAAAGCTGTTACCTACTCAAATTTTCGAATTTTTGAAATATTTAGAAAAATATTGATTTTACACGTTTTCTGTTCAAATAAAAGTTTTTTGTAATTCAATTATACACAACTTTTGTTTAAACTATTTTTTGATCCGATAAGTAATTACTGAGATATAACAGTCATGTGATAATAATTGTTGTAACAATATGTCCAACAATATTAATTTTACAAAAAAGTTAAAGGAAAAAGTTGTTGGAAATTTTACTTTCTATAGCTTTCGTTTGAACGATTTTTTTTTAAAACACATTTTTATTTTCGTGTGGAATTATACGGTAAACGCTTGCTTTTTATTTAAAAAAGTTTTTTAAATATTTTAAAAAGAAGCAAGAATTTTTTCGACAAATTCATATTTTTCTCGGACGAACAAAAGTTAATTGTTAACAAGAGGTAACTCCATTTATACTGCACAGCAATTATTAAAAAAAATAATTCATTATTTTTTTATAAGCTTTTAATTTTACTCTCTGCAATTTTTTTCGATAAAATAAATACTTTTCAAGTTATTCGCGAAAAACGGGTTTAAAACGTTGATTTTTGATGAAAAGTGATACCTTCAGTCGTGAGTAAAAGTGTATAGTGAATTTTGGTTTAGAATTAGATTCTTTATTGAATTTTGACCCAAAATAAAAAAAAAAATTCTACCTCCATGATGAGATGGCAACCGCTCCCAGGGTGAAAGCGCCCCTCGGAATAATATAGATTTTGTTTATTGAGCTATTTTCTACCTATTATCAAAATTTCAAGAAAGTCGATTTTTATTAATGAGCGAAGTTATAATTTTAAACTAGAAAAAAATATTTGTTGAAATATTCTAGTATCTAAAAATAACTCTCTGCAAAGCGGAAATAGTTATTTACGTAACATGTGCGGAAGCAGATTGTTTACTCACAAGTTGCGTATGCTATTTTTGCACGATTTTTTTCTATAATTGCATTTTCAATGTTATTATTGTTATACGCATATGCACATAATGTATACATTTGTCATCTAACATCTTTTATTTCAAGATTTACTTTGTTATATTACATTTACAGCAACTAAAATGTGCGTAAATTGCATTCTAGATAACGAACAATGTAAGTAAATTAACAAATTGTTCGTTAAAAGCTTCTAATGTGGAGAGTTTTTTTGGTAGTTTTTAAAACACATGTTCGAGATAACAGCATTTCGGTGCCTGCTTTACATGAGCTCTTGATTAGTTCATAGGTAAGGAGTGCAAAAACAAAATTTACAAGTTCATTAAACAAAAATACGAAAAAGTTTTAAGATAAAAAATTACCTGCTTATACCCCTATTATTTGTAAATTTTTTACATCACTGGTTAAAATCTATTTATAGCGAGTGACGAGCTGAACCGGAAAACATAACATTATGTATTTGGATATTTTTTTTCTTCTAATAAAATTGACGTTGATTTTAAGAATTAAAAAAATTCAAAAATAAAGTAAAGACCTATATTATTTTTCTCTTAATCTGTAAAAACAGATACACTAGGTTAATAGATACTCGTTACAAGTTCGCCTCGCATATAAACAGAGATATGAGTGAATCATCACTGTTATCAACGTTATAAAAAGCTCAATTCGGAGAAAATTAAATTTAAGTAAGTGAAAAGCGACACCTGTTTGGTAATAGCTGAACTGTTACACTCAAAATAGAAGCCATGACACAATTTGAAATTTAGTTTGTAGGTACACAATTTTCTCATATTCTCGAGAAATATTGCATATTTCTTTTTCAAACTTTAGATAATTAATAAAAATAATATATTGAAGGCAATAAACAAATATCAAATCGCTGTGATACAACTTTTTTTTGTAAATTACTACGTACTTTAGGAAAGGATTTACACGAATATATACGTGAAAATTTGTCATTTTCGTTAGTGGCATGTTCACAAAACATAGCAGTTTAATTTAAAGTGATATATTAATTATAATTTAAGATAATGAGAAAAATAGAAATGTTTGTTTTTTTAAAGTACCGCCATTTATTAGCTCTCACTATGTGCGGCGCGCTCTTAAATTAAAGCCTAGGAATATTCTCAGCATATTTGAGTAGCGTTTGTTTCTTTGTAATCATTTGCTTTTATTTATCACATGCTAATTATGAAACCGTAATTTAAAATAAATTATTTGTTATTATTATATGAGAAATTAATCTTATTAATTTGAATCGTAGCTTTGTCAACGGCAAACATTTTATGATAATTTAAAAAAACATTGAGAAAGACCAAATAATAAATTTATGAAAAATACGGGTAAAAATATTCCATATCTTTCCCAACAAAAATTGTTAGGTACTTATATTTTATTAATCTGAACAGTTGTTTTAAGGGCCTACATGAAAAAGTAATAATAGTTTGCTTTACAAACTATGTTCCGTTACTACGGGGTACTAAAATAGAAACAAAATTATTAACTAAGAATACTAATCATACGTGTCAATGCTTTTACACGAGATGTCGTAAGACACACATTTTGCTTATGTTCATTGCTCCACGAGAGTTTAAAGACCAACCGCCGTCTTGTACAGTTGTATACCGCACTTAAGTATACACCTCTGATGAGCTCATAATAAGAGCGAAATGCGGCATCAGGTGTTCTTTCGTTGCGTGTTATGCTTCTGTACAAGTTTTTACTTGGCTTTATCGACACACGTGCGTTTCAAGCATTAAAGCTGTTGCTTAGATAGCGATATGCACGTTAAACGCACACATGTCGTTACAATTAACTGTTGGCATTTTTCTTAGTTTATACTAATCATACGTGTCAATGCTTTTACACGAGATGTCGTAAGACACACATTTTGCTTAAAATTATTAACATTTTTTAAACCGCTTGAAATACTTCAGTGATATTTCAGTGACAGTTAGTAAAGGTAAATATCTATCAATGCAAAAATTAATTTTTATTTTAACCAGGCATCTAGATGTATTACAAAATTGTATTCAATAAATAACATTAATTCTCTTGGAAAATATTCAAACAAAACGGTTTTTATGACATTCCAAGAAAACAACTCAAGAAAGCTCTTATGTTTCAATTTGAATGGGGGAAATAAAAAATAAATTTTCTTTGCGAATCACGCCACTATTAGATACTCAGCCAATGTTAAACCTGAACTTTTGTTGACTCTCACTGCATACTAAAAATCACCAAAATTACTCAAACAATTTAAAAAATATTAATTGATTTGCAATTTTTTTTAAAACTTTATCCCTCCTTATTTTCCATACCTATTAGAGTTTTAATAAAATTTCTTTTGATCATTGAGTAATTTATTTCTACAACTTTGCCTTATGTTATGTTATATTAACTTATTATACCTACATAAAAACCCAATATCCAAGATGATGAATGATCACGATCTAATTAAGAGCGGTCGCGATCATCGCGGTTAGGCATCAACTTGTAAAGTTGGCAGTTGTGATCATGGTGGTCGTTATAATCAGCTTCTAAAGTGGCGGTTGTGATTATTGTTGTATGACGTTTTCCACTACTCTCGTCGGTGGGCGTTGTGATCAAGGTGATGGTTATGATAATGAGGACGAGTGGACGTTATGAACACGGTGGCCCTTATGATCAACATTTAAAAATGGCTGTTGTGATCATAGTGGTCGTTATGACCAACTGAAAGAGTGGTCGTTGTAAATGGCCAAATATTATTAGTGGCCGTTGTGATCAAGTTGGCCGTTATGAAAGAGCGTTATGTTCAATGGCTGTTGTGATCAGACCCCCTTATTGTTCTTTTGTTAGAGCATTGAATCCTCACACTTCCTCACTGGTCGGATGAGTTGGAAGTGGCTTATTTAACGATTACCAAAGCAAACTGCCGTACACTCAGGTACCTAAACAAACAAATCTGCAAAGCAGTGAGAAAGTAATGGAATCATATTAACTGCAATAAAAACGAAATATAGTGGAAAAATTTTACGAATTGATCCACAAAACTTTGGGCAGAAACATCATATTTCTTTCAGTATTATATGAGGACGTTTTGATAAAATAACGTAACAAAGAAAAATAAACTTTAAACCCAAATTATTATTATTTTGTTATTTTTTCTACAATTAGAAACACAATTTTCTTTCAACAATTTGTGAACTAAAATTAGAAAATAATTTATAGAAATCTGTAGATTCATCAACATTGGCAAAACGGCTATAGGCATTTTTTAACGCAACATACCGAATTCCTGCCTAAGTTGGCAAACCAACATTCATCTATCAAAATAAACACGTTTTAATTCACCACATGGTTATTCGATCGTTTCTTAACACAAAGCCCCAAAACGTTTTCCCAAAACGCGTAGAAGAGTAACTTTAGGATTACTTCGGCGAGCGTAATCCAAAGATGATTAAAGTCTTTGACGAATAAAGGGTTAACCTTTTTAATTAATTAATTTAAATCCTAAGCATTCAGTCACGCGATGGGGTTGAAACTCAATCATTAAAACCGTATCAGTCACGGATCGTTTTTGTGGCTCGATTGGTAGAGAATCCCAATTACGAGGTTAATTTTTAATCGCACGTAATTGTACATTACATCATTCTGTCACACTTCAACCTTTTTCATGCAAATAATATTCAATTCTGAACCACTTTCACAAAGGAAACGCTTACACGTGCCACAACAAAAAAAGTCATTAAACTGATGACAGACTATCGCTGCTACCTTGTTGTAAAGAAGAAAGTTTCAATTCAGTTATATAAAATCCTTTGGCAGTCCTTTGGTCCATATTAATAGGACCTTGTTCTTATCTTGGATTACTGTTGTATGTTTATCTTCAGTAAATTGTTCATTACACCAATTTTTTGATTTATCACAACCTAGTAGTATATTTTTCCACTGTTCTGGCTCATTCTACCATCAAACCCATTTTGGGTTACAACTTTGATGCAATAAATCAGCAGGACTTAAGGTACCTTGATTTTCAGTTAATCGTCTAATTTCCTTTGCCTTGTTACAGACAAAACAATTCCACGGTTCTTTCCTCTCAATTAAAAAAAAATAATATCTACATCTTTCCAGGCGCAGCTCTTAACAACAGTTGAATACAGCCACAAATCTTCCAAGTCTAGAAATAATAAGTTTTGCTAAGAGGAGTAACTCTTGAATTGGCTACGACATTGCTGATCTTTATTTGTTTTTGGTTAATTTGCTGCAGACATCTGAAAAAAGTGTGATATTTCCCTATCACAAGACGATGCCCTTTTGGTTTCTTTAAATTGCTCTAGAATAGTAATAGTTGTACCTAGTAACCAACCTGTAAATAGCTGTACTTAAAATTAATCTTTTGGAAATCAGTTGTTAATGAACGCATTATTCATAAATGTAATCCTAAAACCACAACCTAAAACATTATTAAGAGAACTACTACGTTCCCACTCTCTAAGTTTCATATAACGATATGTCATATCGTTGTGAGTAAAACCAACTCTTCTGTTTCGTCTAGACTATCCAGACTGGTTAAGCAGCTGTGCACGTAAAAACTATTTCAAAGATATGTTATAAATTTTATGATTTTGGGTTTGTCCTTATACCTAGCTTGTTGTAAATAAAAATTAAATAAAAAGATCTTTTTCCTGCCGGGCTCCCCCAAGCCTAGGTCTTTTCTTTCGTAGAAAAAACCACCTACAACTTGACATATCATCTTTAATGACGTGCCTATGTAGAAGCGAATTGGCCCTATTTGTTTCATTAACAGGTACATACTTGATAATTCTTCAATTCATTTACTCTTGAGAAAACAGTTGGTTTGTTTACATGAGACGGTTTTGAAAATTGCAACCGCTTTAATTCCTGCAGGTATACAATCTATCTCTATGTTTTATGCAATTTTTGTAATAATGTACTTTTTTTGTAAAATAGAGCTGATTAGACCACTAATTTCTTTATAGTGGTTTCCATTATGTATCACTGCTAACCAATGGAGTGCTATCCTTGGCGTGATTTGTAGTACACATCTTCGCAGACAATGGAAAGTGAAATTTCTTACAAATAACGCTTTGAGGTTGAATTTTGAACAATTTCAAACAACAATAGCAAACGTACGTGTTTCTGTCAACTTTTTTTCGCTCCGTAACTGGCATTTTCGAAGCTTTCACATTGCAATCATATCAAAAAAAAAATGTACCAAGAATCCTTGATTTATCAGATTTGCCCCAGCATGTAGAGTATCCTTTAGTAAGGTAAACAGTGGCAACTGAATCTTGTCGTATAGTTGATCAAAAGGTTTAGTCCAATCAGCTAGAAGTTTTGCCTGTGAAGTTTTAGAAGAGTTTTGAAAAACAGTTTTTCAATATTTCTCTTCCGACTCACTTTACACTTTTGAATGCATTTTGCTTCAGTAGTTAGAAATCATATTTAAAGAACCAGTATGTTGTTGGAAAGACCGTACATTATGGTTTTAAGTTTTCTCAAACTCCATTTGTTCACTAAAAAGTAGAGCTTTAAACAAAAGTTATCGTAATTTGTTGGGTAGCAAGTACGCGCAACCCAAATTTCTTCATCTATAAAATCAAGTTTCCTTAAAAAAATCTGTTCGTTTGTTGACATTTGTTCATTTATTAGTGATTAGTGTTGCATTATCTGTGAATATAATGAATCAGAAGTAGCTGCTCAAGTCGTTGCTTGTATACAAATTGGGCATAGTCAACGATTTGTTGTCAACAACTGAATCTGAGTCGATCAGTGATTCAAAGGTACACCAGCGATTTGAAGAGACTAGCTCATTCAATCGGAGACCAGGAACAGGAACATCATGAGGAACAGTCGACTTAATGCGGTTTATAGCGGCAGAAGCTCCATCATGTCCGAGAAGTGTTAAGTGGACAGTGAAAGATCAAGCTGACTGCAGTTCATCGACAAACGCGGCTTTGTTTTGCACGGGAGCATCTTAATCGGGCCTTGGACCAGTGGAAGTCTGTTCTGTTTTCTGGATATGCAATGAGGAAGAGGATGATCTTTCAAAGAACATATTCTTTTTTTAAATATAACTTCTAGCGGCTGAAATAAATGCATTAAAATTCAAAAATGTGAGATGGATCGATTTCTTTGAAATGTAGAATTTCGGCGTACGAGTGCCGCAAAATCTTCTCTAACGACCGTATTTTGTACATCAACAAAAGATATTTACCACGCGTTAAAAAATCGGTCTATATAGCTTGTCTTTGCCTTACGTCTGTCGCAAATATAAACGGGCACCCCTCTTGACCTTGGCATTTGTTCTACAAAATATCTGCCGTTCAACACTGTTGTTTGTGTATAGTCATAGCATCTGAGGAAGGAAACTGTTTCATCTGTGAAAATCCATTGCAAAAAAGTGAAGTGATTGCAGTACAGGAAAAAGTACTAGAGACATTTCGTACATCAAGTGTTAAAAGAAAGACCAAAAAAAAACAACTACAAGAACCCTCTTCAAAAATAGAAAAATGTTAAACAACTCACATAAATGTTGTTAATTTTGTAAAAACGTTGGATAAGATAAATATGGTGATGTTACATTCACTTTTAAAATATATGCAAAACAAACGGACAAATTCTTATCTTATATGTGATCGGCACTTATCCCCGAAGGGATGCCATTATAACCGGAAGCGTCGCCATCTTGAAAACATTTTAGCCGAGTGTCCCCTAATTTTGTAAACACAGTACCAAATTGTTAAACTTTTGGTACTACTGGTTCCTGAGATAGTTCTAATTGACGGTTTATCTGCCGCACTCTTAGTAGATTCCACAACAAAATACAGACAAAACAAAAGTTACAAAGTAACAGTAAAATTAAAGAACAAATTTCCTAAATTAAAATATGTATTGTCAACAGATGAAAAGTCAGGCACAAACAACAGAATACATAAGAGAATGTATATGATATACAGGGTTTGTTACAAAGATATGCTTGTACTCGAAAAAATTTTACTTCTAACAAAACAAATACAAAAAAGAACGGAATAGAACATTAGGAAATGTTATGTTCGGGAAAAATAAAGATAGAACTGACATACGATAAAATAAGAAAATGGAATACACGCCTAAGAAACGTAAATAGTAACTTTTAAGAAAGGCAAGGGTTGGATTTAAAAAAATGTCTTAAAGTAAAAATTAATTAATCTTATAGCGCAACATGCGAACTACATTATACATTTTTTTAGAAATACGAGGCGCATCCAGGAAGTAAGTTTCCTTATTTAAAAAAAAAGAAACACACACTTCCAGGAAAAAAAAATTGGAACCAGCGTGTTGCAGATGTATCAGCCCTTCGTCATTGCGAAAACGCTCACCGGAAGACAGGCATTTCTTGAGGTGCAAGAAAACGTAAAAATCTCTAAGAGCATGATCAGGACTGTAGGGTGGATGATCAAACAACTTCTAGCCAAACTCCATCAAAACAGCTGCTGTGTACGAGTACACCATGCTTACTGATGATGTTTGGCTCATAGACTTGACAGAGCTGACGATAAATTTCAATTGAGCCAATGCTTTGTACATTAAAGAACTATATCACCGACCAAACAAACATGGCCGATATGAAAGAGGTAATGAAAGGAAAACAAAGGGGTGGAGTGCTAATAGGAAGGAAGAAAGTATGGGTTTTGGCATATGTGGGCGATTTCGTGGTGGTGGCAAGTAGGAAAGAAGAAATAAGAAGAGCAATAGAAGTAGTAAAGAAGTATATAGAAAGAACGGGAATAAAGGCGAATGTTGGAAAAACGAAAGTAATAGTGTTTCAACAAAAACAAGAAAGAAGAAATAGAGAATTAGTGGAAATGGGGAGAAGAAGCGATAGAAAGGGTGAACGACTGAAAATATCTAGGATATACTATAAAATGTAATAATAAAGATGAGGGGCATATAAGGGAATTAGTGACAAAGTTGTAGGGCATGTGGGGAATAGAGAGAGAGTGTTTGGGGCTAACATGGAAAGAAGAAAATGGCTTTTTCAGAAAATAGTGAGGAGTGTTATGATGTACGGTGCGGAGGTTTGGGGATGGAAGGAGTGGAAAAAATTGGAAAAAGTACAAAAAAAATATTAGAGGTGTACGTTACGGCTAGAAAGGGAAACACCGTCATATATAGTTGGGGAAGAAATAAAAATGGAGAAGATACGAGTACAAGCTGGTAAGATAGCAATGAGGTATGAAGGAGAGTTACACAAAAGAGAGGAAAATACAATTCTAAAACAATCACAAGAAGTGAAGCAGCAGAGAATAAAATTAGGACAAGAAGAAAAAAGATTATATTACGAAGGAGTAGAATATGACAGAGAAGAAGTAGAAAAAGAAGAGCGGTAAGCATAAGTATAGAAGATGTTGTTGTGAGAAAAGATAAAGATACGCAAATTCAAGAAAAAAGAACAAAAATAAGGGAAGGAAGATATAACGAAGGATATGGAAAGATTATGACCGAGAGGGTACCGAAATATATAACAGGAATCAAAAGTTTAAAGACGAAAAGGATGATAGCGAGATTTAGATGAGGGAATGACGAAAAGGAAAACAGGTATTGGCTAGAGGATGGAGAAAGTAAGTGCAGAATGTGCGGGAGGGATGGGAGAACTTGCAGCATTTGATGGAAGAGTGTGGAGAAATCAGAAGAAAAGAGAGAAAATTTTTATGTGGAAGAAGGGCATTTCAAGTTTTGGTGTAGGGCGATTTAAGGAAGGAGCTTCGTCCTTCCTTCCTACGTTCTCTGCTTGACGTTTCGCTAACCATGCTGTTAGCTTCTTCAGAATTTACTCTAAAGACTTAGACTTGCAAAAAAGTCCCATTTCATTTTTGCATGAGTTGCACATTATACTTTCTTTACAACCACAAGTGGTCTAAATATTGCTTTAACAATTTACAAGTTCAACATTTGTTGACTTATTCAGGTGGCTTTCTGTCACAAAAATGTCGCTTTCTAGCACGTTTAAATTACTGTAAGCAATTATCAACTTTTCGTACGTTTAAGAATGCAATGTTCATAAAGTGAAAAAGTAGAAAATAAAATTAGTACAAGAAGAAAGAAGAATATATTACGAAAGAGTAGGATATACCAGAAAAGAAGTAGCAAAAAGAAGAGCAGAAGGCATAAGTATAGAAGACGACATAGTGAGAAAAGATAAAGATACGTAAATTCAAGAAAGAAGAACAGAAATACGGAAAGGAAAATATAACAAACGATATGGAAAGATTATGACCGAGAGAGTACCGAAATATATAACAAGAAACAAAAGTTAAAAGACGAAGAGTTTGATAGCAAGATTTTGATGTGGGAATGAAGAAAATGTAAACAGATATTGGTTAGAGGATAGGGAAAGAAAGTGCAGAACGTGCGAAGAGGGATGAGAGGATTTGTAGCATTTGATAGAAGAGTGTGAACAAATCAGAATAGAAGAAAGAAAAGACAAGTAATATTAGGAAAAAAAGAGGGAAGGAGAGGAATGGATGGGGGGAAGTAGTAGAAAAAGAAAATTTTTATGTGGAAGAAGGACATGTTAAGTTTTGGTGTAGGGTGTTTTGAACAAAGAGCATTAATATTAGTTTTTAGGGAGTTTGTTAGGGATGTATTTTAAGTTAACCAAACCGTTTGTAAAATGTTAATTTAGACAAATTAATAAAAATATCTATTTTAATTGTTATGGGACATCATAAAAAATGGTGACTGGAAATATGTATTGCCAAATCAAAATGGGAATGTAAGTACAAGTAGGTTTTATAGCAACTTGTATACGTTCTTGGATGCCTCTGTACCCAAAATTTTGGGTACGAAGGGACGTAACAGTAATATAAAGCAGACTTCTTTTAGTCTAGAATCTGGCTTGGTCACAAGTTGATTACCTGACTATCAGTTGTCTACCTTAAACTTTCTTTTGTTTGTTTTAAGTTTCTCGCCCTGATGAAGCCCCTTTCGATAGGTGGTAAAACGAAGGGAAGAAATTAAACATCTAACTAAGATAGAAGAACAACACAGACGTGTATACAAGTGAGTAAACAATCAAACTAAAACAAATTTTATATACTAAGAATTTCATATAGCCCAACAAGTGCAAAAAAGTCCCATTTCATTTTTGCATGAGTTGCACATTATACTTTCTTTACAACCACAAGTGGTCTAAATATTTCTTTAACAATTTACAAGTTCAACATTTGTTGACTTATTCAGGTGGCTTTCTGTCACAAAAATGTCGCTTTTTAGCACGTTTAAATTACTGTAAGCAATTATCAACTTTTCGTACGTTTAAGAATGCAAGAAAAAGTTTTACAAACAAACTCATGTTCATGTTCATAAAGTGAAGAAGTAGAAAATAAAATTAGTACAAGAAAAAAGAAGAATATATTACGAAAGAGTAGGATATACCAGAAAAGAAGTAGAAAAAGAAGAGCAGAAGGCATAAGTATAGATGACGACATAGTGAGAAAAGATAAAGATACGTAAATTCAAGAAAGAAGAACAGAAATACGGAAAGGAAAATATAACGAACGATATAGAAAGATTATGACCGAGAGAGTACCGAAATATATAACAAGAAACAAAAGTTATAAGACGAAGAGTTTGATAGCAAGATTTAGATGTGGGAATGAAGAAAATGTAAACAGATATTGGCTAGAGGATAAGGAAAGAAAGTGCAAAACGTGCGAAGAAGGACGAGAGGATTTGTAGCATTTGATAGAAGAGTGTGAACAAATCAGAATAGAAGAAAGAAAAAGACAAGTAATATTAGGAAAAAAAGAGGAAGGAGAGGAATGGATGGGGGAATTAGTAGAAAAAAGAAAATTTTTATGTAGAAGAAGGACATGTTAAGATTTGGTGTAGGGTGTTTTGAACAAAGAGCATTAATATAAGTTTTTAGGGAGTTTGTTAGGGATGTATTTTAAGTTAACCAAACCGTTTGTAAAATGTTAATTTAGACAAATTAATAAAAATATCTATTTTAATTATTATGGGACATCATAAAAAATGGTGACTGGAAATATGTATTGCCAAATCAAAATGAAAATAAAAGTACAAGTAGGTTTTATAGCAACTTGTATACGTGCTTGGATGCCTCTGTGCCCAAAATTTTGCGTACGAAGAGATATAACAGTAATATAAAGCAGACTTCTTTTAGTCTAGAATCTGGCTTGGTCACAAGTTGATTACCTGACTATCAGTTGTCTACCTTAAACTTTCTTTTGTTTGTTTCAAGTTTCTCGCTCTGATGAAGCCCCTTTCGATAGGTGGTAAAACGAAGGAAAGAAATTAAATATCTAACTAAGATAGAAGAACAACACAGACGTGTATACAAGTGAGTAAACAATAAAAACTAAAACAAATTTTATATACTAAGAATTTCATATAGCCCAACATGTGCAAAAAAGTCCCATTTCATTTTTGCATGAGTTGCACATTATACTTTCTTTACAACCACAAGTGGTCTAAATATTTCTTTAACAATTTACAAGTTCAACATTTGTTGACTTATTCAGGTGGCTTTCTGTCACAAAAATGTCGTTTTCTAGCACGTTTGAATTACTGTAAGCAATTATCAACTTTTCGTACGTTTAAGAATGCACGAAAACGTTTTACAAACAAACTCGTGTTCATGTTCATAAAGTGAAGAAGTAGAAAATAAAATTAGTACAAGAAGAAAGAAGAATATATTACGAAAGAGTAGGATATACCAGAAAAGAAGTAAAAAAAAGAAGAGTAGAAGGCATAAGTATAGAAGACGACATAGTGAGAAAAGATAAAGATACGTAAATTCAAGAAAGAAGAACAGAAATACGGAAAGGAAAATATAACGAACGATATGGAAAAATTATGACCGAGAGAGTACCGAAATATATAACAAGAAACAAAAGTTAAAAGACGAAGAGTTTGATAGCAAGATTTAGATGTGGGAATGATGAAAATGTAAACAGATATTGGCTAGAGGATAGGGAAAGAAAGTGCAAAACGTGCGAAGAAGGACGAGAGGATTTGTAGCATTTGATAGAAGAGTGTGAACAAATCAGAATAGAAGAAAGAAAAAGACAAGTAATATTAGGAAAAAAGAGGAAGGAGAGGAATGGATGGGGAATTAGTAGAAAAAGAAAATTTTTATGTAGAAGAAGGACATGTTAAGATTTGGTGTATGGTGTTTTGAACAAAGAGCATTAATATAAGTTTTTAGGGAGTTTGTTAGGGATGTATTTTAAGTTAACCAAACCGTTTGTAAATGTTAATTTAGACAAATTAATAAAAATATCTATTTTAATTATTATGGGACTTCATAAAAATGGTGACTGGAAATATGTATTGCCAAATCAAAATGAAAATAAAAGTACAAGTAGGTTTTATAGCAACTTGTATACGTGCTTGGATGCCTCTGTGCCCAAAATTTTGCGTACGAAGAGATATAACAGTAATATAAAGCAGACTTCTTTTAGTCTAGAATCTGGCTTGGTCACAAGTTGATTACCTGACTATCAGTTGTCTACCTTAAACTTTCTTTTGTTTGTTTCAAGTTTCTCGCTCTGATGAAGCCCCTTTCGATAGGTGGTAAAACGAAGGAAAGAAATTAAATATCTAACTAAGATAGAAGAACAACACAGACGTGTATACAAGTGAGTAAACAATAAAAACTAAAACAAATTTTATATACTAAGAATTTCATATAGCCCAACATGTGCAAAAAAGTCCCATTTCATTTTTGCATGAGTTGCACATTATACTTTCTTTACAACCACAAGTGGTCTAAATATTTCTTTAACAATTTACAAGTTCAACATTTGTTGACTTATTCAGGTGGCTTTCTGTCACAAAAATGTCGCTTTCTAGCACGTTTAAATTACTGTAAGCAATTATCAACTTTTCGTACGTTTAAGAATGCAAGAAAACGTTTTACAAACAAACTCATGTTCGGGGTTAGATGTAGACGTATACGGAAAAAAAAAGATTTTTACGCATTGCATTCAGAAAGTTACATTAATTAGGTATCGTCGATGCAATAATTAGTACGGTTTCTAATAAACACAGATCTTTGTTATTACATATGTAAAGTACTTTTTTACATTCGTATAATCTAGAAGTAGTACTTAATTTAATACTACAGTCGTAAAATTGGTGTTATCCAACAGAGAAAGTACCCGTATTACAAAACAAAATGAAAAAAAAAAAATAAAAAAAGTTCCAAATGATACATACAAAGTACTTCTTTTTATCAATTAATCAATATTGAAACACGTACTTGCGTTTTTATACGACCAATTTCTTTTGCAAAGCGGTAATTGTACGTAAAAACGTGTTCAAAACAAAAGAATGTCGTATATGACTGTTTCGGGATAACAAAATTGAGGTCTCGCATCTTGTCTTGTCGAAAGACCCGTTTTTGTTTTATGACTCATCTTCCTAAGGAAAGTAGTCTTGTAGTTTTCTTTTTCAACTGCAAATTGAGTAATATATTGCGCTAATATTTCTTTGTCGGATTTTTGCATTTCGGTTCCTCGAATCTTTAATTCGTTTTTTTTACTATTTTGCAATTATAATTTTTAAGTTGTTGCATTTAATTTTGCTTCGGGGTTTTATTATAGGTAGATACTCTGACGTTAATCTGGTTCATTAAGTCGTCAAAACAAAGTAAGATAACACGATATTACAATTTGTGTTATCAACAAAAAAATAATCGTGGTTTTAATTAAACGAGCATTGGAATTTTCGAGTAATAATAATAATAATAACAATCTTATGTTAATGTCTCTCATTAAGAAGGTTTAAGATTCAAATAAAACAAAAATGTTAATGTTGTTTTACATAAAAGTTTTTCAATTTTAAATATGTTTATATATCACAACAATAAATATTTTACATAGTATTATAAATATTTACTGGATCAATGCTTTTTAATTATATATAAAAAATTTAAGATTTTCTCAATAATATAAGTTTAATCAAGAAACTCAGAATAAAAGATTTTGTACCAACGGCATTAATCTAATATTGCTTTATATATATATATATATATATATATATATATATATATATATATATATATATATAATCATTAAACCATTTTACCACATAGTGGTGTATGGCATTGTTGCCTTAACTACATATAACTAAATACAATACATTCTTTCATTATACAACTTAAATATTATTCGTACACTACTTTTGCCCACTCCTTTTTGTTTCTTGCCTTATCTTTAGCATCTCTCCATGTCAGTCCTCTGCTACTTAATATTTCTGCTATCACGCGGTTCCAAGTCTTTTTAGGTCGTCCTCTTTTCTTTATTTTTGTAGTTTTAGCTTCCCATACTTGCCTAACTTGTCGTTCTAGTTTCATCCTTTGTAAGTGTCCCCACCAACTTAGCTGTTTTTGTTGTATGTACTCTATTAGAGGTTGGATATTTAGATCTTGTCTTATTTGAGTGTTTCGAAGTCTATTTTTCTTTGTGACCCCTCTTATTCTTCTCAAACATTTCTTTTCTGCTGCTTGTAATTTATTTTTCTGTTTTTCTGTCAAAATCCATGTTTCGCAGCCATATGTCAAGATTGGTCTGTAAATGGCTTTGTACACATTCATTTTTGTTTTTGGGAAACTTCTTTTTATTGATAATAGTATTATTTATAGCATAGTACGTTTTAATTGCGCTTCTTATTCTGTTGTTTATTTCTATGTCTTGTCCACCAGTACTTTCGATTTCTATTCCTAAGTATATATAAGAGTTCACTTGTTGTAACTCAATGTTATCTACTTCTATGTGCAATTCTTTATGTTTTCCTATTACCATAACTTTCGTTTTTCTTTATTCATTTCCATTTGGTATTCTTTTAGAGTTTTATTCCAGACTTCCAGACTATTCTTCAGATCTTTCCCATTTGGTGTAATCAAGATTATATCGTCAGCAAATGCTCCCTCCGATACTTTTATAGGTTCCATGTTTAAATATCCTACATTTGTTTTTTTTACTAAATTAGTACATTTACTAATTATGTCGTCCATGTATATGATAAATAATAAAGGGCTCAAGCATCCACCCTGTCTAAGTCCTTCTCTTGTTATAAATTGATCGGACATTCTATTTTTACAGATGACCATATTTACACTGTTAATGTAGAGGTTTTGGATAGCTCGCATCAACTTGCGATTTATGTTTTTATTGTTTAAAATACTCCATAATTTTTGCCGTGGTACTTTGTCGAACGCCTTTACTAAATCTATGAACGCTATGGCTAATGTTCCTTCTTGTATTATCGTTTTATCAATTATTTGTTTGACGGTAAATATATGGTCGTTTGTGCTCCTCCCTTTTCGGAAACCACTCTGAGCTTCGTTTAAAGTTGGTTCGACTTGCTTTCTCAACCGAGTGTCTAGTATTTTTTCTAAAGTTTTTAAGGCTGTACATAGTAGAGAAATTCCCCTGTAACTATTGCAGTCTTTGGTGTCACCTTTTTTATATATTGGCAAAATTAGAGCTACCTCCCAATCCTTTGGAATCTTTTCTCCTCTCCATATTCTATTAAAAATTTCTAAAAGAACTGCTTTTCCTTTGTCTCCCATATGTTTTATCATATCAGTTGTTATTCTGTCTACCCCAGGAGTTTTCCCGTTTTTCAGCCATTTGATTGCATCGATTAATTCTTCCCATGTAATTTCGTCTTCTTCTTCTTGTACTTCTGTAAGAATTGGCAATACTTGTTTTTCTCTTTTATCGTCTACTTCAATGTTCAGGAGTTCTTGAAAATGTTCTTTCCATCTGTTCATAATGTCACTATCGTTCGTTAGAGTTTTTCCATTAGTATTTTTAATGTAACGTTCTTCTGTCTTTTTTTCTTTTCTTAAAGATTTAACTACCTTGTAGAAAAGTTTTTGGTTGCC
Organism: Abscondita cerata; assembly: GCA_030710515.1. NCBI lineage: Eukaryota > Metazoa > Arthropoda > Insecta > Coleoptera > Lampyridae > Abscondita > Abscondita cerata. The sequence continues at coordinate 307,968 of JALBCR010000286.1, forward strand.
TTTGCTTTTCGCCTCCAGTGTTAGACCAAAGTATTCCCAACATTTCTTTTTGGATTTAATTACAAGCTCTTTTACACGTTGCCTCTGATCCTTGTAGTCGTTGTATGTTTTATTAGTTCTGTTGGCTAAGTACCTCTTCCATGCTGCTTTCTTTTCTTTTACTTGGTTCTTTATTTCTTCCGTCCACCATGCTGTTTGTTTTTTGTATTCATACTATTGCTCACTCCACAAACTTCTTCCGCAGCTTTCGTTAATGTATCTTTGAATAATGTCCATAGCTCTTCCACTGGTTTTTCGTTAGTATTAAGTACTGTTAGTTTTTAGTCACTGTTTTAGCAAACTGAACTCCTACTTCTAATCCCTTTAACTTATACGTTTTAATTGTTTTAAATTCTATCTTTTTCCTAGTGCCGTAGTTATTATTATTACTTCCATGTTCATCGTCCATTATTTCAGTTACTAACATGTAGTGGTCGCTATTTATTTCAGGTCCTCTTCTAACTTTTGAATTTTTAATTTTCTTTCTAATGTTCGTTCCTACTAACGTGTAATCGATTATTGACTTTTCGTCTCTACTTGGAAGTTCTCTTGTGTACTTGTGTATTCGTTTGTGTTCGTACCATGTATTTACTATAATCATGTTTTGTAATGTACAAAATTCTAAAAGTCTAGTTCCATTATTATTTCTAAATTTCTCACCAAATTTTCCTACTACTTCTTTGTATTTATTATCTTGTTCTCCAACTCGGCTGTTAAAATCCCCTGTGATGTATAGTTCACCTTTTGCACTCTCCGCCGCTTCCGTCAATTCTTGCCAATATTTGTCTTTTACTTCAGCTTTTCGTTTTCATCAGGTCCATATGTCACAATTACAGTTCTGATATTCTGTTCCTGATATCTCAGTTCTACTAATAGTATTCTTGGTGACCACGGTTCCCACTTATACAAGTATATCTCCCAGTTTTTGTGAATTATACAACCCACACCTGCAGTTGCTCTTACATTTTCGTCTACTCCGCTGTACATAAATATGTGTCCATTTTCTAAAGTTAGTTTTCCTTTGCCCTTTTTTTTGTTTCTGTGATGCCTAGTACGTTTAATCTACTTTTTCAAATTCTTTTTCAAGTTCCTTTTCTTTGCCATTTATACTTTTTATGTTCCAGGTTCCTAATATCCAAATGTTTTTTTCTTACATAATTTTAACTGCTTTTGTTTTTCAGGTTTATCTAGTTCACTGACGCTACAGTGTGATGTCATTAACCCAGTTGTTTGTTTCATGCTCGTTGTCCTTGTCCACAGCCATGTCGTCAACTTATCTTCCCTTCGGCTTAGGGCTGCTAGTTTTTGTTGCGCCGTCCCTTACAAGACGTCCACCCTGTTCTTGAGACCACATATATTTGATGCCATCTACCTCTAACTTGCGGTACCCAACTCGTGTTCTTCTACCCTTGCTTTTTTCTTCTCTAGCCAAATTTCTTATCATTAGCTGAACTTTTCTCTCATCAGTTGTTAAGTCGCTGTCTATGTAAACATCTTTTGGGAGATTCCGCTTCTGTTTTAACGTTTCTATTTTGTCGTTGAAATTAGAAAATTTAACCACCGTCGCTTTGAGTTCTGATTTTCCCACTTTATACGCATCTACAATTTGAATGTCCATTCCCATTTTGTTTTGTATAAATTTGGCTACTTTTACTTGTAGAGTTTCATTCCCTGGTAGTTCCTTCTCAAAATCGATCCCTTTGAAAACTATGTTATTTTTTCTTTTTTCTTGCTCTTGTTTCTCCAGCTTACTTTCCAAACTAGTGATTCTATTCTCCAATTTTTCTTTATCTGCTTTCCAAATTTTTGCATTTTCTTCCCACTCCGATTTAACTTCTTTTAATTCTTTCTTTACTTCGGCAAACTCGGCTTTCATTTCTGTTATTTTAGACTCAAACTCCTTTTTTATTTCCTCTTTTACTTCGTCCAGTTTTTTTAATATTGCATCCATTTCTACGTTTTCTGTTAGATTCACCTCTACACTTTTCGGTTCTTCAACTTGTTGTTGTAATGGACTTCTTATCGTCTTGGCACTTTTACTAAACACCTGTGGGTGTTCTGTCCCACTATTTTCAAATTCTTCTGGATCTCTCTCTCTCTTTTTCGTTTAATAAACTCTTTGATGCTAATCACACTGTTCGCACTTTGTCTCCCCTTCTCAGTTCCTCTATTCAAACTCATGCGTATTCTTTACAACCAAGCAGCGCACGTTTTTCAAAATTCGCTTTTTATTTAATTGGAAAAATATCCCTTTTACAATTACGTTTGACGCCACTGCTTTGTTATTTGATTAAACACGAAATTCGGTTATTTGAACGTCTAATTGTAGATTGCGATTACATTTTGTATGCACCGATATCGCCTGACCTTCCTTTTCGGATAAATGTTATTACGTGCAATTTTCGTTCGTATTATAATCTAACGCAAAGAAATTTAACTTACTGCGTATGTATTATAATACTTAATGACTTTTCTTCATAAATACACACACACCCACACTTATACAATCTGTTTTTATTCAATTACTTTAATTTTTAAAACTTTGTAATCACAAATAATTTAGATTTACTACGGTGTTGACGGAGCCTATATATAGGTTGTCGCGTCGAACAGCAGTTGCTATTTTAATTAATTTTTAATTAATATTGCTTTAAATTAACTTTAATGTATTTGAAGAGTTCCAATATCACTTTATTTCTCTAATGCTTACAAATTTTATGAATACAACTAGCAATTTTGACAGTCAAAACAAACGATTAGATACAAAATACGAGGGGGTATCAAATGAAACCCTTAAAAGTGCTACATAGTTCCGAAAAGTTGTAGGATGAATCTAGTAGATGGCAGGGAAGTTCCTTGTAGTTCACACAATGACTACCAGGTGTGTTAGTGACCTTGCTACACACACATACAGACACATACTAGCAGAAACATCAGTTACAAGATGGCTGCCCCACTACCAACATGTACCACATTAGAACAGCGATCAGTGATTCGGTTTTGGAGAAGTGAAGGTATCAAACCAAGTGAAGGATGACAGTGAAGTATGGAAATTTGTGTTTGTGCCGGCAGCAAGTGTATGAATAGAATAGAAAACGACCAACGACGAGTGGGCAGACTCACCGCGTAGTGACAGACACAAATATTCCACAGGCGGAAAAATTTTTTATCAACATGCGTACAACACTACAAAATTTTGGCGATTAGTTACGTTTGACCGCAAAATGTTGTCCACAATGTGTTGAAATTCAAGTTTCTACAAGAAGGGTTCCACTCAATTGACTTCTGAATTGAAAGAACGTTCCGTCGATGGCTGTGGCGAAGATGTTTTATTTCTAGACAAAATTATTACAGGGAATTGAGACCTGCGTTAATTATCATCAACCAGAAACAAAAAAAAGAAGCAAGAAATAGCGCCATACCTCATCGCCAAAACCAAAAAAAAAAAAATCCTAGAAAAGTGAAAACCGCCACGGACAAAAGAATTCTTCAAACGTGGTATTCATGCGCTTCCAAAGCAGTAGCAAGTGTTCATAGCACGTCAAGGAAACTATGTCAAAAAATGGTAACAGTAAATTTTACTTAGTTGTCAAAATAAATCATTTATAACACTTTTAAGGTTTTTATTTGATTCACCCTCGTACTACGTAATAAAATGTTGTCGTAAAAATGTAAGTGAGCTAAACATATACAGTCTAAATGAAAAAATATAGATCGGCATGGAGAGAACACCTGCATAGAATGGATCACACCCGACTACCTACCAAAGAAAATTTTTCGATATACGCCCAGAGGAAGAAGATCTGTAGGTCGCCGCAGGAGGAGATGGCGAGATCAGATTTGAGTGACGTAACGGACCACAAGTCTTACACGTGAAGATAATGATGATGAAGATGTAAGTAAAAAAAAGAGCCACCGTCAATGTACTAGCTGTTAAAAAAGCATTTTGTAATTTTAATTAATTATTTTAGGTGATTTTAACTTGCCTAATTTTCCAAGTAATTTATGCGAAAAATACACAATGTTGTATCAGTTTTTAAATTTATATAATTTACATCAGTTAAATTCTGTTGAAAATGTTATGGGAAGGTTTTGGACCTAATACTTGACAAACATGAAAGCAATAAAAATATGAAACGTGTCCGATATAAATACAAAAAAAAGTGGGAGATAGATGTGATTAAATGAAGTACAGAATTGCAGAGGAACAAGGAACTAGAAAATAAAGAAAGGAAGAATAACGTAAATAGGAAAGAATTATCGAAAAAGCTAAAAGAAAAAAAGATAACAGAAGATCTGATAGAAGCACTAGAAGAGTTATATAATAAAAAAGTGTCAAACAAGAACTGAAGGAAAAGTTGGGAATTTTTTGGACCAATAAGGGACTTAAACAGGAATGTTCAGTAAGCCCTAGGTTATTTGCGCTATACATTGCCGATGTGGTAGAGGTAATAAAAGGAAAACAAACAGGTAGAGTGGTAATAGGAAAAAAGAAAGTATGGGTCCTGGCATATGCGGACAATTTTGTGGTGGTAGCAAGTAAGGAAGAAGAAATGAGAGGAGCAATAGAAGTAGTGAAGAAGTATACAGAAGTAAAGGGAATGAAGGCAAATGTTGGAAAGACGAAAGAAATAGTGTTTAAAAAAACAAGAAAGAAGGAAAAGAGAAGAGACAAAGTGGAAATGAAGAGAAGAAGTGATAGAAAGAGTGAACGAATGAAAATATACTATAAAATATAGGTAATAATAAAGATGAGGTAAGTGAATTAGTAAAAAAAGTAACAAAGTTGTGGGGCAGGTGTAGGAAATAGGAGAGATAGTGTTTGGAGCTAACATAGAAAAACGAAAATGGTTTTTTCAAAAATTAGTGAGGAGTGTTATGATGTACGGTGCGGAGGTTTGGGGATGAAAAGAGGGAAAAATTGGAAAAAGTACAAGAAAAGTATTGGAGGTGAAGGTTGGGGCTAGAAAAGGAAACACCGTCATATATAGTTGGAGAAGAAATAAAAATGGAAAAGATCAGAGTAGAAGCAAGACAGTAATGAGGTATGAAGAAGAGTTAGAGAAAATGGAAAAATACTATTCTAAAGGAATATTGGAATAAAGTGAAGAAGTAGAAAATAAAAATTAGGACAAGAAGAAAGAAGAATATATTACGAAAGAGTAGAATATACCAGAAAAGAAGTAGAAAGAAGAAGAGCAGAAGGCATAAGTATAGAAGACGACATAGTGAGAAAGGATAAAGATACGTAAATTCAAGAAAGAAGAACAAAAATACGGAAAGGAAAATATAACGAACGATATGGAAAGATTATGACCGAGAGAGTACCGAAATATATAACAGGAAACAAAAGTTAAAAGACGAAGAGTTTGATAGCAAGATTTAGATGTGGGAATGAAGAAAATGTAAACAGATATTGGGTAGAGGATAGGGAAAGAAAGTGCAGAACGTGCGGGGAAGGATGGGAGGATTTGAAACATTTGATGGAAGAGTGTGAACAAATCAGAATAGAAGAAAGAAAAAGACAAGTAATATTAGGAGAACAGGGGAAGGAGAAGAATAGATGGGGAAGTAGTAAAAAAAAGAAAATTTTTATGTAGAAGAAGGACATGTTAAGTTTTGGTGTGGAGTGTTTTAAAGAAGGAGCATTATTATTAGTTTTTAGGGGGTTTGTTACAGATGTATTTTAAGTTAACCGAACTGTTTGTAAAATGTTAATTTAGTCAAACTAATAAAAATATCTATCTATAGAGTTTTCATTGTTTTTGACGTAACAAAGAGAAAGAACAAAAATATAGTCAAACTATACATATAATTTTGCATTAGGAAATTTAAAATTATTATAGGACCTCATAAAAAATGGTGACTGGAAATATGTATTGCCAAATCAAAATAAGAATGAAAGTACAAGTAAATTTTACAGCAACTTGTATACGTGCTTGGATGCCTCCGTACCCAAAATTTTGCGTACGAATGGACATAACAGTAATATAAAGCAATTTCCTGTTTGGTTTTCACAAACTTTAAAAAACAAAATAAAAACAACAAAAACGTCTTCCGGGATTGGACGTCAGACTTTTTTTAGTCTAGAATCTGGCTTGGTCACTAGTTGATTACCTGACTATCAGTTGTCTACCTTGAACTTTCTTTTGTTTGTTTCAAGTTTTCCGCCCTGATGAAACCCTTTGTGATAAGTGGTAAAATGAAGAAAATACATTAAACATCAAACTAAGATAGAATATGAGCAATATAAGTCCAACACATAGCAAAACATTAACAAGAACCCTACTAAATTTTGGGACTATTTGCCTCAAATCAAATTAAAATGGGATACCACAAGAGGTTGTTTACTTCGATAATAGATATATTGAAAGCATTTATATTGTAAATGCATTCGCCAAACACTTCATGTCTTTTAATGCATGTTTTTAGGAAGGGGTAGATTTTCCTTTTCACCGGTCATCAACTTTATTTTTTCTTATAGCACTTAAAAAAAGTACACTCTGTATAAGAAAGCATCTTTTATTACAAATTCAATGATGTACTACACAATATGGTTATTTGTGATTTTATTGAGAAAAAATAACGTTTTAGTACATTTCTAATCTTTTTGGTCTAGTGTGCGGTGAATGAAACCATGGCAACGAAAAAATGAAGTCGAATTAACTGTTGGCTTCATTTCTTTCATTGTTAATTCTGACAAAATTTATTTGAATGACAAAGTAGTTTAGCAACGTTTTTCAGTGTAGGTCATATTTTACAATGGAGCAAGTAATGTTCTCAAATGAAGAGAAATTTGATATGATATCCTGCTACATTACATGCCAGAGAAATTCTGTAGAAGCCGAACACTTGTATTTTATCAAGTACCTTTATCATTCAAGCAACCTGTACTGTCCCGCCAAAAACATTTGAACGCAGCAACATTTTCTGTTTGCCGCTATTATTTCAACGCACACTACATCAAAACGATTTGAAATTTACGTATTCCATTGTAAAATATGACCTATACTGAAAGACGTTGCTAAATTGATACTAATATGTCAATCAAATCGATTCTATCAGAACTAACAATAGACTTCATTTTTTCGCTGCCATGGTTTCATTCAGCGCACACTAGACCAAAAAGATTAAAAATTTACTAAAACCTTATTTTTTCTCAATAAAATCACAAATAACAATATTGTGTAGTACATCCTTGAATTCATAATAAAAAATGCATTCTTATACAGAGTGTACTTTTTTGAGTTTAAAATTTTGAGTACAAAAAGAAAAAAAAAATAAATTAAAATAAATAATAATTTTTATAAAAATAAAAAAAAAAAAAAAAAAAAAAAAAAAATTTTAAATTTTGGACAAATTAACATTTTGGTTTTTCTAAGAATGCCTATAATTTTATGAAATCATGTCTCAGGCCTTGACCTTGATCCTAGAAAGCCTCGACCAAATCATCATTCTCTAAAACGTGTGCTAAAAACTGTTCCCAGTTTGATAAGTTCACATCCAAATGAGACAAGTCCAAGATTCATGTCGACAGTGAAGACTTACAGATAGACATCTTGGGATATTTTTCTGTTCATCCAAACTCACTCTTGCGGGAATGTGAACGACTGTTACAGGTATCGAGTAGAACAATTCACAAATCACTGGCTCAACATTTACATCCTGAGATTTTGTGAGACGTGTACAATATTGTGAATGGATGTTAATAAATTTCCAAAAAGATGGAGATTTTACAAAAAAAAATTAATTGGTCCGATGAATCAAAGTTTACGAAAAATAAAATGTTTAACCACCATAAGAGCTTCTGCTGAACTGACGAAAACCCTCATGTCACATGGGATAGTAAATTCCCAGTGTCCTTCTCTTTTAATATTTTTGTGCTGTGAAAAACGGTAAGATATTCGCTCTCATGTTATATGACGAAAATTTAAACGGAGAGCGTTACTGCAACATTCTACGTCAAGTAATTTTACCAGCAATGCACAACTTACCTAGCGAAGCTTGTTCCAACAAGACGGTGAACCGGTTCACAATATCGAAGAGTAGGCACTTTGCTTGACGTAATATTCAACGATAGATGGATAGCTAACAACGGTCTATTTCTCTGACTTCCAAGATCCCCACAATTGTCACTGTTAGATTACTACATTGAGGGATATGTTAAAAACAAAGTGTTGAAACTGTCACTACTAAGGAAGATATCATAAACAGAGTTGTTCTGTTACAAAAAGTTAGCCGATCTTGGTTTTTCTAAGAATGTATATAATTTTATGAGTTCATAGCTGAGGTCAAGGCCTCAGAAAGTTAAAATAGAAAAGACTAAGTCAGACACATTATATACAACATCAGGAGTAACTCAAGGAAGTAATTTAGGACCACTGTTATTTATTTTGTTTATGAATGATTTACCTCAGACGCTTTGTAGTTCTACTGGTTTATTGTTTACAGATGATTTAAAACTGTTCAAATCAGTTCCCTCATTGCAGGTCGGTACTAAATTACAGGTAGATTTTGACAAAGTCATAGATTGGTTTAAGTAAAACAACATGAAAATCAATGTGAATAAATGCGTGACAATGACAGTAAAACAAGATGCAATTACCTATTAAATTAATAATAATGTGATCAACAGAGTTAAAGAAATAAAGGACCTGGGGGTATATCTTCAAACAAATATGAAATTTAACAAACATTTTAATATAATAACAAATAAACCATACAAGTCACTTGTGTTTCTTAATAAGAAATTCAAAAAAAATTTAGCGGGGAAACAACATTTAAACTATTTAATGCTCTATACCACATTTAGAATATACTAGTAATATATGGAATCCTTCAACTCTGAGTAGTATCGTTGATTGAAATATTGGTAAAGATAGTCAACCGCTTGTATTTGCTTGTATCACGGATGCAATTCACATATGCATGTTGGGTTGCGTTTTTGTTTACTTTTTTCACCTGTACTGAAGCGCTAAGTTATAGTGTGTACGATTCTTGAAATAGAATAGTTCAATTTATTCCACCGTTGTAAAATGGCGCAACATACAATCCGTAAAATTTACTTTGTCAATACAATGTTGCAACGTTTTCAAATATTTAGTAAACGTATTAACTAGTAATTAAAAGTGACGAATTTTTCATTTATGAATAATACCATTGATGATACATATCTTGGATTTTAATGACAATGTTTTTTTTAATAATTTACTAAAATACATGCGAAGCGTTATTTGTTAAAACAGTTTGGTTTGGTCGGTGTTAGATAAATAAGAAACAATTATTTTACAAATTATGCTTGCACTTTATTTTTTAACTTGCAAATAATAATGTTGACATTTGTTTGTCATTTAATAACTTCGTTAGGAATAAAGTAGAACATACTGGGAGAAATACCACTAGAGTTCAGAAACGCAAAATTATTGGTTTTTGTATCTACTTGTTTTTACGTGTTCAGTTGAAAAGGATTTTAAATAAAAATTGGTTTTCAAATTTTTCAATTCAAAAGGCAACAAGTTACCGTGTTTTTTAGGGAAAGTGGGTTCCACTAGACCTTCAAATTTAAATTCACTTGGTAATAAAACCTATTCCTATTACTTCTAAAAATAAAAGTACTAGATTTTAGCTTGAGGTGTGTTGTCTCCCGACGCGGTGCGGATAATACGTGTATAATACACTATTCTTTTCTGTGACGAAATAAATGACGATTTAATATTGAAAAATCATATTACAATAGAATTAGAAAATTATTGAGGGAAATTTGGTGTTAAAAAATAGTACTCACTTTTTCCCGAGGGAAAAAATAATTTACGAAAAGTGACACTTTGTTATCTGTTAGTAGAGATAAAAAGTTAGGATTTTACTCTTTGAAACTGTATCAAAATATCATGGTTTCGAATTAAAATAGTTTAATTAAAGTAAAAATAGCTCATTAATTATAAACATTGTTTCAAAAATTACAATTCCAACTGATCTAAAATAATAGTAATAATTTACAAACAATTTACACATAAATAATAACGTACCTAATACAATGCTATACATAAAACATATAAGTACACCTAAAGTTGATATTGAAACAAATGTATTACGAGGAGTCTTCCGGATTATCGTTTATGAGTCACATTCCTTATCGGCTTAGTCAGAAATTCTACAATTGCATACTTTTAGCAACACCTTTAGTAAATGAGTAGGCTTGTTATAATATTGTTTAGATGCAAACAGTTGAGTACGTTAGATTGTAATATAAGAAAATTCAACATTCGTTCCAACATAAAAAGGATAGCGTTTCTATGTTAAAAAATTTTAATTTCAATGACCAAAATTTAGAAATTTACTTGCGTAAGCCTAATAGATTTTAAAACATTTTCAACGGATAAACGATGTTAATGTAATAAATATATGAGTATGGAATTTTCAAAAGTATTTAAAAAACTGTTTTTTTCGGGAGAACGTTTTTCAACGATTTCTTTACGAAATTAATACTTTTAAATCTGCAGGTTTTTTCATAATAATAAACTTTATTCACATGTGTATGTATACAATCTTTGTACATATATGTGTTTGTCATGATGGTATAACCATTGTTATAATCTTACGTAAGAAAGATACAAATAAATATTATTACATTGAACAATTAACAGACAATAGAAAAAAATATATAACAAAGGACACGCATTTAATTAGTACGTCGACAAAAATCAATAAATTCTTGTATATTGTAGAACGCATGTTTTTGTTTGTTTGTCAACATTGACTCAATGCACTAATATTTCAATCAACGGCATGATGCATTGGCAACAATGTCGTGCCTTAGCATAAACTATCAGCAAAATTACAGTTTTCTATTTCACATTTATCGGCAATACTGTTCTGTAAATTCTACAATACAATTGACGTATTTTCTTAGCACAAAGCGATACTACCGACCTCTGATGTTTAGAACAAATTTCGGGGTCGCATAATCCCGTAAGGTTGACTATCTTTACCAATATTTCAATCAACGGTAGTATTGATTTAATTGAAAAAGTTAAAAATTTTTTTTTAAGATATTTATATCTAAAGAGATGTAACAAATATCCCTTCATGATTTCATTCAAAACTCTCATGAACATGTTTAAAGTAAATAGATTAAGTACTAGGAGATATAGGCAAAAGATTTTTATTTGTTTACTTCGTAGTAAATAGTAAAAAATGCAAAAGTTGTAATTAAATAAACTATATTCATTTTAATGTACCTAAAATTAATTTAAGAATTTTAAATAACAATGCAAGAATGCAATATCTTTATGCAAAAACATGATGTTTATTTTTTTTTGTACGAACGGGAATGTCTTGACTTGTTTTTTTTCTATAGTTTGTAAAATCAGTAGCACGTAAGATTTAATGTACAATCGGCAAATTAAGTTAACGGACACTTTTTATTTAGAGTTTAGACAACTAAAAAATTAAAATTAAACGTCAAAACGTACGTCAATTTTGTTAGAGTTTTTTCGTGTGTGTTTTTAGGCGTTTTAAATACAAAAAATTAACTATGGAAGGTGATCAGTACCGTACAGTACTCCATGGTCAACAAGAAAATCATGTTGTTCCTGAGAATCATCACTTTGGTTTCCGGACCTGGTCATCAAGACCCTCCCGGATAATTACAAATAAATGTAAAACACAATTTCACAAAACACAATCACACACTAATATAGGGCACACTACAAATATTATACAAATTAATGTTGAGGGGTTGAGTAAGGACAAATCAGATTTCTTGTCTAATCTTTGTTTCAGGAATAGGGTCGATATTTTACTTTTACAGGAAACACACTGTAGAGATGAGACAAGTATACTCAATAAAGGAGATTTACACGTAGTAAATATTTACAAACCTTCTCCAATACATTGGCCAGAAACTTTTAATGTCGTTTTTCCTCATCCATGTGTATATGTTGGTAACTTTAATTGTCACAACACATTATGGGGATACAAAGACAACGATATCAATGGAATAACGTTACAAACATGGATGGAATTTCACAACATACATTTAGTATACGATCCAAAAGACAACAAAACATTTTATTCCGGTCGATGGCAAAACGATTACAGCCCGGACCTGTGTTTAGTATCAATGCATCGTGACATGGTTCCATTACAATCAACATGTATGGTATTAAACCATTTTCCAAAAAGTGAACATAGACCTTTGCTAATAAAAATTGGACTTCAAATTCCGCTTGTAGAATCTTTAGGAAAACTAAGATGGAATTTTCAGAAAGCTAATTGGATACACTATAGAACATCTCTCGATTCTATTCTTAGATGGATACCACCGGTTTCTGATAATTATTTTAGGTTTGTAGGGGCTGTTAAATGTGCAGCAAAAAAATCCATTCCACGTGGTTTTCGACAGGAATATGTCCCATGTTGGTCAACTAAAACAAACAGATTGTACAAATCATATCTAGAAAATCCTATAAAGATAATGGGAATGCTGTACTGTCATGTCTAAATAATGGAAGAAAGAGAAATGGAATTCATTAATGGAAAATGCAAATTTCGTACATTTAAGTCGTAAAAGCTGGGCACTTTTAAATAAATTAGGTTCTACAAATCAATCTTCTAAAACAAATAGAAAAGTTTCTCCAAATTCTACTGCTTCTCGGTTGGTTAATCTTTCAAACTCAGTGAAAGTGGACAAATCGACTATCACAAAGATGAAAAAGTGTCTACAAAAGAAAAGAAAATCTACATCTATCTCAGAAGATATATCCAGACCTTTTACTGTAGAAGAGCTAAAACATGCATTAAAAAAGACCAAGTCAAAGAAAGCTGCTGGATTTGATGGAATACATCCAGAATTTCTAAAAATTTTAGAAAATTATTCTTTAAAGTGGCTACTTATGTTTCTAAATAATATCTATAATAATAGAAGAGAAATCACCAATTGAACAAGCAGGATTTCGATCCGGTAGAAGTTGTTGCGATGAAGTATTGGCATTAACAACACATATCGAAGCTGGATTTCAAAAAAAAACTTAAAACTGGAGTTGCCTTTATAGATTTAACTGCTGCATACGATACCGTGCGGAAAGAAGGTTTACTTTTTAAATTGTTTAACGTCATTCCTTGTTCGAAAATTATTTCTTTTATTAAAAATATGTTGTCTAATCGGAAGTTTAGAGTTTTGTAGGAGACAAAAGCAGTAAATTTAGATTTTTAAATAATGGTCTTCTACAGGGATCGGTTCTTGCACCTATTCTTTTAATGTATATATTTTTAATCTTCCTTCATCACAATGTCGAAAATTTGTCTACGCCGATGATATGGCAATTTCATTTCAACATTCAGATTTTTTCGAAATTGAAAATAAAGTGATTTGCGTATTATGGAAAATTATTTCAAAAAATGGCGATTATGCCCCAATATTAAAAAGACAGGTTTCTTGTTTTCATTTAAGTAATAGAGAAAAAAGTAGAAAACTTAATGTTATCTTTAATAATACAAAGTTAAACCATAATTTTAACCCAGTTTATCTGGGAGTAACTTTAGATACGTTTTTAATTTACAAAGATCATTTAGAAAAAGTCAAACAAAAAATGAAAACAAGAAATAATGTCATTCAAAAATTAGCAGGAACAACTTGGAGAGCAGATGCAAAGACACTTCGTACAGCTGCATTGGCATTAGTTTATTCTACAGCAGAATATTGTGCTCCTGTCTGGGTGATTAGTTATCATACAAAATGCCCAGTTGAATTACACTATGCGTATAATTAGTGGAACCATTAAATCTACTCCTCTCGATTGGCTTCCTGTTCTTTGTAATATTACTCCATCAAACATTCGACGAAAAGCTGCGTTAAAACGAGAATGGGATAAATGCCAACTTAACAAAAAGTTGCCAATTTGGAATGACATTGACAACCCTCCTGCTAAAAGACTTAAATCTCGAAGTCCTATATGGTTGCAAGACTACTTAAGTACGGCTTTTCTGAAGTTGAAGAGTGGAAAAAATTATGGTCTGGAGTTGATGTTTTCAATAAACATCTCATTGATGATCCAACAACAGAAGTCCCGGGCTTTGATCAAAAAAGACAAATTTGGTCAAAAGTAAATCGCATAAGAACAGGCCATTCAAAATGCAACTCTATGTTGTTCAAATGGGGTGCGATTTCTAATCCAAATTGTGACATGTTGAAACGAACCAGAGACCGTTACACATATTGTAGAGGATTGTCAATTAACGAAGTTTAAAGGAGGGTTTCCAAACATTCATAATTTAACGGATGAAGCAATATTATGGCTTACGAATCTGAAGGACATCTGAAGTTCAGCAATTTTCTGTATTCTTGTCTTGATTATCTGTTTTTCCATTATTTTGTTTTGCTATTTCTTTAACCTACTATTTTTTTTGTCATTGTCATGACTGGCGCTTGGACCGGTCCATTATATGTCGTCATGCAATGGCTGTGCTGTTATATTTTATGTTTTTATTTACCTTCTATAATGTTTACACACTTAATTAATATTATTACATGTGAACACTAGGGTGGGTAAGGGTTGGCATGTTTAGGTTTTAATGGTTTTCCTAAACCTTAAAGTAAATGCTTTGCCAAGACGAATCAATCCACTATTGCACACGGTTTCGTCACCACACTATACATGTTTATACTGATCATCTGGGGCACCATACATAACACTTACATCACAATACAATATTTGTATAATGTACCATACGAATAAATAAATAAATAAAAACTGACAATGTAATTGAAATTAATAAATTTGGCAACAAAACCAAATGGGTGCAATAAAAGAGGAGTGTTTAGAAAGTAGGTGCGTTTTGATGTATTTGTGTAAACCTGATAAAATAATAAATGAATATTCACTCACTGCCGATAAGAATAAAATGTTCATTATTATCGATAGTAATTGTTGGTTCACTTTTATCTAAACACCGTTAACGTATAATATTTTTTAAACTAATTGCAAATTGTCTTCTAAATCTTGAAGCTGGTTCTTCATCTAGAGCCTACGGTCTATAGATATACTTCTATTACTTGAGTATACTTTCGTCGATATATATTTCAAAATCTAGCTTCTGATTTTTTATTTTGCAAGATGAAACATACATAATATTCTTAAATTAATCCAAACACTCAATGGGTTGGTTCTTATCATAAAAATTAACTAGAAAAGCCTCTGAAAATGATAAGGTAATTTTTTTAAGAACTCCGTAGCTAGATAATGTAATCAAATTTTTATGTTTCAAAAGACACCAGAATTTTATGAATTGCAAACCGATATTGCATTTATAAATGTCTGAACCTTGATTAATTTGCTCACATATTCGTTTTTTCTATTTTTTCTCAAAACCAATCATAGCTTTGAGTTAATGCGTTATTTGTTGATTTACAGCAAAAAAGTCAACAAAATTAACATAGAAAACTATTAAAACTACACGATTTTTAGCAAGGTGGAGTCTTTCTTTCTTCCATCTAATTTGCTCAAACCATTAAAGAAACCAACATAAATTATTTAATATTTGATACTTTTATGAAGAACGTCGTTATCAACTAAAACTAGAAGATTTAAGAATATGTTATCAAAATATTAGACATTACAAAGGTATTCTGCTGAATACAAATTTGTTTTACTCTTTCAGTGCCATTGTAATCTATTGACGACAATTTTATAGGATTACTTCCGATGAACTCAGCATCTTTATTTATTAACAAAATATTATTGTATTGCTTTGCTAAACCGCAAGATGACTCGATATTCATTTTTTATCATCAGAGTTCTATATAAACATTATTATTATAGATTGATAAACAAAAAACACATTTTTTTATAATATATATATATATATATATATATATATATATATATATATATATATATATAAATGAATACAAATTATCTCTAAACTAAATGGAAACAGGAGTTCTACAAAATCAATATAGCGACCTCTCAATTAACAGAAAACCTACAATTTCGTAACTAATAAGTTGAATTAAAATCCATAAATTCAATACAATATGACAATACTGAGAAGCATTAATCCAATTTAATTTCATTTTAATTTTTACGTTTTGTTAGACACGCCTGGTTATAAATTGATCGGTCAACACTGTTGTCAATTTATTAATGAACGTAATTATTGTAAGTTTAGTTGACTAAATTCTAATTTGTAGGTGTCCGTTCATTTAATTTGTCGATTGTACCTTTTTATGTAACTACTGACAGTGTTTGTAAAAAAAATTAAATAAATAAATATTACTTTTCTACAAACATGTCTGGCTGTGTCTCTACTGACGCTCCATACATACACTTTCTGATACTCCTCCTCGGTTTACAATATAAACTTAAACAAGACAAGCTTCATTTCTGTAGTAAGTAAATTTATGTTCAATTAATGACTTTGTGAACATATCAGGTAGATTTTGATCTGTAGGAATATATTCTACTGCTACTTCCTTTTTTAAAATTAAATCTTTCAGATAATGGTTTTTATGTCAATGTGCTTAGCTCTTTAAGAATTTTCATTACTTTTCGACATTAAAATAGAACTTATTACCACAATAAAGAATGGTTTTATTATTAATTTTAAATTCACTTAAGATTCCCATAATGTTGACAAGATCTTAAGCGCAAGTAGCCGCCGCCACATACCTTGCTTCTGCAGTAGACACATATCTTTGTTTCTTGAAATACCAAGTTATTGGATTTTCCCCATATACAAAGTGATGCTCTCACTTACACTCTATCTATCGATCTTGTCAGTAGCCCATCGTCAAATTTAAAATTATGTCACTTTCTGTATTTTTATAGAATGTTAGTTTCATGTCTTTGTTCCTTGCAAATATTTCAATATTCTTTTGCTTGCTTTCCATCCCACTGAAGTCAATTTGTCAAGAAATCAGCTTAAATAGCAAACTGAGAACGTTATATCAGGTTTTGTGTAGTGGATAAATACATTAATTCTCCAATAAAAGGTTTATATGGTAGTTCAATTATTTCGCTTTCTTTATTGTATTGAAAACCTTTTTCCATAGGCGTTCGTTTTGTTCTGCATGTCTCCATGTTTTAATAACAGTTTTTCTACAAATTTGGTTTGATTTATTGTAATTTTGTCTTTTAGTCTTGTTACATTCATTTCAAGAAATTTTTATTATTTCCAAATCTTTAGCGTTAAATCAGAGCATTTTTTATAATGTAATTATCTCTCATACCGCTCGGCGCTCGACCAAAAAAAAATGTTTTAAAAACTAAAAATTGTGTGTTTTATATCTTTGAATACACCCATCAAATGTTAGAGAATACGCATAACCTCTAATCTAATGTCTTATGAAAATTGTTAGTTAATAATTTATACAAACTTTTTTGTTGTTTTTTAATTCTTGTAATTTTGATTCAACATCTAAAAGTTTGACTAAATTTTAAATATCTTTAAACGCTTTGAATTGTATAGTAAATAATCCTTTAAATAAATTTTTACTCTTGGTTAGCGGAATACGCTCGACCATATGCTAAACCAAATTTTTTATTCGCAAGAGACAAACGTTTTATACCTCCAATACGATTGGACCTTGAGAAAGAATTACTTTTTTGCCATCCGACCTCCCGCGAAGCACAAGCTAAAATACACGTTCATACCCGAAAGCAATTTGTAATTTTGCAAGAACCAACGTTTTACACCACCAATACATCTGAACCTTGAAAAAAAAGCTTTATAAATGATAATTTAAATTTTCGAACTCGCTTCCCACTAACCATCGCGAACTTTGTCGAAGATTGCCGGTGGCTAGTGCGGATCCACCTCCGGCATCATGTTTTTTACGCCATTTTGCCTTGCTCACGAACCATTTACGAACAAAACCAACGACGATTGAGCATCAACACCGCCATCTTGCTTTACTCACGAACCGAACATTGCCGACGACGACAGAGCATCAGGCACCGACGCCGCCATCTTTACCTACTTACGAACATAGCCGACCGCACTTGACGACGACCGAGCATCAACGCCGCAATCTTGTCCTACTCACAAACCTTGCCGAACATAGTCAACGCCGAATAAAATTCAAATTTCCCGCCAAAAGAGGCCCAAAACCGGCATCATATAACTACTACTGTTCTTTTAATAATGTAACTGTTTCTCTAATTATTATTATGTCATCTACGTAAATTAAAATCCATGCCCTTTCATTGTAGTATAAGCAACAATCGTAATTTGATTTCCTATAATTGTTCCTAACAGGAATGTATCGTTCCAAATTTTTGGTGACTCCTTAGGACCGTACGATTCAATTTTAATAAACTTGACTTTATCTTTAAACTTGCTGGTGCATAAACATAATCTTCACTTTCTAGTTCTCCGTTTAAAAAAGCTGTAAAGATATCTAATTGATGTATTTTCCGATCTATTTATTGTTGAAATTCTTGCAACAAGTGAATAGACTGGTTGGAATAAATTCTCCTCCTTTATCTGAAAGCCTCTTGCTAACTATTCTAGCTTTTTTGGTTTCCGTTTTGATTGTATTGCTGTTTCTCCCTCTGATAAATTTGTCTCTGTTAATGTTTTGCATTGATTTTTCTTTCACTGCTTGTTGCCTTTGTTTTCGATAAACTTTCAATGTCATATGTACTTGATTGGTCCTCCATATTTTCTTGTAAATCATTTTAATTTCTTGTCTCAATTTTACTGTCATTGTGGATTTTACTCACCCTTTGCGTTTATTCATTTTGTGTTACTATAAGTTCATCTTCATTCTTACCTTAACAAAAAGTCAACGGTAGCCGAACGCTTAGTAATGGGGATCACAAAACACTCATCGATAGTTCCAGATTACTGACATCAGCTAACGCTTATTATAACAGATTGATTAAGGAGACCATCAAGATTCAAAAACAGACATAAAGAAACCCTAAGGTTAGGAATGCAATCCTCAAGAACACTCAAACGGCGGGATACAAGCCCCACCTCTTTGAATCGGTATAAATGCAGAACTGATCAGTCCACAGAGACTTTTGAAAAAACTCACCAGTCGCGTTAGCAAAACCTTAAGAAAAAATTCCAACCAAGAACGGCCTGAACAAGACTGAAATTGTTTTCAGTATCATTACCATCATGATAACGCTAACTAACTAAAATAACCAATCAGTGCTGCCAACTTATGTTTGCTTCAATTATTGAAAGTTTTAAGGTAGGTGTTGGGCTTATTAAAATATATTCAACTCAAAATTCTTATTTTTTTATTTTCTGAGTGAGTGCAAATATTGCGCGTAAAATTTATAAAACTTAAAAAAATTTTTAAGACGAGAATTTTAAGATAAAATAATAAAAGAGTTAATGTTAATTCATGTAATCGTAATGCCTATATTATTATATTCACTTGTAAATTAGTAATTGAAGTACAATAAACTTTAGTTCATATTGTTTATTATGATTATGTATTTGTAATTGGTCAATTTTATTTTGTTACGCAAAATAATTACATACCGAATGATAATGATAATAAATTTGTAACTTGATGAGATGTTCAACCTTCACCCATATGTTTTAATTAAAAACATTAATTGTAAATAAATGGAAAATAGCATTAGAACGAATTAATAATACACAATCTTGGTAAAAAAATATAATGTAACAAACTGACACTAATGTCCAAATTTCTTTGAAACTTGTAGGGTTTTGCTAGAAGCATTTTTGTAGTAATAAAAAATTCGAAAACTCTAGTTATTTTTTTAATAGAACACTGTTCTCAAAAAGTTATGTGTATTCATAAAAAGCAAAATTTCCAACTAAACAAACAAGTTATGTGTCATAAAACTCCATATTTTAACCGATACTTTTTCAAAACTCTAAAATGAAAGTTGTAAAATCAATTTTGGTATCTAATTAATATCATACAAAATACAGGGTGTTTCCAACTCTCTAGTCAAAATACGAGGGTGGTCTGAAAAGTTTCCTAACTTAACATAGCTACAAGAATTTTTATCTTAAAATTTATTTTTATTTTTCTACCTAGTCTCCTTGTGACTCTATACACCTCTCCCAGCGATGCTCCCATTTCTTTAATCCGTCCAAATAGTACTTGGCGTTCTTCTCTGCAAAATAATTGTTCACGAAGGTAACTGCTTCCTCATTTGACAAAAAACTTTGTTGTCCGAGCGCAGTTTTTAGTTGAGGGAACAGAAAGAAGTCGCTTGGGGCTAGATCTGATGAATAAGGTGGATGGTGAAGCAGTTCAAATTGTAATTCATGGATTTTCGCTAAGGCAACTGTTGAAGCCGGTTTCCCCTTTGCAGTCCACTGTTTTGATTGTATTTTTGTTTCAGGCGTATAGTAGTGTATCCAAGATTCATCTACAGTAATTAATCGGCGCCAAAACTCAGATTTATTGCGCTTAAACTGCACCAACAGAGCATTGGAAATGTTCATTCGAACACGTTTTTGGTCTAACGTTAGCAAACGCATCACCTAACGCGCGGATAGCTTTCTCATGCCTAGATCTTGATTTAATATGTGACAAACACGTTCTTTGGACATTTTCATTGCCTCTGCTATCTTTCTCACTTTAATCCGGCAGTCGTCTAACACCATTTGGTGAAGTTTAGCGATGTTATCGTCAGTAGTTACACTTTTTGGACGTCCCGAACGTTCTTCATCTCCCAAGCTCTTACGGCCACATTTAAATTCAGCTGCCCAAAATTTCACAGTAGTAAATGACGGTGAAGAGTCCCCACACACAGAATCTAACTCATCTTTAATTTTCGTAGAATTATTCTCTTTCAAAAACAAATATTTTATGACAGCTCGATACGCTATTTTCTCCATTTTCACAAAAATAGTCACTTTGATGAGTTACTGTCAAAAGATGCACAACTACATTCCCTGACTTTTATTGACGAGTGCTGCCAACTTTACGTTGAGGTCGGAAACTTTTCAGACCGCCCTTGTATATATTATAGTTGACACTAAACTGATCATTTTGATTTCAAGAACCTATGGCCGGAAACGTATAGTTCATGTTTTATTTCAATAACGTGCATATCAAAACAAGTAACCAAATGGTTGGAAATTCAGAGTTCGTGAGAGTTACTTTAGTTTTCATGAGACACGAGTTCATGTTAATAAATAAATGGAATTTTATTAAATGTAAGTTTTTTGAAATAAAACGTGAACTATGCGTTTCCGGGCATAAATTATTTATATCAAAATGTTCAGTTAGGTGACAATTATCATATACACAATTTTGCCCAAAGAGGTTGGAGACACCCTGTATAGTTTACCTGTTTTTGGTTATTATTTCAAAGAATTGTTTAAAATAACTAAATATGAACTTTCTTTAAAATTGTACTGGTAGTGTTTAAGATATTGCGCTTGCAGGGTTTGGGTTTTGCCAAGGATGATTTAAAATTTAACAAATGTTATCAAACGCAATGTGTTTAAAAAAAAGATAATAATAAACTTAAACTTTTAGCATATGTAATAATTCGTAAACTCTTCAACACCGCATTTTTACGTACTACGGATTTCTACAAATTATTATATTTGATGAATCTTAGTGTATGGAAACTGTCCATAAGGTAGCGACACCGACTGTTACTTGCTTAAAGTTTTACCTACTACTTTTTGACGCTAAAGTTTTTCATTTTGTGCACACCTGGTTGCTATTAGCAGCGGAACTAAAAGTACTTTTACCGCAGCAATGAGTTCGTATCAATATTGAACAATAAACTTTATAATAAATTTATAACAACTTTTCTTTTTCTGTTTATAAACGACGATTAAAGAAAAAATAGCATGTTTTATTTGGATTAATTCAAGCCTGTATACTATTTTGTTAACTGCACTGGATCAACTCATACATTTTAAATTAATCCAAAAGTGTTCCTGGTTTGGCTGTATTTGTTTCGGCCGAAAGTTACTTAATGCGGTGCAGGGAATTGTTGTTGCGCGGGTCAAAATAACATTTTAGTTCTGCGCTAACAAACCTGCCCTCTTATCAAAGTAGATTTCGGCAATCCTATTCAAAACTTGAACGCTAACGTATTATATCAAAAGTACACCGCAAATAATATTAAAAAATGCACCGCAATTAACATTATTAAAAAGTGCAACGCAAGCAACGCAATCACAACTACTTATTCATACGCAAAATAAAAATCTTTGTAATCGCATTGATCGATAATAATTCGCGCCGCAACCTATACAGTCCATTGCATTTAATTATATTTTACGCAATCAGTTCCAAATCTTATCAGGTTTGCGGAAAACATTTTGATATTGCTTTCTGATAAATGAATGGGTTTTTGCTAGCTATTTTTACTGTTTAACAAATATTTTAAAAATGTGAGAAATGTTGAACCTTGAAAAGCTCTTTCAAAGTGTTTTTAAATTTTAGTTTGTCATGCAAGAACTTACATGGTCGTTTATTATGCTGATTACTAACTAAATATAGAAGATGTTAAAGGAAAACTTTGAAAATAATTGAAAAAACTTTTGTTCAATACTAATAACGTGTAAGTACAGATAGAAAGTGTGCAAAAACATAAAACATTTTGCTCGAAAAATAAAATAAATGTTTAAGAGCGAGAAGAAAGTGGACAAGACCGATACGTTATAGAAAAAGAAACATTTAGATAACAGTTTTCTAAACTGTTACCTATTTTATTATAGCCCTATAAAATTTGAAAAGTATCGTAAGTAAGTACAGGGTTATTCCCTTTAAATTACACACCTTTATTATTCTGAATAAAGGTAAATATAGGAGGTTTTCCTGCTTCACTATAAACGATTTTCATGATTTAATTAATTAAATATCCAATATCAAACATCAAACACAACATTTGTGATTTACATGGCTTACTTTGACGTTGTTAACAATTGATTGTGATATTCTACGATTAATAACTCAATAAAGGCTCAAGATCAAGACAACATATCATATATTTTTTAAATAAGAAAAAAAATCTCTTCAAAAATGTAATAATATACAAGGTGTTACATTAAAAAAATACATCATATTTTTTTGCGCCCTGTAAACGGCGAGTAACTGAACTATTGATGGCATTTTAAGAAAATTCACTAATAACGATAATAAGGGCTGGGTAATTTATAGTGAATAACTCTGTACAGTTAAGCAATGAACTTAAACCATTGGAAAAAGAATTTTTCCACGACATACTTGGAAAACGAACGATTATTTTCTAATAATGATGAGAAAAATTGATTTTCCTCACTGTTGAGGAAAATAATGTCGTGTTACAAGAATGTCTCTTAAAAAATGTAACAATGTGTCATTAGAACTGTGCATCTAGTACTTAGTTAAACAATTTAATTGAGTATTCAATCAGTTTTGTTTAATTTAATATCTTATATTTTGATTTTTAAACAATGTTACCCTACACTTATTTGTTAGAATTACATTGCTGACAAAATTACGCTATGACAGATTGAGAACACACCAATACCACCGAAGAACAAGCGTTTACCGCAAAACTCTACATCGCCCTGATAAGCGAAAATAAAATTGGGTTTTAGAAAAAAATGTTTCAAACAAAAGCTATAGACAATAGAATTTCCAACAACTTTTTTTTGTAAAATTGATATTGATCACGTGATTGTTATATCTCAGTAATTCCTTATCGGATCAAAAAATAGTTTAAACAAAAAATGTGTATAATTAAATTATAAACATCTTTTATTTGAAAAAAAAATGTATAGAATGATTATTTTCTAAAAATTTCTACGATAGAAAAATCTATGTAAATTAAGGGTTTTTGGACTCTGCATATACAGGGTGTCCCAAATAATAGTGACTGATTTTAAACATAAATTCCTAGCTTATTAATTGCTCCAAAGAGATGGGGTTTTCACTAGTTTCACTAGTTTATCAAAAAAGATTTTTTAGGCTTGGCTGGCATTTCATTTCATCAACACAGGGTGTTTTATTAATGTTGGTCAAATTCAAAGGAGAAAATATGTTATATGTTTATGTTATAGAAGGAGTTTTGTGAAAGGATTTGGAGATCGAATGGGAGAAAACTTCGCCTAAATAAATACAGTTGTTAGTGCATGTCAGATGCCAAACCTTATGCAATATTAGTAAAATTTCGTGTTTGAGTTAGTATTGTCATCCATAATTTAATTAGATCACTTTTTATAACTTTTTATACCCCCGAAATATAAAGAACTCCTCAAGAACATATTGTCAAAATTTATATTTTTTTCTAAATCTGTACTTTTAATTTTAATAATGGCGCACCTCTACACTTCAACAAAACTGTTAAAAATTTTTTAGAGTAGATTTTTTCAAAAGTTGACCTAAAAATACGCATTTTGAGTCAAAATAAAAACCCATTAAAACTTACTATAAAAAATCCAAAATACCAACTTTTTAGGTAAAACATTAGCTAAAAAAATTTGCGTCGGCGTCGTAAAAATACAGTTTAATGATTTTTTGATGTTATCATCAACTTCCACGCTATTGCGTCATAAAAAACCAATTTAGGAGTTTGGGCGATTATCGTATCTCGTCTTTTACATCACATCAAAAAATTATTTAAATTAAAAATTTATAGAACTAAGCAGTTTTCGTTTTTTTAATGTTTTAGCAATTACTAATTGAATAATTTACTAAAATAATGACACGTTTAAATAGTAACTTAAAATGCCCTCGAATAGTGTCTTTTTAATAAACGAAACGTAGTAATGATTTAACATTTATACAAAAAAATAGTTTGTTTTAAAATCAATTTCATTGCTTACTTGTATCCTTATTTAGTAGAGGCGTTCGTTCAGTATCCATAATGTTATATGCTTAAAGCGGCAGAAAAAAAAAAGTTTCACTGTTCACTTCGACTTCACTATAACATCTATCTAATCGCAAATGTTTATCAAACAAACCTAAAATAGGATGTGATTAATGAATTCATATAAAATGCAATCATAGTTGTTAGTTTGTGGTCATTTTATGTAATTCTTTGGAAATTGTTTAAGTTTTCGTAACAATAAATAAAATTATACACAAAAAGTGAAAAACCGAGATTTGGATAATCTAAAATTTTGCCCTGTTTTCTGTTAAAATCAGCTTTAATGACTCTCTAAAAATTATAGTTTTTACAAACTGAATATCTAGACTAAAATTTTGCATTTCCCAAAATTAAGTATCAAGAAGATGGTAAATATTTGTTGAAATATTAAATTTGAATGCATGTTTTCTCGATCAAGAGATGAACTACGTTCAACACTAAACATTTGCCTGTATTCTGTTGCATAATGAGAGTTTCGTTTAGTAATAATTTAACCCCAGTTTTGTCAACAATTTTGAATTGCTGCATTCACTGTAAATGAAGAAAGAATTTAGTTTTTTTATTTTTTCTTTTCATTTCATTTAACTGAACACATGTCTACGTCCTTTGAATAAACATATAATTTCAAAACATTTTTTATTTGTAGATTTTTTGTCCTTCAGTTTCTTCTTTCACTTCTTTTGGTATTTTTTCCTTTTATCTTTTCTTACAATTTCCTTCTTACTAAAGGGATTGAGGCTGTACCACCATCTGACTCTGTAAAAGCCTATCACTTATTCTTTTTGACTTTTCCCTTTTTCTTTTTTTATGTTTTTTTTCGTTATACCAACCATGGTTTTCATATTGTTATTTTTGCTCTATTTTTACCTAAAACTTTTCTTTCTGTGCCACGAATCTTTTCTCTTCAGTGCTAATAAGCCGCTTTATATTTTCTTGGGTAGTTTTTTTGTCATGTCCTATCTTTTCTAATATATTAAGTTTTCATTCACATTTCTCATGGTAGTCGTTAGTTACAAATTTCCTTTGTAAAAAAACAGAATTTTGATGAATACAGAGTTATTTAAAATTTTGTTAATTCTAAAATGATTTCCTAATCAAAACTATTAAACATTAATTTTTTGTAAATAGTTAGTAATACTTAGTAAAACCGTTAGAAATAGGTATAGAAAAGGTGTTGCTTTTGAAAATAAAGTAACCGGCCATCAATTTACTTTACATGCAGTTCTATTTACATAGTATAAGTAATTATTATGTATTACACAACTAAAAAAGATAATTTAAGTAACAATACTATCAGAGATAAATTAAATTAAATAATTGTTAAGGTAATAAGATTAACAATTTTCTTATAAGTTTTCTGGTTATGGGCAGTAAGTAAGGCGAGTCTATATGGTTATTCATGAGGCAATGGAGAAATTTAAGACTGAATGTATTTCTTCTTCTTGTTTTTTTATTACAGTAAAAAATTTAAGGTCATCAGCAAATTGTAATTTTTGAATGGGACCCGATAAATCAAGATCATTAGTGTATATTGAAGACCTAAGAGGAATTCTTGAAGAACACCTGAATTTAATTAAATATATTTAGAGACTGCAGATTTAATTTTTTTTGCTCTGTTTTCTATTGGTGAGGTAACTGTGAAACCAATTAGAAATGATTTGTTTAAACCGTAAGCTCTCAGTTTAACAATAAGATGATTGTAACTGACTTTATTAAAAGCTTTACTAAAATCTGTAAATATTGCATCGACTTGGTAACCTGCGTGAACGGAATCGAGAAGAGAAGCTTGAAAAGTTAGTAGGTTTGGGACCATTGATCTACGTTTCATAAAGCCATGTTAATCGTTACTGATTATGTTTTTCAAACAAGGTTGTAATACATTACGAATACTCCTTTCATAGAGTTTAGCAAAGCAAGATTAAATGTAATTGTTCTATAGTTCAAGATAAGTGACTTATCTCCACTTTTATGTATATGTGTGATGAGACTAATTTTTAATTCATCTGGAAAAATACCAGAAGAAAGAGGTCAATTAAAGAGATTAGTCAAATATGGTGTTAATATGAAAGCACAATGTTTTAATATAATTGGAGAGATTTGGTCAAATCTCAGCCCATTCCTTCTATCAAATGACAGGAGTCTATATTTTAAAAGAATCGTTCTTCTGCTTCAGATTACCATAGAAGGGTTTACGACCTGTAAAAAATAGTTAAATGGTGCAGTGCCAAAAAATGAAGCTATATGTTTCCAATTTTTGAGAATTGGGATAGGTAGGTATGGAAAGCCTAATAAAAGATATTATGAAATTATCTCTAAATATAAAACTTGTTTAATATTCAGAAGTGGTTTGGTACTTTGAAAATATATTACAATAAAAGAAAATTTTGGAAACACTTAGAGTCTAACACCTTAGAATTTGTGAACTAAGGAAAAAAAATCATATAGAGTGTGATTAAGGAAGAATGTTGTAACGGTTGTTGTTTACAAAATAACAAATAAAGAAACGATGGCTCTAGCGGAACAACCTAAAAAAAAACAACTAAAGGAAATTCGGCTCGATGTAGCGCACTAAGTTCGTGGAGGATAAAATATTTATAGTAGTTAGAGCAGCAGCGTCCGGCTTCGTCGTAGAGTGGGGGTCCTTAAAGAATTCTAAAAATTATACTGCTGTCTAACAAGGCGCCACCTGCTGGGTAAAAGGAAGAAATAAAACGCAAACCAGAGAAAAAAGACAGACAATTTAATACAACAAACAAATCTTAAAATACTAGGAGAATCTGACAAAAATAGAGAGACTGTCACATATAGTTACGTGCGTTAGCAGCAGCCTCGCTTAACAATAAATAAGGCTCGCAATTAATGTGTCGGATTTTAGGTAAGCTTTAGTTACACCCGCGTTAAAGTTATCATTCCAATTGAGGATTGGCTACTAAGAAGGTTTTGCGTACAGATATCACTTACACACAGCAATTTAAACTAAACTTAAACTAAGATTAAAGGGGTAAGTACCTCCCGCAAACCCAAAAGGCCTTTTGTGTTCGCTTCAACCGCTCTAAGTAAAGCGCCGGAGGCCATATCACTGAATAAGTTGCTTAAATACTAAAACTTAGCTGTAATCGGTAGGATGTAGTTCCGAGAATTAAGGTTTCCGGCTAGCGACGGTATCGACAGTTAGGAAGTTAGATATCCCCAGGATTCCTGAACAGAGAAGAACAGAATGCGATTGGCTCCTTCGATGAAGTTATGAAGCATAACCAACCCCTGTAGACGTAGTATCCACCGGTTGTCTGCAACTTAATTAATGCGAAACTGTGGTGTTGTCTTTAATTGATAGGGAAGGTTCTTAATCAGCCACTTCAGCACCCTCAAGAATTATCCAAGTATAACAAACAACGAGGGCATAGGGTCAACGCAATGTGCTAAAAGCATACGTAGCAATTAGAATCAATACAACCAGGAAGGAAAAGAAAGCAAAGTGTACTCACGGTGAATTTAGCCGGATTTAAACTTAAACACCAATTTGAATTGGAAATCTTGAATCACACATTAATAATTTTTGTGGAAATTTCAACTTCAAGAAGTACGCCACATCACCTGTACGGAAATAAAAAGAAGATGTCCGCTATTCGTCTAGGAAATGTAGTCGGATTTTATTTTCCACTAATAGAAAATTAGCAAAATGCGCGCCAAATACTACTTTCGTCGTAACATATTACTCGCAACACACGTTTTAAGACGGCTCTCTACATACGCCCTACATTCGAAAAATAAAACCGTAACAATGTACCAAACTAGGTTTGCTGCACACCTAAGCTACCTTCCGCAGGTTAATTGCCGTTGATCTAACAGCAGCGTTGTTATGGATGCTAGATCCATTCACACACCCTCTGTCCAAAATACCTTATCAATTCGCTGACATCGTATTTATTTACGGATATTGTAATGAAAACAGCAGGGCTGTCGAAAGGGAATACGCACATTGATTTCCGGACCGAAGCGCTCCAAGTCAGAGAGTTTTCCAAAGAGCATTTACATGATTTTGCGAGACAAGGTTGTTTGCAAAATTCTTCTAACGTGAAACACGACCAAGAGAAGTTGCTGAAGAAGTTCCCCTTTAAGTGAACGAAAATTCCCGGATCGGTATCAGAATGGTATCAGCCAACTGTCTGTCATTACAGGACAATGCAAAACATCCGTAGTAACCACTTTACATGAATATAAACTGCATCCATATAATATTAAAAGTTCAGAATCTGCTAATTGGCGATCATGTACAAAGAATAGAGTTTTGTCATTGGATGGGCAGAAGTGCCCGGATACAAGGGGGGGGGGAGGGGGGGGGGGGGGGGGGGGGGGGGGGGAAGGGGGGGGGGGGGGGGGGGGGGGGGGGGGGGGGGGGGGGGGGGGGGGGGGGGGGGGGGGGGGGAAGGGGGGGGGGGGGGGGGGGGGG
Organism: Abscondita cerata; assembly: GCA_030710515.1. NCBI lineage: Eukaryota > Metazoa > Arthropoda > Insecta > Coleoptera > Lampyridae > Abscondita > Abscondita cerata. Next base: position 337,272 of record JALBCR010000286.1, read on the forward strand.
GGGGGGGGGGGGGGGGAAAGGAGGGGGAGGGGGGAAGGGGAAAAAAAGAGAAGAGAGAGAAGGGGGGGGGGGGGGGGGGGGGGGGGGGGGGGGGGGGGGAGGGGGGGGGGGGAGAGAAAAAAAAAAAAAAAGAAAAAAGGAAAAGGGGGGGGGGGAAGGAGGGGGAGGGGGGGAGGGAAGAGAAAAAAAAAAAAAAGAGGGGGGGGGGGGGGGGGGGGGGGGGGAAAGGGGGGAAGAAAAAAGGGGGGGGGGGGGGAGGGGGGGGAGGGGGGGGGGGGGGGGGGGGGGGGGGGGGGGGGGGGGGGGGGGGGGGGGGGGGGGGGGGGGGAGGGAAAAGAAAGGAGGGGGGGGGGGGGGGGGGGGGGGAAGGGGGGGGGGGGGGGGGGGGGGGGGGGGGGGAGGGGGGGGGGGGGGGGGGGGGGGGGGAAAAAGGGGGGGGGGGGGGGGGGGGGGGGGGGGGGGGGGGGGGGGGCGGGGGGGGGGGGGGGGGAACCGGGGGAAGGGAGGGGGGGGGGGGGGGGGGGGGGGGGGGGGGGGGGGGGGGGGGGGGGGGGGGGGGGGGGGGGGGGGGGGGGGGGGGGGGGGGGGGGGGGGGGGGGGGGGGGGGGGGGGGGGGGGGGGGGGGGGGGGGGGGGGGGGGGGGGGGGGGGGGGGGGGGGGGGGGGGGGGGGGGGGGGGGGGGGGGGGGGGGGGGGGGGGGGGGGGGGGGGGGGGGGGGGGGGGGGGGGGGGGGGGGGGGGGGGGGGGGGGGGGGGGGGGGGGGGGGGGGGGGGGGGGGGGGGGGGGGGGGGGGGGGGGGGGGGGGGGGGGGGGGGGGGGGGGGGGGGGGGGGGGGGGGGGGGGGGGGGGGGGGGGGGGGGGGGGGGGGGGGGGGGGGGGGGGGGGGGGGGGGGGGGGGGGGGGGGGGGGGGGGGGGGGGGGGGGGGGGGGGGGGGGGGGGGGGGGGGGGGGGGGGGGGGGGGGGGGGGGGGGGGGGGGGGGGGGGGGGGGGGGGGGGGGGGGGGGGGGGGGGGGGGAGGGGGGGGGGGGGGGGGGCGAAGGCGCGGGGGGGGGGGGGGGAGGGGGGGGAGGGGGGGGGAAGGGGGGGGGGAAGGGGGGGGGGAAAGGGGGCGGGGGAAAAAAGGGGAGAGGAAAAAGAAAGAAAGGAGGGAGGGGAAAAAAGAAGGGAAAAAAAAAATCCATTCATAAAATAGTTTCTCATTTGTTCAGCCCCTTATGGAAACATTTGTATGTATCACATTTTCTTCATAAGGAAAATAAACAAGGGAGGTATGCATTCATAGCACAAATTACGCTATACTCAGTATACTATTGGCGCGGAGTAATAAACCTGTCAGAATTATCGAATCTCCCGTATTGCAGTGGCGTAGGTACCTGATACGTTTGGAAAATCATATTTTTAGTAGGTAAATATATTATAATAGTAAAATCTACCTTGATATGAATTATTATGTGGTTTCTTTTAGTGTTTCAATCCTTACTTTGTGGAATCTATTTTTCATAGTAAATAATTTATTCAGCAATATTCCACTGTTTAATAAGATATAAATAGATATTAAAACTTTTGTAAAACACAGTATTTGAATATAAAATTAAACTCTAAAATCGATAAATGACAAATGTGTCGTTTCTCAATTTGTCTATTTTAAATTTTAATTTTATATAGGTACGTATACTGAGTTTTACAAAAGTTATGAATATATTTGTATCTTATAAAACTGTGGAATATTTAAAAAAAATTATTTACTATTATGTGGTTTTGCTTCTTATTATTACAATTAAGAATCGATATAGCTAAATAAAGTAATTTTAAAACAATTATTCTTTAGCGTCAAAATGTGTGTTGGATTATCTATCATCAGGTAAAGTGGGGTCGATAGCGCAGTCATTACGGCAGACGGGTTGTAATTTCTGGAAAGATTACAGATAATTAGTTGTTTGACCGAAGGGCTTCGTATACTTTCTAAATGAAAATATGTTTAGTTTGTTATTAGCAATGAATCGGCTTGTTTATTTGTTTGTGTGTTAGTGCAAATAATTTTGAAATGGAAAACTTTTCACCAGCAAAACGTGTTAAAAGTTAAAAAATTATAATTTTAAATGTGCATCACGCTGTTCGATGTCAACACCCTGCAAAAAGTGTCGATGATATTGTAGGATTATGTTCTGCAATGACGGGAATATCAAAATCCACCATTTATAAACTAGTGAGGGAAAGAAAAAATTTGGGACAAGTGTTTCACCCACTTTCATCTCCTGGTCGGCGCCCGATGGAATTAGATGATGCAATGAGGAATTCTGTCCGTAGAAAGGTTCACTCGTTCTACTTACGGAAAGAGATTCCTACAATCGATAAGATTTTACTAGCAGTAAATGAGGATGAAAATCTACCCCAAATGAGTCGTAGAACACTGTGGAAACTTCTTCGCAAGTTGAAGTTTACTTGGGAGAAGATAAATAGAAGATCCGTTTTAATTGAAAAACAAGAGATTATTACATGGAGGAGAAATTATCTTCGGGAAATAAGAAAATATAGGCGTGAAGGCAAGCGTATATTCTATTTGGATGAAACCTGGATCAATGCAGGACATACCGTAAAAAACATGGCATAATAATTGCGTTACGGGTGCTCGACAAGGATTTATAGAAGGGCTATCGACAGGATTTCGACCGCCTTCTGGTGAAAGGAACACTGTTAATTATTACTCATATTGGCAATGAAGATGGCTTTGTAGATGGTGGTTTGTTAGAATTCGAATCAAAGAAAACTGGTGACTACCACGAAGACATGAATGCTAATGTGTTTGAAGAATATTTTGAGCAGATGCTAGATTTGATACCCCATACTATCTATAATAGTGTCCATAACTATTATAGATCCAGCAACCACTCACGAAGATACGAAAATTTACCTACCGTTTACCACCTTACCATTGTGAGCTAAATCCTATAGAGTTGGTTTGGGCTCAAGTAAAAGGTGACGTCGCTCGTAACAATACCACTTTTAAACTCGACGACGTGAAAAACTTCTGGAAAATGCATTAAACAAAGTAACACCTGAAAGATGGAAGAACTGTGTATCTCATGTCGTTAAGGAAGAAGACAAATGTTGGCAACTGGATAATTTAGTAGAGATAACATTGGAGCCAATTATTATATCAGTAAACACACAAGACAGCGATTCTGTTTACGAAATGGAAATTTCAGACGAGGAAGAAAGTTAAATGACCAAGCGTAATGTGCCTGAAACAGTGTTCTACTCTCTAAACACCATTTATTGTAACCATGAGTGAGTATTGTCAGTTATTTTTAAATATACCTATTTTACCTACTAATGTCTTTTATTTAAATGAACATTTTTTTTTTTTTTCTTTGTTTTTTTATGACAACCACATAATTTTATAATTGAGCCAAATTTACTTTTTGGTGCCTAAAATCGGTCCCCGCAAATTAATTGTAATTGTAATAAATGTACTGACGATATCTGCATTACTATTTTATTTTATATTTATGTTATATATTATTTATATGTTATTTCTTTTATTTGTATAGTAGATCACATTACAAATTTTACTTCTTACGTATTATATACTATAATTTTTGTATCTTGGTATAATACCCACATCCACGGCTATGATTCTCGTTTCGTCAGTACCTGGGCTGATGGCAACGTGTTTACACAGATTAAACTATTGTTCTCAGACCCTAGATGGGTCGATATGCTGCAAGAGCTGCACAATGATCGTATTTTGGTTAGAATTTATTGGTTTTTACTTAACCGTAGAAGTACCGCTTTCACAAGAAAATAAATAATTATTTCAAGCAATTATGATTTATTACTCCGCGCCAATAGTATACAGACTTGAACTATCTTTTCCCTCTCCCTACTCGTCACAAAACCAACACGTTTTTTATCTTTCCCAGCAACAATGGTTCCAGGATCTTGAACAGTAGATATTCCCGTTTCATCAACGTTATATATTTAATTAGAAGAAGAATTAGTTTTAGACATAATTGATTTAAAGTGATTGTAGAATTTTCTTACCTTGTGGTGATTGAACGCTGTTATTCGATTAAGACTGGTTGCCTCCAGTTTTTTGCACACAAATGCTAGGTTCTCTTCTTAACAAAGCATAGAACCACTTTTTTTCCTGCTATATTGGAATTTTTTGAGAAACATGATTATTATGTTATTAATTGCTACGTATTCGTAAGCAATTCACCTCACCTCTTTCATTGATGAAATGGCTTTTTCCCCTTTGGTCGACTCGTTGGTTTATTTTTTGATTTCGTTTCTTGAAGTGTGCTGAACGGTATATTGAATTTTTTACCTGCCTATCGAATTGAGTGACGATCTTTTACAATCTGCAATGCATTTAGCAGCTGCTTGGCAGTTAACAGATCCTTTTTCTTGTTTATTGTAAAATCTAAGCATCTCAAATATATTTATAAATTTACTTATTAAGGAGCTCTATTACCAAACACTTCCAGAGTAATGCCGATCTTGACCAGTATTTTCAGACTGTTTTCACTGATATTCCCCAAAATAGTTATTTTCCTACCGAGTGTCAAAGATCTCGTGTCTAGATCTATGCTCCGCTTCTTGCTCCCTCGCTTCGCTCCGCACTCGTGTCTCTATAGACACTCGCACGATATTTCACTTTTGCTCGATTTAGGAACAATATTTTTTAGACGGTTTAAACAACACAACTTAAACTAATTAATAATTTCCAATTCCATCGGAGACAAATTCTCTATAATCTGGATACCTTAAACCGTTGCTATAATCATGTTGTTTATTATTTTAAATTGTTTCTTATTTTCGCTGTGAATTTCTGAATTTCTAAAAAGTGTGTTATCTCTTCTAAACTATAAACGATAAAATATTGATAGTGATCTGTAAACTGTGAAATATGGATAATGATGAAGATAGTATTTTGGAAGCAGCAAATGAAACCAGCCTCAAGTTGCTGCCCGCTAAATCCCGGCAACGCTATGAGGAAGCTTATAGCAAGTTTATGGAGTAGCGAAAGTAAAACAGGGTAAATTCTTTGTTTTCGCAAAACGTCCTGCTTGCGTAGTTTGAAGAGCTGTCGAAAAAATTGCCCCAAGCACATTATGGACGCAATTTTCTATGATAAGAAGCACGCTTATTGTTTACCAGAACACTAATATTAGTCAATATCCTAAATTGAAAGCCTTTCTGAAAAGAATGTCGCAAGGATACAAACCGAAAAAATCGAGAACTTTAACTGCTGAAGAAGTTAATAAATTTATAAAAGAAGCGCCAAACGGCAAATATTTGTTACAGAAAGTAAGTAATTCTCTATAATCAAAAACCCTTCATCAATTGAAGTTTCAATTTTAGGCACTTACATTTATCTATTTTTTTTAAACACCAATTATTGAAAACAATTAAAACACTTTTTCCAAAGTACATTGTCTTCCTTTTTTTCTTATGGAACATATCAACATGTTGACAATTTGCATATGTTTCCAAAATTGTGTAAAGAGATTTGGACATTTTACAAAATTTCACCAGCTTTCAATATAATTATAATACAAAAATTTGAGAACCACTACTCTAAACAACACATGTTTTTTCGAGACCATAGAAGATAGCTAAGAACTGTACTTATCCGTCCATTTCAGTAACTAAGATTATAGTCAGCAATTCCTCAGGTCCGTGAAGTGGACCACCATCTTTAAACAAGAATGTTACAAATCTTGCCTGTTTGGATTGCTTCATCCTGCCTAAAATTTTAGTACAGCGACACTTAGTGTTTTGTTTAAAGAAACAAAATAGTAAATGTGGCCGACTTCTTACTCCAGTCATATTACACAAGCAGAAATCATGTGATACCTTCCTGCTTGTGTTGCTATTTCTACTTTATATTGCTTCAAATTTTAGCCCAACAACACTTTTTATTTTTAAGGTAAAAATAGTAAGTATGGCTGTACCAACTAAATCATGTAATCAACTTTATTCCGTGCTGTATGTTTGTGTCATGTTTACGTTAAGCTTGGAAAACAATATTTTAAGTAGAATCAGGAAAAGCTTTTGCATATGTATTAGTTCTGTAAACTCTAATTATTTTCTAGATGGACGGACGCCTTTGTGTTGGCCGCAGAATTGGATAGAGTGTATACACCCATCGCGATTGGTATGTGATTTACATTATAACATTATAACATGTACAATATTTATGTTGTGTTTGCGCAGTCGTTGTCGGATGCGTTTCGACAAACTCGAAGCTTGATGGTGTACGTTGATTTGTCTTGACTTGTTTGCTGTCTCAATACTCGATGTTGCATCATACTTTATTGATATGAATTTAGTAGGTCGTTTTTTGAGCCAGCAAGGTTGCTTGAACTGTCCTTCCTGATCGTCAGCGTTTGTACATTATGTTTAACGAAATGCTGACAGTGTTTTGTACGCAAAAAAAACAGTGGTTGCGGGTGAATCTTCTTGCTTGAGTTTTGTAGTTTGTATGGGGGTGCTCTTGTTAGCGTTGCTGCAAATGCTGCCGTGTTGTGGGTTTTGTTCTTGCTGTTGCTGATGCTGCAATTGCTTACTTGAGGCCTGCCGTTGCAAGTTGATTGTTTCAAAGGCGAATTGGTGCGATGCAAGTGCTGTATTTGACAGAATTGAGACGTTGCAATTGGGCGTGTTAAGCTTGGTGAGGTAAATGTCAGATGTGAGGTTTGGTACCTGCGCGCAACAGGCAGCACCTCGGAAGTTTCATGATGGGCAGACGAGTGCGTTGCTTTAGCACAGTTGAACGTTAAAGAGTTGGGTCTGTTAAATTTTGGGAGACGTGATGTATGTGTGTGTTGGATCGGAAACACCTATGTCGTTTCGAGACATAGGTATGTTCTGTGATCGGTGTGTCTTCTGATGTAGCGGTTGTGGCGTTTGCGGATGTTGAAGCGGTTGTGGCGTTTGCGGGGTTGCTACGGTTTAGCGTTGATGAAACGACCTCTCGATCAACCCAAATCGATGTGCGTTACATCAAAGTGAAGGTGGAAGAGAACTGGAGAATGAGTCTTCTTCGATCGGTATTACTGTTAGTACCAGCGTTCCGATAGATGTCACTTTAGATTATTTGAAAGATATGTTACATCAAAATCATTTATACACTTCAGAAGTAGACAATTTTATTAAATTAGCAAGATTATGTATGAGTCAAACCTTTTCCCAATTAATAATAATAATTATCAACAAAAATTATGGTACAAACAATGGGTAACAGCTTATCTCCGTTTATGGCTAACCTGTTCATGGTAAATTTGAAACTAATATAAAAATAAATTAGATTATTTTCCTAGAAATTTAGTGTAGATATGTAGATGACGTTTTTGCAGTCATCGACACTCAAAGTTTACAGCCCTCAGCAATTTTGTAGAAATTTTAAATTCAAAATTTGAGACGATCAAGTTTACCTATGAAACAGAAACAAACCTTAAATTACCTTTCTTAGACACTTTAGTGACAAGAAATGGCAACAAACTAGATATAGATATTTATCGTAAAGACACTAACACTATGAGGTTTATAACAAATGATTCCAACCATAGTATGCAACATAAACTTGCTACTTTTAATTTTTTTTTCACAGATTATGTAACTCCTTCCATTGCCACATCAAAATGTGGCCCTGGCCGCCTCTATACATAGTTTCACTGATAAAATAAGTATGTAATCATGTATAAAGTTTATTAGATTTACAAAAATGTTACACTAATTGTCTTTGCGTTTGTAATACTAAAAATTGAAGAATAATGTCAAAAATTTTAACGATCTCAGTAGGTGGCTTTTAATCGACAAACAAAGAAAGTGCTGACAACCTAGATTCCCCATTGTTGACAGATATTTATTTTTATAAAAGCTAAGGTGCTGAAGGATCTTTCACCTTCACAATTGGTAATGGGAATTCTTAAAACTATGTAAACATTTGGAAAAACCTGTGATAACTCACTGTCCTCCATCAACTTTAAAAAGTTCTAAACAGTTCTAAACTTATCTCGACTTTGGAGTAAGACTTCATCTTTACTTCTATCGTTATATTTTTTTACGACATGTCGTTTATTAGTGTCAAATTCTGAAGATACGTTTACTGAAAATTGTTTCGCCTTTCTTCTATATTGTCAAATTGTGTTCGCAAAGTCTAGAAGCGATTTCAACAGACAATTTCCTTCAACAACATCTAGACCTGGTTTTGTAAGAAATCACCAGTAGAATTAAAACGACCCAAAACTTCATTTCAAAGCACAGCCATAATAGCTGTTTCTAATTTGACCATTTTTTTCTTAGCGACTTCGCTTCTATTTTAGGTTTCTTTCTTCTCTTTTTGTTGTTTATGATTTTGTCAATGCTTCATAAATCTCGTAGTAACTTGAAACGAGCGCCCTACAACTGACCCACTAAATTTAGTGAATGCGCAGCACAGAGTACATAAACCGCTAAAGGGTTAGCATTTTTAATTTCTGCTTGCAGTCCAATATATTTGCCAGACATATTGCTAGCGTTATCATAACTCTGATATCTGCAGTCTGATGATTCAGTAGCATTAGCTTCTAATAAAATGTAACTTCATTGTACAGAGATTAACCCGTGTAGCTGTGGATGGGTAAGAAACAAATAAACTTTTTCGTGGACGTTGCCGTTAAAATAATAACACAAAATAACTGTCAACTGATCAACTGGGACACATCTGTGTCGAGTCCACTATAATAGAATAATTTTTTTCCATTTTGATTTGTTCTACAATTTCTTTAAAAACTTTTGTTATGGTTAGTTGTTAAGAAAGTATGCCCCTCAGTGGAGAGTAAGGTGTGGGTTTGGAAGATCAACGTTATTCCTAAAACCTATAGGAAAAAAAATTAAAAAGGTAGGGCACCAGGTTCGAGTAACGCTGAAGAGAAGAATCTGACCCAGAACCAAAGGTCAGCAGCTAACTGTCCGCAGCAGAATATACAGAAAAAGGGAAACAAATCACGAAAGAATTTGACATAAAGTCAGAGAAACCTTCACAAAATATTTATTCACCCCAATACACAAACGAATTTGTGATAGTTCACAGCATTTAATAGACACAGATATATTACGAATATACACGAGTTAAAACGGGTAACGTACAGCATTAAACATTCAGGTAACACGAAAATGACTAGAGCTACATAGAATTACAAGTTAAAGTAAAGAGAATTACCCAAATATTTACCACTGCCACGCCACTGTCTCGTATATGCAATTGATATTTCGCGTACTGAAGATACGCCTATGGTGAACTTAACCTAGAATGTATGTCGATTTATGGTACTGAGTAACGTTACAGATTACATGAATTTAAGGGAAGATTTAAGACTAATTCAGTCACCGCAAAGTTTAAACGATTGTTCAATTTGGCCTGTCTGGGGAACAAGCTCGTACCAGGAGGGTCAATGAAACTAAATGCGTTCGGCTTAATTAAGATTGAGGTTTAAATTCTTACACGACTTATACACCACGTAGGTATTAAATACTCTTATCTATAACTAGTTAACGTTCCAGGTATATTATGCAATTACACATTCGAGCGACAAATAATCCGCAATAAATTTTCTACGTTCGCGCCTGATGGTTGGTGTCAAGAGGTGACTTCTACTTGAATGGTAGGTCGACTGCAGGTTCACGCGCAATTAAAAAGATATTAAAACCTTTGACCTTCCACGCAGCAGTAGGAGTATTACTCTTGCTCTCAATGGTACTAACGGTTCGGAATGAGCCTCCACCGTAGTCTGCGAATCTGACGGAGTATTCGTGGGTAGCTATTTCGGTACAACGCCTCCAAAAGCCATGAGTAGACCCGCAATAGCCGTACAAGTTGACGAAGGAACAACCGGAAGAGAATATATTTGTAATAGGAGACCTAAACCACCCTCTCTAGAATAAACATAGGGATGTTAGCGATAGATAAACCCCGAGGGCAATCGTATACCTGGTGCAAAGCGTCCCCTATCCTGAAGAATGCAGGACGTGCTTACAGTTCACGTGAAGCACAACTTTTTAACCAATTTTAAAAGCCACTTTATGCGGTATCATATGTTTTACTTACAAAATAAAGTTTTTAAAACGTTGAAGGGTTTCAGAATCTTTTACCATCGTTTTAATTACCCCTTCAAGCGAGGAAATTTTTCAGATGAGGGTTTATCTTCTCCTCGTGAACGGTTGATTTAGGACAAACTTTCCGAAAGCGTTCAAATGCAGCGGACCAATCGTGGACAGTTTCAAGTTATCAACGCCGGAAACCAATAGAAAGTAAGCCCGCAAATTGGGTTAAGGAAGTGTACACAGGAGGAGCGTTTACACTTCGAACGTTACACTTTATTCTTCATTATAGTATAATAAGTTCTTCAAAAATTGTTTTAGATAAGTAGAACATATTACCAGTGTCCTTACTAGCATATTTTTCAATATGATTATATACGAAAGAGTCAAACTTTGCTACTAACTCCAAAATTTCCAAGTATTTACCATTACCCACACAACCAAACTTTTCAGTCGCGCCCCGAAATGCTAACCCTCTGTCAGAGATAAATTTAACCACGTCAACTACACGCTTTAGAACATTTCTCCAATATTCTACTCTTAATTTGAACCAATTGGTCATATTTTTATCTACGTGATGTGAATCAGCAGTACGAGATATCCATGTTAAAAGACATTGTTGATGTTCGGGGCTGTTCTCATGCCTACGTGTTTTTTCTTCGCTTTTTCCAGTCAAAAAAAAAAAAACCGGTCTTAATAAATGCGTTTTCGTTTTCACTTTTTTTAGTAAACAATTTACACACAAAACAAAAAAAACTCTAGCAGACTTTGAGTACATAAGCCATTTTCTTTCACACACCTCTCCGTTTAGGTGACAATTTAGAAGATAAATATCTATTTTGTTTTTTATACTTTCTTAATGAAGCTACGAATTGACCATCATTATTTTGGAAATAACTTGTGCCTTTCTTTATACAGTCACCAATAACAATGTCATCTATTATTGCAGGTCATAATGGCGGATCTTGCTTAACCGAAATAATTTTTGAATATATTGCAGAAGATGTGGGTCGATTGGCATCATTTGATATGACCTGTACTTGATCATCAGAATTAGTTTCTAAGTCAACCATGTTTGTATTTGGCGATTTATCCACCGGCATTCCAAGGCCAGATGATACTTTTTGCGGACTTTCTTTATTGGCTCAAGTATTGTTGATGTTGCAGACAATGCAGACATTTCCAAGCAGCCAGTTTAAAAATCAAAAATTTCAGTATTTGGAGTATGAGGAGGTCTAGAACAAGTGGGTATTGTGAAAGAAATTAGTTAATTTTGGAAATTTTCTTCTACTCTCTATAAAAGAAAAAGTGTGTAGGGTCAGTAACTTGAATTCATGTTATTCGGCCTAATCAAGTTTCTGTGTATAACCAGTGATTCAAAAAAATTTTCATCAAAGTTGACCATGAAAAAATTCACGTACGTCTACTCTAAATGCATAAAATTGAATGTATTGAACCTACCAAAGTACTATTGAATTATTAATCGGCAAATCGGAAAAGAAACAACTTCAATTTAAAGAAACCTTTTAATGCAACTAATGTAAATAATTTAAACATAATCTAAGCCAACAGAAAACACCAAAACTGCACCAAAAAACTTAACTGGACACGTGTTTCAACAGCTAAGCTGAGTAAAGTTTTTGGTGCAGTTTTTGGTGTTTTCTGTTGGTTAAATAGACGCTGCAGTTGGTGTTCCTTTCCTTTGATAATCTAAAGATAATGCACTTTCTGATTAAATCGATCAAAGTGAACGATCACTTCAGGAAAGGTTTCTTGGAATTCTTGAAACGTAGCACGAGTAGAATAAACTCAGTGCCCATCAATTCTTACACAGTTTCAAAAATACATTTCTAACATGCAGCGTTTATGGTGGTCAGAGTGAAAGCCATAATGTCCATAAACTGAAATTAAATCTATCAGAATTGACAAGTGTATAATTCCAAACTAAATACTACAGTTCCGATGTTGTTAAAGCAATTATTAATAAGTACAATTGATTTCGTAGAATTAATAATAGTTTATTGTAAAACTTGGATTTAAGATCTATAGATTTAATCGAGAAATAGATTTAGTATTTGTTAAGAATAACTATAAAATTGATCTTAAAATTTATTATTAATTTGTTAAAAATAATTTGAATATTTATACTATGTAAGACTTTTTTAAAATTTTTCGATCATTAGAACAAACAATTGTTTCAGTCTGAAGATGACTAAATTTCTAATTTTTTTTCAGGTCGACAACATTTAACTGTAAATCAATAAATATTAGAAATTGACAAAACATTTATTTAATTTATTATGTATTAATTGAAATATGAAAAGTGTTTAAATCAATCACATTCACAATATGAAAAAACATTGATCTGTTATAAATTATTAGTTTATTAAAGAAAACGGTGTTGAATTTTTAAGAAAGGCGTTCGATTATTATTCAAGAAATGGCTAGCGTTTCGTTCTCATTTTATTCATATGGGCCAATAAACTGTTTTACTTTTTCTAAACCAATTTTTTTTATATATTTTTTATAACAATATTATATTGTAATCGATTTCGTTAATGCGGGGGTTTCTAATAAAATTATTTTTTTACCTTGCGTTTAGCAGATCCACTTAAATATTTCTTAACATTTCGGTAGTAGTAAAAACACTCATGGAAACTATTGGAGGTAAAACACCAAATGAAAATGAATTCAAATAAAAGTCAGTTTATACTACTACTACAATGTATGTATTTATCTAGGTATACGAAGTATAGGCACAGAATACAAGTGCAGACTTGCAGCTATAGGTTCAACCATTGAAGTATATAAAAACAATGGTAATTTACAACCCTGGATTAAGGGGGGCTTTAGCGGCTATAGCCCCAGGCCCCGTGCTATACAGGGCCCGTATGAAACATAAAAAATGTGATATTCTTATTTCAGAAGAATTATAAAGTGTTAATGTTTTATTTTCATTGCAAACATGAAGTCCAAACTGTACTACGATGCTAATAATAATGATGTAATTACAACCCACGCAGCGGTAATTCACTTTCGATAGGTACGGTAATGTGCATAACATTGTTTGGTGGATCATTTTGTTTTTGTATCGTAAACATGAAACATCAGGTCAGGTGCCTTTTTATTGGACGGCAACATTCACGTATTATTTTTGTTGTGTACACATCAATGTACCTTATCATTTCTCGCCTTTTATGCTAAAACCAGTACAAAGAGAGAAACCTACCTATGAGACTTTCAATGTTCACAAATTAAGAAGATAAGTTTTAAAGCCGGATGATATTTTATTTTTGTTTGTGGGAACAAATTATTGCAATGCAGTAGTAAAATCTGTCCACAAACGAAGCGAAGTAATGTATCAACATGTTTAACATATTCCAATAGCGTACCGATACTTTTTCGAAAAGGGGGTTAAAAATGTAGAAGATGTGTAACCTTTCATAATTAATTAATTATTTTGACACATTGCATCTTATTAAATGTTTAAATTGACCTCCACCTACTTCCATGCAATGGTATAAACTACTGACTGTAATAAACTGAAATTTGACACATAGGTTTGTCTAAACATGTTGGTTTATTATAGTCACTAGTTTTTAAGGTATTCTAAAAAAATTTAAATTTTTTTGTAAGTTTACGAACCTGTAACTTTTTAACGAAGCTTTCCTGATAAAAACTTATTATGACAAACCCAATTTAAAATTTTTATCAAATAATACGTGGGTTTATTTTTGACCACCACTAGTAAATCATCTTGTTTATCAGAAATTGCTAAAATCATTATCGATCACATTTTTAGGAATTTTAACTAATTACTTACTAATAATTGAACTAGAAAGTATTTACTGTATTTGGAATGACACTTTAATAGATTAGTGGAGAAATATGGTATGTAATTATAACGATAGCCTAACTAATGATTATTGTCATATCATATCGGTATATCATAAGGTGTACTTACGCTGCACTATTGAGTTTCATTGGAATGACATCGAGTCCTGAATTTATTCCAAGGAAACGCGTGAAGAGGTCTGCGCTTTCTGCCAACGAAAAACTATTATGCTCAATGTGTACAATTATTTGAAATGCCATAATCCGTTGAAAACAGTTCAAGAGACAGTTGATATGTGTTCACATATGATTGGCATTGGAAAAACAACAATATTCAGATTTTTACGTAAAGACAAAGTTTCTAGTTTATCTCATGATAGAAAAAAACTGAAACACCCGAATATGTGAAAAGTCCAATTAGAAGAATAGTGCATTCGTTTTATTTTAAAAAGAAATACCCACATTAAATAAAATTGTGTCAGTTGTGAAAGAAGAAGAGGGTATACCCAATTTAAGTAGAACAAGGTTGTGGCAAGTTTTGCACGAATTGAATTTTTCATGGGAAAAAATGAATAGGAAATCAGCTTTCATTGATAAAGACGAAATTGTGTGTTGAGAAGAAATTACCTACGAAATATCTCTAAATTACGTTCTGAAGGCAAGAAAATTTATTATTTAGACGAAACGTGGGTAAATGAAGGTTATACTGTGAGAAAAATGTGGCAAGACAAAAATGTAGCCAGTGAACGACAGGCTTTGTTAGAAGGATTATCTACAGGTTTAAGACCTCCTTCAGGAAAAGGGCGACGTTTAATTATTACGCATATAGAAAGTGACGAAGGCTTTGTCAGGGTGGTTTACTGCTATTTGAATCGAAAAATACCGGTGATTACCACGAGGATATGAATGGTGGTGTTTTTGAGAAATATTTTGAACAAATGTTAGATTTAATACCAAATGGGTTCCGTAATTGTTATGGACAATGCCAGCTACCATTCCAGACAAATCGAACGTTTACCTACAACTTTCTGAAAAAAACACGTTATAATGGAATGGCTTTTCTCAAAAAATATTGCTTTCGAAAATGATATGGTAAAAAGGGAACTACTAAGTCTAGTACAAGGTGTTAGGACAAAGTTTAAAAGATATGCAGTTGACGAAATGGCAGCAAAACGTGATATTTTTGTTCTACGCTTACCGCCATACCATTGTGAATTAAACCCTATAGAATTAATATGGGCGCAGGTGAAGGATGCAGTAGCAAGAAATAATACCACATTTAAATTAAATGACGTTCGACAACTTTTATGACTTCTTTAAGTGATGTGACTGGGGAAAATGGAAAAAGTGTATAGAACACGTAATGAAAGAGAAACAAAAAATGTGGGAACTTGACAATTTGATAGAAGTTACTATAGAGCCTAGTGTAGTTTCAATACGATCAAATAATACTTCTTACGAAGAAACAGATAAATTTTCAGAATAACTGTATTTTAAAATTATATATTTATTATTTTTCCTATAAATTTAGTTTGTTCTTGCTATATTTCATTATACCTTAAATTTTCAAACTCTATAAAATGGTTTCTAACAAACGTTGTGTTTTATAATTACAATGATATGTTTAAAATTACTTTCAATAAAACATAATAAAACGCAATCGTAATTTTTTTTTGTCAGCAAAACCCATGTACACGTCTATGATCTTTAGTTTAGACCTCAAGAACAGGTACGTCCCATTGTTAACGGATTAGGAGCTATTCATAGATAACTTACGTTGTAACACTATAGTATGGAAGCGGTATATCCTAAAACTAGTTTTAAAATCTTTTATGTATTTAATACAAAATCGTGTACCGCTTATATGTAAAATAAATAAACTATTTTAATTTATTACTTCGCTTCGTTTCTGGACAGACTTTAGACAAAGCAATTCACAAACTCTTCAGAATTCCGAGAATTAAAACACCTTGTAGTATGTTGAACCATTGTTTTTATAAATTACCAAATTAACCCACATACACCAAAGGTCTTCAAAAAGTAATTTCAAAGTTTGAGTATAAAACACTAATTTCTAGTAGTAACAACTTGCAAAATCTTTTTAGGCAATTCAAAAGACCCAATAGAAAAGTGTGGTAAATCGGGAATTTATAAAATAAATTGTAAAGACTGTAATCGAGTATATACAAGGTGATTTATAAGTGGTGACCAAAAATGAAACCCCATGTTTTTTGAACAATTTTAGAGAGGGTCTGTTCTATACAAATTTTTCCTACAATGCTTCATTAAAAAGATAGTGTTAAAATTGAATTTAAAAAAATAAAATTTTCCGATTTTTTAAAAAGTAGCGCATATATTTTGCTGAAACTTTGCATGTGTACGCTGTTATGGAAGGCGCGTATTCTACAATTACAATTGAATCGGCTAATCCACCAGTGGCGCGCGTACACACACGTCATTTGTTATCCCTCAAGAAAAAACGGGTACGCCAATGATAATTTCGTTTTGTTTTTTATTTCTTGAATCATAGTTTCATTCGTGAACAAAATGACTCTCTTGATAATTTTCTGTACGACACTTATTTTTCGAGTTATCAATGAATCAGGTAAGTATTTTGGAACACAGTTCATGATTTTTAGCCAGTCGTTGTTTGGTAGAAAATTGCAATAATAAGTTTTCAATATTAAAAAGATGTCGTGCGTATATTCAGGCCAATTGAGGCATTTTTAAACATTTATTGTAATAAATAAATTACTATAAGCCTGATGAAAGTGTACCATTGCGATTTTCTACCAAACAACGACTGGTTAAAAATCATGAACTATGCTCTAAAACACACTAAAATATATGTGCTACTTTTTAAAAAACCGGGAAATTTTATCCAATAGAAAAACACCAAAAACTTTATTCGGACACGTGTTTCAACAGATAAGCTGTCATCATCAGCGATACCGATAGACACGTGTTTCAACAACTAAGCTGTCATCATCATCGATTTTAAATTCAACTTCAATACCCTGTATCTTTTTAATGAAGTATTGTAGGAAAAATGTTTATAGAACAGACCCTCCCTAAAATTGTTCAAAGAACACGGGGTTTCATTTTTAGTCACCACTTATGAATCACCCTGTATAGGGCAAACCAAGAGACCTATTTAAACTCGTTTTAAAGAGCAAAATGCATATTCTTGAAAATAACCATAGAGTAGGCGACATTAAATTAATTAAGAAAGTAAATAATAAAAACGAACTTGATTCTTATGAATGTTTGGAAGTTTTCAAAAACAAATGTTTGCTTATGAATTATGATGATCATCGACCATTTGGTTTTTCGGAATTATTCAAGCTTATATAGAAATCAATTAGACTTAACGATGCGGGACACGCAGATAGTATATGTATATAACCTACCTTTTGTTCTTATTTTTAGTGTTAATTCGCTGATGATGATAGTTTAATTATTAAAGCACGTGTTAGAGTATAGTTTTTTAGTGTTTTCCTTTTTGTTACGTGTTTTGCTACCACAACATATTGCATCCCATAAGAGCACAAACATTTTGGATTTTTACGTGAATCGCGCACCCGCCTGGCTCTCCTACGATCATCGTGGACCCACAAACAAAACTGGGACTGGTCACTAAACACAGTTTGATGTCATTCTTGAGCCTTATCGGCTCTATTCCAGCCTACGTAGACGGAGATCTGGTGTAAGAAAAAAAATAAAAATGGACAATATAAACTCAGCCCATAAGACGTCTTATGAAAATTTCAATAAAATCTTATAACAATTTCCGGGTTTATCAAGAGCGTGAAGTAGATTATTTACAAAAATATGTAGTTTATACGCACATGTTGTACACTATACTTTGCTACGTCCATATCTTTAAAAATGAGCTAATAAACATAAAAAAATTATTAAGTCTCACACGTCAAAAATAAAATCAATTTTTTTTAAAACGATTAAAAAATATTTTTTAAAATATGCTCATAAACTAATAAAATTGTTTGATAATTGTGTGACGTAAACATAGACAGTATGTATAAAAACAGCAATGTTAGATTAGGATACAAAATTCTTACCCTTTATCGCATGATTGTTCTCATTCATCATAAACACATAATTTTTTGTGATCACTACTTTAAATAAAAGAATGCACACGGTAACAGTTTCGGAAAAGCACTAATATTAAAACATTGCCCATGGTCATTTCGTACGTACCTATAATTGTGTCATTAAACACGTTATCACGAGTTGTATTTACTTGTAATCACCTCAGATAAGTATAGTTATTACATATACTGTAATTAACATTTTTCCCCACACTATTTTATGTAAAAGTCTAATTTACAATTCAAAACTTAATTTGCCCATAATTTATTAATAATAACAAAAAAATTTACATTTTTTTTTGAGAACATTATAATTACTAAATTGCTTATAGAAAAAACAAACTAGGATCCCAAAAATCGCCAATTTATCTGTCACTTGCAGTTATTTTTCAAATTTCGTAATTATTAGAAACGTAAAAATACAACTCAAACTGTAATTGACTTTTTGTTAATGTCTAAAATGTAAATTATATGTTAAATTTATAAACAATTTATTACATTTTTCAATATGCAATTTTTCTGTACATTAACAACGATAATATGTTCATAAACTATTCAGTGCTTTTTAAATTAATTTTTTTTCAATTTATAAAATTTTATATCAAAAGTAAAAATTGCATTTTACTTATTATTGAAAAGGAAAATGTATTGTATTTTGTTAAATAAAACCGTAAGTGCTCAACAAGTACAGTGGAAGAATCTTTTCTACTTTTATAAAATTTATTCGATCTGACAATTTGGGTAAAGGTTTCAATAAAAGTGTCTAGAAAATTTATCAAAAAAAAATTAAGTTTGACTAAACAAATAAAAAAATTTTCGGTTTGGAAAAACAATAATTAAAAAAAAAAAAAAAAAAAAATAAAAAAAAAAATTTAAAATTTAAAAAAAAAAAAAAAAAAAAAATTTTAATTATAAGTAAAATTATTTATAATATAATTTTTTTATAAAAAAATTATAAAAAAAATTTAAAAAAAATATTTATAAAAAAAAAAAATTTTAAATAAAAAAAAAAAAAAAAAAAAAAAATTTAAAATAAAAAAAAATAATAAAAAAAAAAAAAAAAAAAAAAAAAAAAAAAAAAAAAAAAAAAAAAAAAATAAAAAAAAAGGCAACCAGATGGTTAATTGGAAAAAAAGGGGGGGGAGGGAAAAAAAAGAGAAAAGGGTAAAAAAAAAGAGGTGATTTAAAATTAAAAGGGGAAAAAAAAAAATTTTTTTAAAAGGAAAAAGTTTTGATTACGTGTAGGTAAATTTTACTAGGTGATAGTTTGGCAACGTTGTTATTTTAAGAGAAATTTATTTATAAAATTTGAAATGACAATCACGTTATCGTGTGTATTAATAATATTGAGGGGTCCACGACGCAACAAAAATATGGATAAACCAAAAAAATATATGGGTGGAGTGGAAAAAACTATTCTTTTGGAAATTATTAATAAGTACAGAGATCGCATTGAAAATAAAAAAACCAATGTAGTGTCAGTGGCACAACGAAAAGCGGCATGGCAAATTGTAGCTAGTGAATTTAATTCAAACAACAGTTGTAACTCGGTACATTATCTATATATTTTTAATTATCACAAACATTAATAGAATAATAACTATGTAGAAAACTCCCCTACAAATACAGAAGGTGTGGGAGAATATGAAATCTCGAAGAAGGAGGGAGAGATAAAGGAGAGTCCAATCGACGGTATAATAGATGTTGTTGACATTAAGATGAAAGATGTAGTCGATTGCGACTCTCTGTTCACTCCAATTATTGTCATCAATGCTCGTAACCTGAGCCTCGTTTTGCAAAGACTTCGATTCCTGCGCTTACCACACTTTCATCGCAATCCTCTTGTTTGCAGTTACCTGCTTCAACTCTGCCTTTTGAGTCAGCTCCTGAACCTAATGTGCAACCTTGATCTCGTGATCAAAAAAAGGTGCACTTGAAAGAAAAGTAGAGGCAAGATTAGAACGCATCCGAAATCTGCAAATGCAAGATGCAGAACTGCACAAACTTATTATGCAGGAGCAGCAGCTAAAGATTGAGAAGGAACGATTTGAAATGAGGACTATGGAACTTAAAATGCAACAAGAGGAGGTAAAGTTACAGCTGCTCACAAATGACTTACATAAATAAAACATATAATTTTTTAAGTTGTTTTTGTGCTTATTTTAGTTATTGAATATGTTTGTTCATAGTTGTATTAATGTTTAAACTGTAGGTTTTGCGACATCTAGTGTCGACTCGTGTTAGCGACACGTACGCAATGGTTCGCATTAAGCAACTTTGTCGACGGCAGGCGATTCGAGATTTTTTTTTGCTAACGCTTATGTTGGCTATAACTATCGAAGGATCGACTTATGTAACTGCTTTTACATACCTGTCGACAAAGTTGATTAATGTTTAATTTTTTCTATTATAATTAAATGAAGAAAACACTTTGATTTTGTTTTTTAATTTACGAATTTATTTAGAAAAAATATTGTCTAATAAATGCATTTCTAAGAGCATTTCCTTGAGCATTGTCATCTATCTGCATTGCAGGTAGAATTTCTTCAATTTCTTTGTTATCAATCAAAGGCACCCTTCTTCTAATAGTTACATTATGCAAGACACTTTTAGCGGCTATAATCCTTACTGCTTTTTGTAGGAGCAATTTAACCCACTTGCTAAACAACGGAATCTTCCTTTCCAAATCCCATAAGTTCTTTCTACTATATTTCGGGTTTGAATGTGCGAGCGGAAAACGACTGAAGTTTGTTAAATGTGTTTTTAAACGAAATATTGTGCGAGATCTTGTGAAACGTGAATTTGGAAATACAATAAAAATCTATATGTTTAAGAATATCATTACAACAAATTTTGTTATTAACTAAGTTGTGTAAAAAACATAAATCTGATATTATGCGACGATCCTCTAAAGATAAAATGTCGAGTTTGTTCATAATAACACTATAGTTGCCAGGTACATGTTTTTATATTTAGTTTATATTCAATAAATCAATAAAAATCGGCATTGCACTTTTCCAAAGCTTTGATGTCACAACAACAAATATGGCGACCAAAACGGGAGACATATATTCTAAATGACACCGTACTAAAGTAAAATAAAGTGCGTAAACAATCAACATTAAATGAACAACATAATGCGGAAATAAACCCCCACATTCGAGTAGCCTTATTACATAACATTAACATATTATTTCTAAAATTTAATTTGGTATCGAATACAATGCCAAGGTTTTAATATTTTCCACTCTATTTACCACAATATTGTTAATTTTGAATACAAAATTAATGTTCTTTTGGCCTCTATAAAACAGAAATACATTGACATTTCTTAACGTTTAAATATAATTTGTTTTCAACGCACCAAGTGTATAAACGATCTATGTCACTTTGAAAACGGATACAATCATCAATCGAATTAATTTTACAGTACATTTTCAGATCATCAGCAAAAGAAGGAATTTACAATGTGTAAAATGTTATATATATCATTTATAAACAATAAAAATAATATGGGACCAATATGCGAACCTTGAGGAACGACAGAATAAATATTAAACGAATAAGATACTCAATCATGAATTTTCACACACTGACTTCGATTACACAGGAATGACGAAATCAGTTCACAGTACACTTTGAAAAACCAATTGTGCATAATTTACGTAGTAGAAGCATGCAAGCAACTCTATCAAAAGTTCCGTGCGTGTATAAGGCATCAGCTTGATTACAGTCTTCCCAAGGTTTTAGACAAGAATTCCTTAAACACCATTAAATTTGTTAGAGTAGATTTCCCTTGCACAAAACCATGTTGTTGATCACAAATTAAACCTTTGGATATCCACATTATTTGATCTGCAACTAATTTGTCTAATAACTTTGGAATAGTAGATTGAATAGAAATTCCACGATAGTTCTCGATTACACTTTTACCAGATTTGAAAATTGGAGTTACGTAACTCAATTTCCATTGATCGAGGAAGGACCCCTCCTTTAGGATCGATCGAACAGCATATATATTGGAGTAACAAGAGTTGACACGCAATTGATAAGTACACACGAGGAATATGGTCAGGACCACTTTTTTTTGAGTTTTCATTGACGTTATTGATTCAAACACTTCTTTTTCGTAACACATAATCTAGTGTTTATCAAATTAGAAATAGATGTTTCCATAAAGAAATCATTAAGATTATCAACATTTTGTGAATCAGAATAAACGGACGAGAAAAAGTCATTGAACGAATTTTACTATACCATCATTTGAAGAGATGTGATTATTTTTAAATTGCATTAAAGTAGGTATACCCTCTTCTTCACGCAGATCTTTGACATATTTCCAGAAATAGTTGGGATCTTTTCTCAAACTGGTTTCAACCTTTTTAATATAATTAGTGTGAAGTTCTTTATTTAATATCTTGCACTTTTACGAAATTCATTGAATACATTATAGTCACCTATATAATTGCTTCGTTTATACTGAGAATGGGCAGCTTTTTTATGGATTAGTTTGATTAATTCACTGTTCATCCATTTAGGAACTTATTATTTGTCTGAGTTATACATTTTTTAGGTACAAACATGTCAATACCTTGGAGTAAATAGTTGTAAAAATTTGAAACAGCTGTATTAATACTACCAGAAACCAGAATGTCATTCCAATCAATAGTGGCTAAGAAATTGTTTAAACCAATATAGTCCACCCAGTCGTATAAATAGATAGATTTAAAAATAGTCATATTTGAAAAACTTAAATTTATTTTGAAATCAATTATGTAAGCTTTGTGATGAACTGAAGTATTTAATAACGGATCATGACATTTCAAATACATCATACTCTTCATTATTAGTAAAATATAAGTCCAGAAACACCTCACGAGCATTCGGGATTGAGTTAATCTGACGACATCCAGCATATGAATATGAGTCCACCACTATTTCACTGTTAACATCGGAGGTTTTAATGAATCGTATATTAAGTTATTATTATTCCACTTAAGTGCCGGAAGATTGAAATCGCCACAAACCAAAAGCTGCATATTACTAAAGTTATCATAAATATATTCAACGGTAGTGGCATTTTCTTCATAACATGTCGATGGTGAACCAGGTGTAATGTAAACTCCACCAATGATAAGGGACCGACTTCCGAAAAATATCTGCACAAAAATGTGTTCGATCTTATCATTAATAAATAATAGTGATGACTTGTATGATTTCTTTACAGCAATAAGAGTGCCTACACCTCGTGTTTCGCCACTAATTGTTCTATTAGTTCTAAAAACATTGTAATTTTTATACCTAGCATAGAATTGGTTAATTCGCTAAAGAGCCATGTTTCAACAATTATAATGATATCGTAATCATTAGTACTAACAGAAAACATAAATTCCTTTAATTTGCTTCTCATTCCACCAACATTTTGAAAATATATATTTAGTTTTTGATGATGCAGTAGTAGACTTGGGATTAAAATGCTTAAGGAACATCGTTGTTGTATCTTATTGAGGCTGTAGTGTTACCTTTGGCTCTTAGATCATTTAATTCGGTTCTGATTTTGTTAAAGTAATTTCTTTGAATTATAGTTTTATCAGAATAGAATCTGAAATTAGATTTGTTTATATTTGATTTCAAAACGGATCTAGCATCATCCACATTATCAAAAACAAGTTTTATAGGTCGGCTACGGGATGGATCAGTTTTTTTACCTAATCGCAAAACTTTATGTGGAACAACAGTTTCTTAGTTGATTCACTAGTAATCCAGAAACCTCATTGAATAATTCGACGGAGCTGTCGATTGAGGCAAACTTTGCAAATCACCTATGTACGCTAAAAAGATATTCCTACTACATAAATAACTTGAGATATCCATTGTACTTAATTGAAAGCTTCCCATGCCGTAAAATCGTAGCGATAAACACAGCTTACTGGTGGGACAGGTAAGCCACGTTGTGTGTTAGGTTCGCCATGGGGGTACAGCATCGGTAAAAGATGATGCAAAAATTGAATCACCGTCAAATCGAAAACGGGACAATTGGTTGCTCATTATTATATTTTGTATTGGATTTTCTACATTTCTTATGTACTCCTGTTATGTTAAAAAAGTTTTAGTTTGCCGATTTATGAAAATACCTATACCTACCTTAGAATCGCTAAACCGTAATCCTTCACATGCTTAATAAAATCTACAAAATCTAACAAGTCGCTATCCATAATATTATATTATAACTTATAAAAAACTAATATAAACTCTTATAAAACTAAAAAAACGTGGTAATTGTTAAAAATTTCACTCCAATCACAATTGAGTAACATTTAAATGCACATTTGACAGCCTTCAAATCACTCAATTTTCCAACTGTCAATCTCAAAATTTATGGATACTGATTTTAAGTGAACATTTAAGGCAAAATCCACAGTCGTCCTCAATCTCAAATGTAGTAGAAGACTACACTCAATTTTAAGTGTTCATAGGCCCAAATCGAAACGTCACTCACTGTAAATTGAGTAGTGGCAACACTAAATTAAGTGACTTCCCATTTGCAAATTTATAAATTTGCTTAATTTGGAGTGCTCCCTTCACTCCAATTTAAAGCTGAGTGACGTTTCTCGATTTGAGCCTTAAAATTGATATCCATGAACAAGTGACACTTTATTACTTATTTTTTGAGATTGACAGTTAAAATGATGGTGTTTGACTGTCAAATGTGCGCATGTTGGTCAGTGTGACTGAGCTGTATATTTGGTAACAATTGGGAGCGTTTTTAATTTTATAAGAGTTTATATTATATGAGTTATATTATAGTATGGATAAAAACTTGTTAATTTTGCAATTTTATTGGGCCCACGTGAGGAGGATTACAGTTTAGCGATCAAGGAAAGGTATTGGTATTTTCATAAATCGGCAAAAAGTAAACACTTTTTAACATAATAGGGAGTACATAAAGAGATGTGGAAAATCCACTAGAAAAAATGTAATAATTAGCAACTCAACGCCCATTTTCAATTTGACAGGGTGATTTGGTCTCTGTAGTTATTAATAATTTCCAAACGAATAGTTTTTCATTCCTCTCATATATTTTTTGGTTTTTTCCATATTTTTGTGGACCCGCCATTATTGTTAATACACACAATAACGTGATTGTCATTTCAAATTTTCTAAATAAATTTCTCTTAAAAATAACAACGTTGCTG